>CM064510.1:48699728-48927456 GCA_032716605.1 Paralithodes platypus
CAAGTACTTAATCTCTTATATACACAAGTCTTTCATCTCTTCTTGTAAGCAAGTATTTATCCTACATTCATGGGTCCAAATTTGTAGGACATCTGGGAAAGAGAGATGTATGCTGTAGACAAATTGGAACCTGTCTACGCCCACAGAAAATGCCCTCAGCATACCCGAGCAGCAGACCCGTTTCCACCCTGCACCATTCTTCTTCCGTTTGACCATCTGGACACCGTACGGTTGTCTGATTCCATTTACGTTTCACTCATAAACTTTCACTCCTAAAATCACACCATTTTTCATTGTTGCTAACTGACATGTTGGTATCTGACGTTTATTAACGAGTGTCATTTATATATATTTTACCTATTTCTTTAAACACTCAATGTTGCATTAACTATTTATTACATATTCTTATCGTATTAGTTGAAGATATGTAATGTATATATATTTGTTGTCTTCTATATTCCTACTACTCCCTCTCGGGCATAGACTGAGAGCCTGTACATTCAACTATTATGAACGGTGAAGCCCGTGAGGTCTCGTTCCAGTCTAGGAGAGGAGATATGTCAAGCACTTTTAGCTGCAACCAGCCCCTGCCATCTTGCCTTCGCAGGATGCATGGGGCTTAGTTGCTCATTCACGGCTCAAAGCAGCCCCATCTCTGAAGCTGCCTCACTCCAGTGCTTCACTGTCTCATCTCCTAGACTCGGACCCTCACTCTTAGAACGCCACCTATTGAGCAATGAACTCACTAGGCATTGAACCTTTGTAGCATATTTTGAATATGGGAATAATAGTGCTATTTAATCAGGGAACAATGAGGGTATATATTTGGCGTTTCGGTGGGCTTTGTGGTAATGCACTGATACTAGGTACAACACACATTTCATCCCAATAATATCGAGACCCGAGTCCATTGGATTACCAGTCCAGTGGCAAGACCACTCTGCCACATATACAGTATGTTACGAAATAAAGGATATTAAATTTAATTGAACTACTATCACCATCATCGTTAATACTGTATCATCTTCACTACTACTATTGCCATCATCACTACATCATCCTCACTACTGCCACGAAAGAATGTGTGTGCCCCTATGCACACAAAACAGACACTCAGAAATAAAGGATGGTGATTACAATACTACGCCAGCACACACACACACTGAATGTCATCATTACTACTGCCAGGAAAGAATCCTACGGGCACACACACACAAACACCCCGACGGGGGCGGGAGGGGGATTTGTTGGAGGGGGGGGGGGGGGGTCCACGGGGGAAGTGGGGGGTAGGATAAAAATTATTATTTACCTAGGACCATGACTATTGAACGAATTAAATAAACAATTGACTGACCGTCACCTTGGCCCACTGAATGTTTGTGTGAAGCCCAAAAGTTTGTGTGAAGTTTGGTGAAAATCCATCAAACGGTCTAAGAAGAGTTTCCAGACAGACGGACGACGACGACGACGACAGACATTTCGGCTCATAGGGTACCAGTATACAGGGGCGCGATACCACTCTGCTTACGCAGACTTGATAAAGTAGAAGTGCCGCATTGCCTAAAATAAAAACGGCATACCCAACACTACGATGGGTTACCACCATCATCACTCTATATACTGTATATACTATATATATATATATATATATATATATATATATATATATAAGATAGAGAGAGAGTAATATAAAGTTGGTATGTTTCCGTGAGTGAGGAAGACTATAAGACAGGCCGCCCGTCACCCTTCACTAGTATTGCTCAAATAGTCATATCATGTCATCACTATCTAGGCGGGTATTGGACCTTGGAGGAGTTTACTCGATATATATATGTACATACATACACTCACACTCATACACATTAACACAGAGATACGCACTTATATACACGGACACACACACACACACATTCATACACACACTCATTCACTCATACACACGCACATACACATGCACATTATACACACACACACTCATACACACACACACACACACACACTCGTACACACGGGCACACTCATACACACACATGAATATTTTGTTTCATGTGTTTTTATTATATTTTGCTTTCCTGATTAGTATAATTATAGTAAGTAATATATAATTTGTTTAAATTGTACAATATTTTAGATTATATGTAATTCAGTTAATTTAAAATTAAAAGAATGTCGAACAAATTATCTCTGTTAGTTGATATATATATACAATATGTTCAATGCAAATTATTTGTTAGCAATAGCCGAAATGTCATTAGTTCATTAAGCGAATAGTTGTATACTGCTCCTAATACAGTTATATATATATATATATATTGAACAAGTGTATGCGATTTTTTGTCTATCTAATTATTTACTCAGGGCCATTCCTCATTTTTTCTATTTTGTTTACAATCCCCACCACCATCATAACTATTACCATAATCACCTTCATCATCACTCCTGTGATTTATATGCCCTGTGATGCCTATCAGCGTTGGCAGAATCGCCTCTCGGTAGCCACTAGCGCTCGCCAGGGACATTGAAGTGGGCTACAGTTATCAGAGAATGTTGTTCTTTCTTTCATAGTACTTGCATTGTTACAGACAGTCCAGTGGTGGTCTTTATTTTCGTCTGTGACAACGGGAAGTGCTTTATATCATTAGTAGAATATAACATGCATTGTATATAGTTAAGGAGAGGGAACAATATAGGCAGTGGGGTGGTAGTGTGTGCGTGCATATACATGTGCTGCCTCCCCCGCTCGTAGGCTCGCGCGCGTGCCTTCTCACGCCTCTTGATTGGCTGGTGTGTTTGGCTGTGTCACGTGACACCTGCTGCCTTGTGACGTCTCGGCCCGTGATTGGCCGACCACCGCGTCTTTGTGGGCTCTTGTGTGCATGGGAGTCCACAGGAGCTGCCTTCTTCAGAGCAGGCTAGGGACGCACATGACTAACATCCTTTTTACAACTGTCCCCCATATCTCCACCATTCTGATACTGTCTCTCTCACTCAACTTCCTTCTTTCATTCCTCTAATCTTTTAACATCACAGCACTCCCTTTGAGTTCTGTACACGATTTCATATCAGCCCATCGTATTGTGTGCGTCGCTCTCAGATATATTTCCATGTATTAGAATAGGCTATAAGGGTTCTTAGTCTATGGAGGTTGGATGACTCTGTGTGTGTCTCCCTCAGCGTCCTTAGTTTATGGAGGTTTGATGACTCTTTGTGTGTGTCTCCCTCATTATCATTAGTGCTCTGCTGGGTTATTTAATGCTAGACTGGGATAAGGTTTCTGTTGTCGTTGTCACCGATGTGTGTACGGTTTGTTTATACCTACACGACTTCGACGGTTTCTGTGGTAGCCTAGGTCGTCCTTTTGGTTGTGTCTTTTGCGAGCGCAGCATCGTGTTGTAAGAGGGCATTAGCCTACTACCTTATAACACAGTGCTGCCTCTTTGCTGACTTTAGAGTTTAGAGGGATCGCCAGGGTAGAACCAGATACTTGAGATCTGGATCTACCAAGAGAGCATCCCCGTCATTAACGTAACTTTAACCATACCGCCTTAAGGACAACGCTAGGCTATGAGCCTGTCTTGCTCAGCCACAGTTTCCTAACCTTGATATCCCAGCTAGACTTTATTCGCCTAGCAGACACTAGTTAGGACCTAAGCTCTTTTGATATGTATGCATTATTATTCACAAGCATTTATTAGTCTAGGTTGTTGTTGAGTTGCACAACCATAGTAGACTGTTTCGTTGATAAGGAAGTACTTCTTTTAGTGTCGAGCATTACGGTACTACCGTTGCGCCTTTATAGTATTCTCGTGTCAGTTAACATTATATGTCCTATCTTTTAGTGTATTCCATTTACACGTGTGGTGTCCTGCCTCCTGCCTTTATATAGTTTAAGATACGAGCATCTTAGGAGCATCAGACATTCTTCAGAAGTTTCCAGGTCTATGCTGTAGGACTATACTTCACTTTCTTTCAGATAGGAGTGAAGAGTTTATTGTTGTTTAAAGTAACTGTATTGAAACATCTTTTTAATATATTAAATCTTGCAGTGATTTAATTGATCTTCCCATAGATTCTTTTGTATGCATTTTAACGTAACTTGCATCCTGTGCGTTATCAGGCTATACCAGTGTGGGTTAGCCTGAAGTAGAGTACATTTATGCCCAGTTAAGGATACCCCGTTATCGCAGATTAACTCTGGAGGGTATAGGTGTTTTTGTTCGCCGGCATATAAGTTCAAGGGTTTGGATCTAGCGTACCGTTGTTGCATAGTGCCCTATTACTAGTCCAAGCATTAAGTGCCCTTGTTTTATTCGTAGCCCCGGTCGTAACAGCCCTTATACGGTGTACACACACACACAGAGTGCCACCATCCTACTGGCACGGAGGAATATGTGTGCCCCTATGGGGCACACATAGACATACAGACACGAACGACGACGACGACGACACATTTCAGCCAGCACTGTACAGGGGGACGATATCACTCTGCTTATGCAGAATTGATAAACACATTGAGGAAAATATGATCAAAAGTAAAGTAGACGATGAAAAACACAAAAATTAAAGCTATAGTTTGATTAAGATTGCCAGTCTGTTCCTGTTATGCTCAAATCTGTAAGATTGACCTAAAAAATAGCATCCATTGTCCTCACCAGTACAAATAGGAGAGTCCACTCACAAGCGATAGCTTCCCACCAGTCCTCCAGAGAACATGAACACAACGGTCCCACTAAGACCTTCTCAGTCTCACTTCCAACCCCGACAGCAGGAGCAAGAAAAGTAAGGTAGACCGGATGAGAGTTATTCGGTAGCTCTCCCAAGGCAGAATGCCGATCTGAATACCAATCTGACTCGCCTGTACTCCTGCCAAATGGGTCTGTACTCCAACCCAACTTAACTTGACCAGTAGCCTACTCCTGGCAAGGTAGACACCTGTACTCCAGTCGCACTCTTGGTCTGTACTCCAACTAAAAGGGCCTATACTCCCAACCTGCCACCCCAGGGAAAATGTGCAGGTTTTAACCAACAAGTTACCATAGTATTTTATGTTTCCTTTACATGTTTAACCCTTTCTCTGCGGGCTTATTTGCACTATTTAGGGCATATTCAGGCACTCCTGAATGATTAATCAAGTATCTGCATTAAATGAACTGTATTCTGCCGAAAATTGGGCGAAAATAGCTTCAAAATGACACCAGAACGAGCTTCGTAGGTGGCGGGGTTCACCCGCAGCGTTGCCATAGACATTCGGGAAAACTCGCTAATTATTAGCTCTCGCTCGCTCGGCAACACTGTCGACACAGCCGCGCGAGACCACAGTGAGCGGCTGGCTGCTCTGAGGATCGGACGGAGGTCCCTCACGCTCCCGTCCACTGACACTCGATTTCTATGGCTTTTACAGGCTTTTAAAGCCTGAAAATTGCTGCAAATTGCCTATGCGTTCCAGAACGTCACCCGCAGGGAAAGGGTTAAAAATATATAACTAGAGTAAACACGTAAATATTGCTATCCCTAGGGTGGAGTCGGCCAGTGATTAAGGGTAGAAATGTACAGTCTGCTCTAGCCCTTTTTGAGTTACGGAGGCTATGGGTTACGATTACCTGCCTACTTATAATGAATGAACTATAAAGTTTGCCCACTTTATTTAAAATCCCCCCCCCCCCCCACACACACACACACACACACTTCCCGGACTTCTTTCAAACTAAATATATTTATTTCTTTGGTAAACATAATGTTCCGGCCTCTCCTAAATTGCAGGGTCACTATAGGTCCGCCAAAAAAATATTGGCACCTGAATGGGGTGAAGTGTCTTGTAATCGCCAAACTAATGAGATGAAGAGTCTTAAAATCTCTGAAATAATGGAATGAAAAAGGAGGGTCCAAGAAAACCCGCTTCTTACCAAGTGGGATTTATGCAATAATATATTTAGAGGAAGTAAGCTCGTTTTATGATAATTTATTTATGTTTTCTAACAATTGCATAAGATTGTCATGGGTTGCAGTAATATCCACATTATATCTTGTATTAAAGATTAAAAGTTCGACTGCTATTTGTATTTCTGAAGTTTCTTTTAATTTACAATATATTAAACATATTTTAAGTTGCTTTAAACTATATACTGTATTACCAAACTTAGTTTGTATTTGCCTTTCACTTTTCTTTTAATTTCAACTCCACTAAAAAGCCAGTTAGCGAACCAATTTTTGACTGGAATACTTGATCTCTGTTTCAAATAATCAACGCGTTTGTATTACCAATCAAATAATTGTGATCAAGGAGAGGACGGCAGGGCATATATATGTATATACAGTATACTGCATATACTGTATATATATATATATATATATATATATATATATATATATATATATATATATATATACAGCATATATATATATATCATATGTCTTAAAATCTCCAAACTAATGGTACGAAACCGGGATGGTCCAAACCAAAAAACTATCTCAATTAACTATCTGGCTCCCATTGGTTCTTCCTAAGCTGTATAACATTGTCTAGTAATAGCCAGAATAAAATTTTAAACTGCATCATAATCTTGAATGGGCTAACCCTTTCCGTATTTCATGATGCAAGCTTTCCCTTTATTGTGGTCATTACTCGATTATTGTATTATGTTGAGGAAGGCTCTGTGGGAGTCACAAGGGTAAGTCAGATACATTTGACCGGTATTATGTTGAGGAAGGCTCTGTGGGAGTCACAAGGGTAAGTCAGATACATTTGACCGGTATTATGTTGAGGAAGGCTCTGTGGGAGTCACAAGGGTAAGTCAGATACATTTGACCGGTATTATGTTGAGGAAGGCTCTGTGGGAGTCACAAGGGTAAGTCAGATACATTTGACCGGTTTTATGTTGAGGAAGGCTCTGTGGGAGTCACAAGGGTAAGTCAGATACATTTGACCGGTTTTATGTTGAGGAAGGCTCTGTGGGAGTCACAAGGGTAAGTCAGATACATTTGACCGGTTTTATGTTGAGGAAGGCTCTGTGGGAGTCACAAGGGTAAGTCAGATACATTTGACCGGTTTTATTTCAAGAGTTCTGTCTACACTATATTTACTTACTATCCTATTTTTCTACTAAGTGGTGTCAAATATTCTTAAGATTAGGTTCGGACTGCCTCTCAGGGACCATATGGTTTGTGTAGTCTGTGTATTTATATAACTCCATGTAATTCATCGCAGAGCTCTCTAGGTAACGCAGTAAAATTAATTAGAGATTACACTTAATTATGGTTCTGTATCTTAGTCTGCAGCTGTGCAACACCTGAAGTATGAGTATACTCACTCTCTCTCTCTCTCCCCCCCCCCCCCCTTCCGAGCAGTTCTTCACCTAAAATAACCTCTAAGTAAAGTGTTTACCTCAAACAGACCAAGTGCAAGATAAAAAGAAACAAATACAACAAATATAAATAACCTCTAAGTAAAGTGTTTACCTCAAACAGACCAAGTGCAAGATAAAAAGAAACAAATACAACAAATATAAATAAACTAGCTTACCAATTCAGTTCAAAATCCCGGTTTTTTTTTCTATTGTTCTCCCGGTATATTATAACCAGATCCTTTATGGGTTTATAGGGTTCTGCAGGACGGGTTTAAGGGGAAGTATTTCGTTTTTCTGGACCCCCTTCTCCCTCATGTTTAGTCCCGTTAGTTTTCAGATTATATGACCTTCGGCCCATTAGATTGGCGATTTTAAGACCTTTCGCTCCATTTCTTTGTCAATATTAAGACTTTTCGTGTCATTTAAATGTCAATTTTTTTCCTGCGAGCGATAGCGAGCCTGTAATTTAGGTAAATATTTTTATCGAAAAATTAAAAAAAAAATCTTGATGGAGGCTCTTGGTGGGTGTTTTTTTTAAGCTTGATGAAGGTCTAGGGAAGAAACTAAAAAAAAAAAAAAAAAAAAAAAAAAAAATATATAGGCTATATATATATAAAAAGGTCCATAAATGAGGAAATAAATACTTCCATCCCCCCTTAACACTATCTGGTTCAACGTATTGTGGGTTATTACCATTTTATATGTAATTATTATTGAGGATTTTGCTTGCTTTTGCCATTTTTGAGTAATGTTTTTAAGTTTGTCTCCTAGGTAAACAAAAACGCCTTCCCAGACTTCCTTCAAACTATAAAAGATTGCCCACTCAGACCCCTTTCAAGCTAAATGTGTACATTTTGTACATGTCCCGGCCGAAAGTCCATTTCTTCCAAGTTAGAATCGCTATGACTCGCCCAGGAAAAAAAACCCGGTACCTGAATGGGGTTAAGCGTCTCATTATTGCCAAAATAATAGGGTGAAGCTTATTATAATCTCCAAACTAATGGAGCGAAACTGTGGAGGTCCAAAAATCCCCTGTTTGGACCAAATAGGGTTAACCATGGGGGGGGGGGGGTTGTCATATGTAGCCTACAGTTGGCTTCATTTCCATCACCACCCTCCAGTAGTAGTAATATTTAACACTTTCAGTATCATGACACAATTTGTCATTTTATTCTGGCTATTATTTGACTTTTGTATACAGCTTTGGAAGGATCTATGGAAGCTAACAGGGTAAAGACTATCTCAATTAACCTTTTGATTCCCATTTACCTTCCCTAATCAGAATTAAATAATCGCATGATACCCAGAGAGTAGAAAAGACGTGTCTATAAATACTGAGAGTTAAGCTTATTACAGTCTAAGATGAGAAGCCTCCGTCACCACAGAATATTATAATTTGATTCACCTTCTCGTGAATTGGTATTCATTTTGTTTATGTATCCTGATTTGTTGTTGTCAACTATGGCAGAGATAAATGTGTAGTGTTAGTTGATTGTTGTGGTAGTGCAAGTCAACTATACCAAGATACATTGTCAATATACAGGCTATAATCAAATATAGCCTACAGGGTTTTATCAAATAATTAGCGATATTCACAATGATAAACCATTCTAGCCTAGTATAAGATGGGTTTATCACCACCAATATACCATTAAATGATTTAATTGCTATGGACACTTTCAATACCATTAAATGTTTGATATAATATTGCAATCATTTGAACCATTTTAATTATCTTATGATGTAAAGAAATATTTGTAATGTTAACCTTTAAAGCGCGAAGATATGGAATTAGAAACATTCCACTAGGCGAAGGGTTTTTGGTTAATTCCTGACGAAAATCGTCATATTACCATATACATCATAATTATTTATCCATATGCACCTATTTTACTTTTAATAGGAACACATGAACAATGAAAAGCAATAAAACAAATGGTAACAGCAATTGGCTGGTGAAAATCGTATATTTTAGCCACGCAGTCGTAATCTGACCCAGACCAGCGAGAGAGAGACAACCTTCCTCTCTCATGTCTTGCATGGTACTGAAAGACAAGGGGAGGTCTGAGACTGGCTTAGAGGGTCGGAGATACACTCCCCTATCCTCCCCCCTCTCTCCCAGCCGTCCTCGCACGAAAATACTCGAAAAATAACGGGAATAATAGGGAAAATGCCAGATAATTGAGGAGTGGGGAAAAGGGGGGAAGGGGGGCGGTTGGGACACGTGGAGTGATAGGAGGTATGGAGGGGAAGTATCTCATTTAATCACATATTGCTTTGTTTTGAGTGCCAGTGGGGTGTCTTGAATGGATTTTTTTTATTCCTAAACTCTTAAGAGTCCCGGCACCTTCGCCTTGTAAAACCTCTTAAGAGTCTCGGCACCTATCCCGGGTTAACAGTAAAAGACTGTTAATTATGACGTTAAAAAACTTGTTCAGTATTACAATTTCCGGTATAAAACTAGTAATACTGATGGCTAGGTATTGCTGTGACCGTTGAAAGTCCATTATTATGTTACCAATAGTGCCGCCTGTCCTGTGACCGTAAAACAGTGTAGGAGGAAAATGGACCCTGTACCTCTTGGAGCCCTAGAGGTCCTTCATAAGCTCAACAAATAGACTAGCGTTAGGCTGACAGAAACAAAAACGACGCTGCACAGTACTAAAGGGCTCAGCTACAGATTATTATTATTATTTTTGTTTTTCCACTTGGTCACACACTGTAGAGCTAGTGGGCTGTACTTCGAGCTGCTTGACTGATGGTTCTGCGTCCGAGTAACGCCTTTCATTTACAAAAGCAAATATAAGACATATTCTATACAATACCACCATTCACTCAGCTCTAAGTAGTGTTTTTAGCTCAAAGTTACCAAGTGCACATTCGACAGGATAAAATGATAATAGACTATATTCCAATTGGTATGAATAACTTACCTTGAGGTGTATAGCAGCGGTAGATGTGGTCCCGCCAAACACTACACTAACTATGAGGGTGCTATGATGGTGGGGGTGGGGGGGGGGGGGGGGGGGGGGGGGGGGGGGGACACCTACTATACCAACACCAGTACACTCCAGGGCGTGTGTAATATTAGCTCATGTCACACCAAACACGTTCTCTCTCAACTATTATCGGCAACTCTGATCTGTTAGCTCATGAAATAGACATTTAAAGTATATGATTTATGTTGCCTATCTTGATCTATGCCCAGTCTAGTTTCTGATATAAATGCAAAGGAACATAGACATATTGCCGGAAATGTGCTAGTCATCGAAAATTGCCGAAATAATGTATTGTGTGATACTCCCTTAAGGGGATGTCACTCATCCGTTTTTTTTTTTTTTTTTTTTTTTTTTTTTACGAAAAACAAATTCGTGGCACTTTTATTGATATCGGAGAACGTATTGAAGGTATATAATGTAGATTAGTTGACGGACTATATTCTGATAAAGCTTGGATTTTGCAGCTAGCAGCAAACAAGAAATTCTGGCAAATATTGGTGGAAAAAGTGGTGGTAAGACACCTATTTTATCCTCGCATATGATGACTGCTATATCTGATTACATTATTATAATTTTCCCCTCTCACCTTTGTAGCCGCAGGAGAGAACTATTTAGGCCAATCTGCAGACTCGATAATGCAAGGGACTGGGGTTCTCAAACAGGGGCTCCAGTCCTGACGTTGTTCTTGACTTATAATGTGCTAGCTTAATCCAATAGGGTTGATAGCCTCTGAAGTCCTATTTTAACTAACTAATCGATACTTATCTAAATACATATGAAAATAACGAAAGCGGTGGTTACTTATAAACTGGGATAATTTCACTAGTTTATTGTAAATAATTCTTAAGCAAAGGACACTAGAGTTTAGTATATTTATATGAGCAAGTCCCACCGTAGCCCGTAGGTCCCTGAACTCGGCCCCGATGACACCCAAGAGTCGTTTGGGTGAAGGTGAAGTTATTTTAGAGGCTTAAGACGGTGTGAAGGTGGAGATACTTCTGGGTGTTCAATAATGGTGAAAGACGGCGTGGATGATGGAGTACCATTTAACTCGAAGGTAAGGTAGTCCTCTGCTCTCTCTAAGTCTGATATCTCTCTGCAGCTGAGCGGCGATGGTGGCTCTCTGCGAGTGGGTAGTGATGGTGTTAGAATGTCTGCGCTTCATATGTCAGCCCGCTCCTATGCTGCGCCTCATTTATCAGCCCATTTCTGTGCCGCACCTCGTTTGTCAGCCTGCTTTGTCTCGAGATGTAGTGTACGTACTGGTGTGACACCTACTTGTTTACACTTTTTGCTTTGAGGGTTATAGGGTTTGCAAGCTAGTAATGTTTAGCGGCTGCCCTAAGCTGCTGAGTGGTAGCTGAGCCGAGGTAGCCTCAACTCCAATGGCAACATCAAGTGCACACGGCTTGAGGGTTAGAGGGGCATGCTGGCTCAGACTGCGTGGGATCGGCAGGAATTGTTGATGTAATTACCCCTTTCCTCTCGTCCCGCATTTTTTTCGGTTGATGGGGCTTGTACATTTTCTGTGTTTAGAAATGTTGAAGCATAACGAACATACATGTACTGTTGCCCACATATATTCGGATCCAGTCCTCGATTATACTGTCTTCGCAGCGCAATGGATACATGCACTGAATTTCGGTGTGAGATCCTAGGTTCGAATCCCTGGACTGCCACATGTATTTGTTGATCTCATTAATTGAGTTTAGGAGTAAAGTTGGTTGGTGGAGGGAAAATAATAATACATGGAAGAAAAAAATAATATGAATTATTTTAAAGAATAATTAGCTCTAAAACCTTTATTTGATCATATGAAATATCTACTGCTTAACATATTATCGTATTTCATTCATACTATTTATCCTTTCATACATAAACTCATGGAGTGGTTCCAAACCTATGTCAGCAACTATACTTTTCACACTATAAATTAAGAACACAAAATGGAAATCTATCTATCTATCTATCTATCTATATGCTCAGGCCCAATCCCCATTTTGGGGGTAGCCGACTCAAGACAGAGCAAGAACAGGGAAAACACAAAAAAACATAAAACAAAAAATAAACACAGATAAAAAACACAAACTCACACACATCCAGGTCACCCAGGAGAAGACCCAGAGACCAGGGTTACCAAGGTCGCTCCAGCACTCCCCCGGCCCCTGACCACCCGGAGAGGTTCCGATCTCGGCAGGCAGACATGCAGCGGAGCCAAAGCCACAAGCCCTCCCACCACACTTCCAGGCACACCCTTCATATTAATCGTCCCCCCGGGCCAGGCGCCTGATGGACTATTATCTAGTCGAACTTGCGCCCGACCCCTTACTCCAAATAACCACGTGTTCACTCAACTATTCACAAGCATTCTCCATTCACTCCTGTCCACCACCACTTCCCCTGCCTGATCTATAGTCATTCCTCTATCATCCAAAGCCTTTTTTACACAGTCTCTCCATCTCAATGGGGGTCTTCCTGCCCTTCTATCTCCCCTTGTACCTGACTCACATATTCTCTTTGTAAGCCTTTCATCTCCCATTCGTTCAACATGACCATACCAGCTCAGCACCCTTCTGTCCACTCTGGCTGACAAATGTTCCTGCTGCCCGACTCTCCTATGTATCTCTTCATTCCTCAATCTGTCTCTACGAGTAACTCCACACATACTCCTCAAGCAGCTCATCTCCATCACATCCAGCCCTCTTTTCTCCTTTTTCTTCAGAGCCCATGTCTCAGCCCCATACATCACTGTTGGCACAACAATTCCTTGGAAATAAGATTCTTAAATATTATTTTTGAAATATGAAATAAACTAATTTTTCGGATTATTTTATAATTTCAGTAAACAGTGACACCATTATGCAATTAATTTTTCAAAAGTATAAAAAGGGTAGGAAAAGGGTATATAAGATCATTGGGTATAATGATGGTTATTTACCTTTCTATCTATCTATCTATCTATTGCCTGACGCCGTGATCCCCGAAGGGGTGGCCACGAACGAACCGCCCCCATGCACCTCTGTCCCCAGTCAGTCGACGCCCCTCCCCCCAACCAGCACCACCTTCGTTCATGTACTTCCTCACTCCATCCTTCCACCTCATATTCGGTCTACCTCTCCCCCTCTGTCCCTCCACCTCGCTCTCATACACCCTCTTAGTCATTCTCTCGCTTTCCATACGTTCCATATGGCCGAACCATCTCAAGTTGTTCCTTTTCACACTTTCCAGCACATCTACCTCCACACCACACCTCCTTCTTACTTCCTCATTAGTCTGTCTATCCCTCCATGTAACTCCGCATGCACTCCTTAAGTAATTCATTTCCACTGCTCTCACTCTTGGTCTGAGTCTCTCAACCAACGTCCATGCTTCGCTTCCGTAAGTCAGTGTCGGGATTACCACACTGTCATGCAAGGACTTCTTCACTTCCATACTGACCACCCTATTTCTTGTTACTGCTTTTAGCGTTCCTACAACCCTCTTCCCCTGTTGTACCCTCTCCCGCACCTCTTCATCCATAGTCCCATCTTTACTCAACACACTGCCCAGATACTTAAAAGAGTTGACGATCTCCATAGCCTGACCGTTCAGCTTCACCTCACACTCTGTGACTTCACCCCTTTCGAAGACCATAACCTTGCTCTTCCCCGTATTTACCTTCAAATTCCGTTTTTCGCACACTGTTCCAAACTCATTTACCAGACCCTGCAACTCCCATTCATTATCACTCATCAGAACTGTATCATCCGCAAACAGCAGTATAGGTAGCTTCCACTCAATTCCCTCCCTTTTCAGCGATACACCAACATCCACTGCTCTTGATAGTATTTCTTTCATAACTCCATCCATATATACAGTAAACAGCCACGGGGACATCACACACCCCTGTTTCAAACCAACATTCAGGTCAAAGAACTCACTCTGCTCACTCTCCACTCGTACTGCCGCCTTTGCACCCTCATACATGCTCTTCACTGCTTTCAGCAACTTGCCCTCTACTCCGTATATTCTAAGTACTTTCCACAAACCTTCTCTATCCACTCTGTCATAGGCCTTCTCCAAGTCCATAAAGGCAACATACACCTTTTGTTTCTTCTCCAGATACTTCTCCACAACACAATTCAGGGTAAAAATCTGATCTACACATCCTCTTCCCTTCCTAAAACCTCCCTGCTCGTCGCCTATCCATTTCTCCGTTCTCACTCTCACTCTCTCAATCACTACCCTACTGTATACCTTCCCTACTACGCTTAGAAGACATATTCCTCGGTGGTTACCACACACTCCTCTTTCCCCTTTGCCCTTATATAGGGGGACTATTATGCCAGTCTTCCAGTCATCGGGTGCACTCCCCTTCTCCCATGCTAGTTTGCACATTTTCCATACCCATTCTATCACTATCTCACCACCATACCTCAACATTTCCCCACACACTCCATCTGTTCCTGGTGCTTTCCCCAACTTCACTCTTTTCATGGCTTCCCACACTTCTGACCTCCTGATCCCCACCTCCTCCTCCACTACTTCTCTTCTTCTCCCTCCCATACCATATCCAGCTATGTTTGCTGGCTCTTCATTCCTTTCATTTAGCAACTCACTGAAGTACTCCCTCCATCTTTCGACTCTCTCTTGCTTCTCGGCTAGCATTCTCCCATTCTTATCTTTCACACCCTTACTGTTTCCCTTGCTACCTTCCCTAACTTTCTTGACTTCTTTCCAGAACAGTTTCTTACTCTCCCTCCATTTTACACTCAGATTCCTTCCAAATTCCTCATCTACTCTTCTCTTACTTTCCTTCACTACTCTCTTCACCACCCTCTTACTCTCCACGTACCTCGCTCGTTTCTGTCTCTCGGAATCTTCATTCCCTCTGCTACCCAACCACTCTCTATATGCTTTCTTCTTTTCTTCCACAGCTATTCGTACCTCTTCTGTCCACCATGCTGTACCTTTCACTCCCCTCCCTCTTCTCCTCACTCCACACACCTCCTCACATGCTGCACAGATCTCATCCTTAAACACCTTGCTCATCTCCTCCACTTCCTCCATAACTTCCAGGTCGAACCCACCTAGTCGTCTTTCCACTGCTCTCCTGTACTCCTCCCTGATTTCCTCCTCCTGCAACCTCTCCACCTTCCTCACCATTCCACCCTCCTCTCGCCTCCCTCCCGCTCTCCTCACCCACTTCTTTTGTATCCTAACCTTAGCTACCACTACATAATGATCAGACAGACCCCCTCCAATACCCCTATACACCCTAGCATCCATCACAGATTTCTTCATTCGTTCATCCACACATACATAATCAATCAATGACTTTCGTTCCACCACTGTCTTATCCTTCATCGTCAACATCCGTTTCCACGTGTACCTGTGGATCATTCTGTGTCGGAAGAAGGTGTTGGCTATCCACAGCCTCCTCCCCACACATACGTCCACAAGTGCACTACCATTCCCATTCACCTCTGATGGTACCCCCCACCCTCCCACCACTCCCTCAACTTTCCTATCACCCACCTTACCATTCATATCCCCAATCAGAAATATTCTTTCGTTCTTGTCAAACTTCTCCAGGCACGCCTCCACATTCATCCAGAACTCCTCTTTCTTTCTTTCAAGTATATCCTCTGTCGGGGCATACACGCATACAATCACCCACGTTTGTATTCCTACTTTCATTCTCACCCACACAATCCTTGAACCCACAGACCCATACTCTCTTACACATTCCTTCCATTTGCTACTTACAAACAAACATGCACCTTCTCTCGCTGTTCCTTCACTCACTCCAGCACACACACCCATTCCACACTCCCACTCTCTCACATCTGAACCTTTCCATTTGGTCTCTGTCATTCCACATACATCCAGCCTGGCATTCACTAACACTTCCAGAACCTCTCTCTCTTTTGTGCCATCATTCATGCCACTAACATTCCACGTAGCCATTCTCAGAATGTCCGAAGGCATGTCCTTAGTCGGTCGTGGTTCGTCAACGTTGGTTCCGTCCGCATCCGAGGCTGTTCGTTCGTTTTTCCTTGCTTCGATATTTTTTCCGGGTGGGGGTCGCAAGCCCACCGACCCAACCTCTTTAGTCGCCTCTTACGACACGCAGAAGGTACCTTTCTATCATTATGATATATGGTATTATTACTACCAATATACCATTAAAAGTATATATTATTATGGACACTTTATTTATCATTTTCATACCCATAAATTGAGGTGAAATTGGACGAATTAATTCAGATTATAGAGTATCTTTAGGAAACAAAAGGAGAGTACTATATTTTTTAACCATTATAGGCCGACACTGTAAAACAAATAGAGAGTATAAATGGAGTATGAAAAAGGTATGCAATATATTTGGGTATATTGATAATAATTTACCATGCTATGTTTATATTAAATGGATTCACTACCACCAATATATTGTTAAAGGAGTAGATTATTAAGGATACTTGATATGCTCTTTTCATTTCCTTTAAATTTTTACCAGTGTACTTTCACATATCATTTCTAATCTGAATAAAATCGTCTATTGGTAACCAGAGTATATGTTTTGAGAGTCCAGGATCATCGACCCTTGCAGTACCGGTGACATCCTTTTCGTTATATTCTGCCAACTATGAGACGATCTTATTCATCTTAAGAAGGACGTCTATCAGTTAAAAGGCAACAAACTATCTCAATTAACTCTCTTCGCTACTCTATATCCTTCCTAAGCTTCATAAAATTGTCTAAAAATAGCTAGAATAAAAAAAAAAAAAAAAACGTCGCCGGTACTGAAGGGTTAACCTACTCTCCACATGACGCCCTTATCCTTATCAAGTGACGGAAGTTACTTGAAGTCAGTACCGGACCGTCCTTTTAACTGTATTATGGCTACCATTAGACGATTTTATTCAGTTTAAAAAGTTCCTCCAGCAATTAGCAGGCTTCGAAATATCCCACTTCACTCTTTTTACTATCATAGCTCCTTCTTAAACTGCACAGAATCGTATAATTATAGCTAGAAGACAATTATAAATACGTCTCCGGTACAAAAGGGGTTAACTGTTTATTATGGCTATCATTAGACGATTTTAAACCGCTTAGAAAGGATCTGTGGGAATTAAAAGGGTAAAGACGGGCCCAAGCAAACCTCGGACTTCCATATGCCCTTCCTAATCTGAATGAAATCATCAAGCAATAGCCAGAAAATATACAAGTAATGCGTCCTAGAATACTGAGAGGGTTAATCCTTTTAAGGGGGGTAGGTTTTATTAATTTACTTATTTAATATTATTGTAGTTTCATCCCTAGACCTCCATTAACTTTAAATAATCATCCCCAAGATCCCCCTTCAAAATAAATGTGTAAATGTTTTCGGTAGAAAAAAGGTAACGGCCAAAGGCCGGTTTCTCCAAAATTACAGGCTCGCCAGGAAAAACTCGACACCTAAATGGCACGAAAGGTCATATTATTGGAAAAAAAAAATGGGGCAAAAAGTCTTACAACCACCAAACTAATGGAGCGAACATCTTACAATCTCATAATTAATGAGGCTAAACATGAAGGAGAAGGAAAATACACCTCTCCTTAATTCTGTCACTGTTCTGGCTATTAGTGGACGCTGTTATTCAGCTGAGAAATGAGCTCTAATAATTAAAGTGCTATAAGTTATCTCCATTAAGGGGGTGTATATTCTGGACTCCCTTCTCCCTCATATTTAGCTCCTTTATTTTAGAGATGTTAAGACATTCGCCCCATTAGTTTGACTATTTTAAGGTTTTTCACCCCATTCCTTTGTCAATTTTAAGACCTTTCCTGCCATTTAGGTGTCGATTGTTTTCTGGCGAGCGACAGCGAGCCTGCATTTTAGGAAGAACCGGCCAAAGGCCGGTGCATTTTTCTACCGGAAAAAGGACAAATTTATCTCGGATGGGGGTCTTGGGGTATTTTCTTTTAAGCTTGATGGAGGTATAGGGAGAAAACACAATCATTAATAATTTAATATATATATATATATATATATATATTATATATATATATATATATTATATATATATATATATATATATATATATAAATACAATTTTTAAAATCTCCCCGTAACTCTTGAGCTCTCACAAGTTCTCCCTAATCCTAAAACAATCACCTAATTATGGCAGCCAGATCAGCAGCCGACGCTCTACTGACTATGCCACGGCTCGCGACTAAAAATGGTTTTACTTAAAGTAGTTATTGGAATGCAAGACTTGACTTTACACTGCGTTTGTTTCTGACTAGTTCGAACTTAATATTCTGTGAAAGTGAAGAATACCAATAATAATTAGTGGGTTGACTTTAGCACACTGTAGGTCTTCCTTGGTGGCTCGGCATATGGCCGTTTGTTCAGTCGGCTACTTCCTCATTTGAAGGATCGGCTAGTCTCTCTCTCTCATGGAAGAGGCACCAACACTATGATTGTACAGGGTTGATAGCTTCACTACCCACGATGGTAGACACACATATTTCCAATAAATTATCTTTATAGGTAGGTCGTGGTCTCAATCATTGTAATTTCTATCTATCTATATATTGCCCGACGCCTAATTCCCGTTTAGGGAGTGAAAACACAAAATTATGTTTTTCGATGTAATATTATATATACAGTATTTATGTTCGAACTCTAGTTATTATAGACACAATTACTCCCTCTCGGGCATAGGCTGAGAGCCTGTACATTCTACCTCTCAACACGGTGAAGCCCGTGAGGTCTCGTTCCAGTCTAGGGAGTGAGACACGTGAAGCACTCCCTCACGGCTCGAAGCGGCCCAATCTCTAAAGCTGTTTTGCCTCTGTGCTTCACTGTCTTATCCCCTATACTAGGACCCTCACTCTCAGAACGCCACCTATTGAGCAATTAACTCACTAGGCATTGCTCCCCTGTAGCATATTTTGAATATGGGAATATTCATACAATGCTATTTAATCAGGGAACAATGAGGGTATTTTTTAACGTTTCTGAGATGACGGGGTTGGAAAACAGGGACAAGGCTGTGACGGTAGACACCCTGATCATGCAGGGAAAGGAGCAGCCTACCAGAACCAGAATAGCTGTCATTAAGGAAACCAAGAAGACCAGGAGAGGACAACATTAAGAGAAGAAGAGAGAAAATAGAACAAGACCAGTTTCCCATGCTTTAACACCTGCCAAAGTAGATCAGTCTGCCTATTTTTCCAGACCTACCCATGCTCTAATCCCTGAGAGTATAGGTCAGCCTGCCCCTTTTACCAGATCTACCCATTCTCTAATCCCCGGGAGTTTAGGTCAGTCTGCCCGAAAAAGGAGTTCGAGTCCGGACCAATCACAGGGATCTCTGCTCAACCAATGGCAGGGCCAGAGACAAACGACCAAGGCGTATAACCAGTTCCAGCCAGATTTGCAATACAGTGAGGAATATTTTATGCAAGTTCCTCACCAAAACCCATTGAAATATCTGCACAAATGGGAACCCCAGAACCCCCTCTACAGTACCTCACGAGAAGACTGGGAATAGTGCAAATGAAGTGATCAGTAATAAACATATGGCTTGCAGACTAGGAAAAGCCAGATATCACGATGAACAGAAAATAATTAATTATGCTACCATACAACCCTGTGAAACAAAGAGGGTAATATTGAGAGATCGAGAATCTCCGTGTGTTTATATAAATAACTTCAGTGTATTTTTAGATTAGAATTACCTTCACAATAGCAAAAACAATAATATCCACATGTCCCTATTATCTCGAAATAGACCAAATTGAGTTCTAAAAATAAACCGAATATAGTCTGACTAAAATTGAAGGAAGTGAGCAAATACGATTGCCATCTTCCACTGGTTAGGCCGGTTGTGGATAGACATTGGTATTGAGACTCAACCAGAATGAGAGTGTGTAGAGGAGCCCGGAACCAACTTCACCTGTACCCGTGAGAGAGGCAGTTCCCCCTGACGTCCAGCCCAGCAGAACCACGAGTCCTACGTCGTCCAGATTCTCGTTCATGGCTACCTCTACCCCATACCCTAAGTGTCTCTGCGTGTTATAAGTTGTGGCTATTGTTGTGAAGGTAAGATAAAATATGCGACTATTCTATTTCATTTAATTATAGATCTGTGCCTAAGATCTATCTTGACCCTCTAATACCTGTGTAAGATTTATAAAACTTTGATCCGTACAGTGATTCAATAAGTACAAGATATTGTTACCATAATTTGTATTTAATCCTTCAGACCCTTGATTGTACGTACGTTACATAGTCATTTTTACACGTGTAACTTAGTTGAATACTCTCAGATTTTACTCCTATGTCTTATTATTCTTTGTGTATCCAAGTCGAAGTGAAGTGTATAACGTGAACCGATTCCCTTCTTAAATTCAATATACCTACGCCCAAATTCAGATTTATATTATCTGTGTAATTATTGCCAGAGAATACTTATCTTACTATTTTCCCCCCCTCGAAAGTAAAGAACCCTTTCCGTTGAGTTAGAATTAATTTCTTGTCAAGATAGCTGATTTCTATTAGTTCTTGTGAATAATCTAATGATATACGTTACCTGGGTCACGTAATTCTTTCAACACCAATCTAGGAATTCAGATTGTACATTCCATGATCGATTCCGCCTAATATTTGGCTATTGATTATTTTATTATTTCTTCTAGTAATTCATTCATTATAACCATTGTTTAAGTTATAATACAACGCTACATAGTTCTGCGTTCTTTTAGGAATTGTTAATTTATTCAAAAATCCTTTTATGCCATCATACATGGTATTTCCTAAGTGTAACTTCGTCGTGTACGCTCATTCAAGATAGCTCTTTGTTAAGCTATATTACAACGCTCTTTCATTTGCGTTTTTTAAGTAGTTGGTTAATTTATTCCAATCTACAGTATATTAAATTATATTTTATCTATTCCGATTCAGTCACTATATTTACTGTGAATCTGAGTTCCTCAACCCGTGTAATTTGACCTCATCTATGATCGAATATTATTTTTCGTGTCTCGTGTGAGAGATTATTTGCAATAACTCTTAGATAGTTGAATTCAGATTTAAACTATCTTCCTTCCTAGAATCAATTAGAATTCACATCTTTAGTACCTGATTTTATATCGCATTAAAGTGAATATTTAGTTTCAAGGATCCCAGTCCATCTGACCTATAGTACCCAGGGCGGTACCTTTTGAAGTCTCACCTGAGCGCGACTTAATTTCTCTTGCCCACCGTGCAGACTCACGCGCAACTGAACGATAAGTTCCATACTTTACATTACCTTTGTCAGAATACTTCGCATTAGACACTTGGCTCGCATATGTATTATTGTCAATGATTCTTGTTTGTGTATATATGTATCTGCCCATCAATGCGTATTTTCTCTCTTCAATTACTATGTAAGTGACAAACTGAATTTCACTAGAGAGTAAAACTTATTCAACTCACTCCAGTTACATGATGCTTACTTACTATTCTATATAATAGTGGAGTTCGTACCCCCATACTATGTATTCTATGCCCATTTGAATACATAAGAGTGTAAACTATCCTGTGTGTTTATTGTGTTGTTGATTGCCCGATTGAGTAAATACTCATCATATTCACGAAGTTCGATGTGTTCCTGTTGAGCATATTCCAAATTTAAGTATCCGAAGCCCGGATTTATAAAGAGATAATACTGAAGCGAGTTGGATTACAACCCGGCATAACAGTTTCGGTGGGCTTTGTGGTAATGCACTGATACTAAGTACAGCACAAATTCCATCCCAATGATATCTTCCCATTTACATATCGGGATTCCAACCCAGGTCCATTGGATTACTAGTCCAGTAGCAAAAGCACTCCACCACACCTCCCCTTATATACAGTATATATATATATATATATATATATATATATATATATATATATATATATAGAGATAATTTTTCTTTTCTTTTATATGTTAGTCTATTATAAATGTATGTATGTATGTATATACTCAGGCACATACCCCATAGCTGGGGGTGGCCGACTCGAGACAGAGACCGAACATAAACAACGTTTAAAGTTACAATTCTTAGGGTCAAGGACCACTTTCGCGTTCCTTCGCCCCTTTCTCTGTCTCATCTAGCAGGTGAATTTTACAAGGGGAAAGAGATTCCCAGCATCCCGCCCCCAGAAGGAAAAGTAGGACAGTGCAAAAGAGACAGAAACGGCTAAGGTAGCGTTCTTGATACAAGCTCATTCACGTAGAAATCCTGTAATACCATATTTCCACTAACTTAAATTAACTGCACGGTTCATTATAGAACAAATATATTAATTTCCGTGTTTGCCATAATGTAGTAGTTTCATTATAGAGGAGGATTCTCACGTAGCAGGCATATAATGGAAGAGTTACCATAAACTCTGCGAGTTTATCCATTTCCAATAGCCAATATAGAGTTATTGACAACACCGACCAACGGTTTGTGTAAGATTGTACATTTGCTTATACTTGTCTGGCCTTTAATTAAAGAGGCCTCCCTCGGTGATGATGACATATAATAGTGCCCCCTAGCATTATAGGGCGAAAGAGGAACAACATCCTTAACCCTCGTCTAGCGGGGGGTTTTGGGCTATTATGGGCATATTCAGGCCCTCCTGAATGATCAATCAAGTACCGGTATCTGCATGAAAAGAAATGTATTCAGCAAAAAACTAGGCGCTACAAGCTTCAAAATGAGACCAGAACGAGCTACGTAGCACTCGTCGTTTTGATGCAGTGGTACTACCAACATGGGAGTTTAGCGTATAGCGGAATATTTTTTCCAGCTACGCTCACTACTGGCTACACTGCCGGCCTCTCGAGAACAGAGGGAGCGTGAGTCAGTGGGCGGCGGTAAGCCCTGGGTGTCGGCTGTGTGGCCTGCTGCGCTCCCGGCCATTTGCACTCGATTTTAACCCTTTAAAAGCCTTAATAATGCTCCTAACTTGCTGCTTTATAGATACAGACTTAAGTCGGGCCCCGCTCTTTAAGTGTTAAGGGGACTGATCGGTTATTTACAAACTTGCAGGTCTTACTTTCAATGTAAATTAAATTTGGCACAGGTGTATATGACCATAAAACTAGATAAAAAAATATATATTTGTTTTTGCCTTTTTCTTTCAATTTAGGTAAAAAAACGGTTGAAAACTATAGCACTGCTTAAAATAATAACCGACTACAGAAATCCCCATACCACATGGTTTATGTGATCAAACAACTCACAAAAGGTGTATCTGTAGTTGCTATAAGAAACATTTTATATATTTTGTGTATTTTTTTTATTTAGGTGATTATGAACTAAAAGGTGAAATTATTTTGTAGAAAATTACAACTTTGACGACATATTGTGAAAAATAAAATTACTAGAGTAAATTGGTTTTATAGGACCTGTAGTGTTTGTAATTACCTTTCCAATGGTATATACACCATTCCTATAGGTCCAATAATACATTTAGTGTAACATCCGAAAGTGCGACAAAACAGTTGTGAGAAAAACATGTGTAAGTCTAAGGTAACTAGATGAACATTTTTTTTTTTTTTTTTTTTTTTACAATATTTTACGCAGGAACACGGCAGAGTAGAAGATAAAGCAAGCGTATGGGAGGTTGTAGAGTATTTCACGCTCTTGCCATTTATATATGTATGATCCTCGTACGACTAGTAATTACTGAGCATGTCAATTTCAAAGTTCGCTATATAACGTTTTTAGAATTATAGGAAAAGTTTGGAAAAAAAAAAAAAAAAAAATCTAATGGGTTTTCAGTAATAAAATTTCACTGGCTTATGAAGGGATATTGACTCTTGTTAAGTAAACACCTAATGGTATTTTCAGGATTTCGATCTTTTTAAGCCTAAATAACCGGTCGGTCCCCTTAAGGGGGGTCACCTGCTTTTTTTCTCTCCATTTCTCTGGCTTGTATTCATTCGGCCCCATTCAGCCTACTGTTTTAAGGCTTTTATCGTCATCCAGGTGCCGATTTCTTCCTGGCGAGCGATAGAGAGCCAGCATTGTATGGAGAAATCTGGCTTCGCCGGAGATTTGTTTCTATCAAAAATTTACAAATTTAGCCCGCTGTTAAAAAAATTGTTTTAAATATGCTGACTCGCTACCACTCGCCAGGTAAACGTCTTAAAACAGTAGGCTGAATGGGGCCGAATGGATACAACCCAGAGAGATAGAGGAAAAGAGAGAGAGAGAGAAAACACGAGGTGGGCTCCCTTAACCTAAGACGTGCGCATGGGGGGTATGAGACACCACACGCCTGTGCGCACGTATTTGAGCTGTTCCCATCACTAACATTGTTATTTTACCATAAATAGCATTAATACTTATCCATATGCGCCTATTTTACGTTGATTATAAGGTATTAACCTGTTACAGCAATAAAACAAGTGGAAACAGCGTTTGGATGGTCAAAATCGGCGATACAGGCCGGGAGTTACATAAGGTATGGCTGAGGCAACCTCCCTCCCCTCCACTCCTCCCCACGTCTGGAGAGAGCTTGTCGATCGATACTCTCTCTCTCTCTCTCTCTCTTGCACTTGCTTGGTAACAGTGATGACAACGCCCTGCTTGCAACTCACTAATGTTAGCACGAAAATAGACCACAGAATAAGGGAATAACAGGGAAAAGAGGTGATAACTGAAGGAGGGGGGGGGGGAAGTGGGGAAGGAGGGGAAGTGGGGAAGGAGGGGATGTGGAGGAGTGATATTTGGCATGGCCAGGGGCAAAAACAAAAAAATCAAGTTTTTTTGGGGTGTTTTAAATGGATTTTTTTAGGCTCAAGATCTTAACCCTTTCGCTGCGGGTGACGTTCTGGAATGTTTTGGCAAGTTACAGCAATTTCCAGGCTTTAACCCGTACAGCCCCAGCGACGCGCCTGACGCGTCGGCGATGTATGTAACGCACAGCCCCAGAGACGCGCCTGGCGCGTCACCCTAATTGCGCCGACCGTAACCTCAGGTGTAGCCACTCAAGAGGGCTCAGATTTGTATGGGAACTGTGTACGTATGCCACGCAACCGTGCCGATGGTTGAAAACTCTCAAAGTCCATGTGCGTGCGCGCGAGCGCGCAATAACCTGTTTTTTTGGGATAATTGCCTTCAATTTTTTACTCTTGTAAAATCCGTTTTCGGGGGCTCTGTAGGACCATTTTTTAAGCTTTTTGAGCGGTTTTTCGTGGTTTTTCCTTCATTCCTAACCCATTCGCTATTGTTTCTGGAATAAAACCATTTTTTGAAAACCGGCCGGGTTCTGGTGCGCAAACATTACAAAACTAGCCAGGGCTCCACGGGTTAAAAGCCTGTAAAAAATGTAATAATCGAGTGTCAGTGGGCGGGAGCGTGAGGGGCCCACCTCCGACCCTCAGAGCACCGAGCGGCTCACTGAGCTAGGCTGTGTCTCGCGCGGGTCTCTCTCTGTCTCTCTCACCAGTGTAGCCAAGCGAGCGAGTGTTACATAATAGCGGGGTTCCCGCGTTTCACTGGGACCACTGCGGGTGAACCAGACCACGTACAGGGTCCGTTCTGGTGTCATTTTGAAGCTATTTTCGCCTAGTTTTCGGCAGAATACACTTCATTTAATGCAGATGCTTGATTTATCATTCAGGAGTGCCTGAATATGCCCTAAATAGCCCAAACATAGCCGCAGCCAAAGGGTTAAGAGTCTTCCCGCAGTCGCCTGGGGAAACTCTTAAGAGTCTTCCAGCACTTGCTGGGTTAAGTAGTATGGAAACCTTCGGGGGCCAACACCAGTGGATTATTAACAACCTACTCTCACTCCTGTCCGCTGTAGTTATTGGTAGGTTTAGTATATAACATTTATATTGCAATCATAACCTCGCTCTCTCTCTCACTCTCTCTCACACACACATACACATCTGCCTTATCACAGTTCAGGAGAAAGTATAAGCTATACTCAAATGCAATAATATACATCCATTTTAATATGGGAAACTTTAAAGACAAATGCTGAGGGATTTGGGTGTATAATTAAGCACTATTTTCTGGTCTGGTTAGCTACGGATTCAAATGGTTGCCTCCTGATTATGATTCGTTAATGTAATGTACGTCCTACCTAAGATGAATATAATGGTCTAATGATAACCAGAATACAATAACAGAAAGGCAGCTCGATGCTGAAGTTAAGTGAATGGGTTAAGAACATATTGACAGTATATTGAAACAAAATTGACATCTATAAATAGACCTAGTAAAATATTATCATTATTACAGACGTAACACAAACACTATGTGTGTGTAATAATCATAATAATACACACAGACAGAGGATATATTTCACTAAGAGCATATTGAGACTAAATATATATAATTTGTCATTCCACAGTTTTACTATATCTGTTTTATTAACTGTGGTCGATTTGGAGGCCCCTTAGATTTTTGTTTTGGGGGGGGGGGGGCGAGTGGCATTCGCTGCCCCAAATGACCCCCTGTAAATGACCTAGAACAGTTAGTTCAGCACCCTACCCGTATCCCAGACCACCTTGGAGATCAGCCCAACATCCTTGAATTATTTTTAACCTCTAATCCATCTGCTTTCACTATAAATCTTTTCCCTTCATTGGGCTCCTCGGATCATAGTCTTATCTTTGTTACCTGTCCTATTTTTCCAATGCGGCCTTCTGCCCCCCCCCCCCCGCCCCCCCACCCCTTGTGGCATTTTGGCACTACCGACTGGGTGGCTCTTCGGCAGTAATTCTTAGATTTTCCATGGAATTACTTTTACTTCCATAGCCAGGGACCCTAGAGTGCTGAGGTAATCCTCTCAGGCATGGTAACATTCATTCTTTTTCTTTCTCTCAAACTAACTCACAGAAATCTTGGTTTACTCACACTTGTTCTACTGCTGTCTGCAATAATAAGGAAGCATTCAAACTCAAGAAACTCATACATTTCATATTCCTGCCCAGAATCAAGCCAAATTTGTTCTACTCACCAAAAACTCATTCATCAATAATGAATGTTATGAACTTTTCAATTCTAGCTCTTTCCAAGGTTTCTGGCATCGTTAAAAACATCTACAACAAATTTACTTCCTTGTCTTTCCCTCCTCTTTTCCACTCTGATGGCACTACCTTCCTCTGCTAAACCAGCTTCCCAGAAGTTAGGTGTGCTCAACCGTCTTTGTGGGTTCTTCACCCCCGCACAGCTTCTTGCTCTGTGTAGGGGCACAGTGCGCCCATGTATCTAGTATTCTTTGTATGTGTGGGGAGTTTCCACCCATACCACACTTCTCGAAAGGGTAGAATCAAAGCATTTTGTCTCATCAACTGACTTCCTCTTACAAATTCCCTACAATCTCTCTCTACACGCCGTAATGTTGCATCTCTCCCACACTTCTACCGCCATTACAATAATCAGTGTTCTTCAGAGCTTTCTTGGTGTATACCTCTTCTCTTACTCTCAGAGAGTAGGGGGCACCTGCCTTTCAATATATTCCCACCCCTATTCTTTCCAACTATCTAACCCAAAAGTGGACCGATTTTCCCAGTCTTTCTTCTACTCAACAAGTAAGATTTGGAACTCTCTCCCTCAGTCTGTCTTTCCCTCATCCTATGAATTAAACTGCTTCAAGCTCTGTGTGTTAGTATATGTTGACTCTAACGTAGCTTGAATTTTGCTGTCTTGTCACTCTTTCAACTTTGTAGGAGACACTTGTTACAGGCAGCTTTGCCTTTTGTCTCCTTCACTCATATAAGAAAAAAAAATAATGTTTACTTTGTACGAACAATTATGGCGCAAAATCTATATTCTTTAGACCTCCATGATTGCAGTGTTTGGTATGCAGTTATTTAATCCAGCAAAACACTGTATAGATGGGATGCTTCGTATATTTCATGTGAATGTTGATGCAAAATTTCAGCTCAGTATCTCTGCAAATACTCTGAAGAAAAAAAAAATTCATTATGTATTGTATGATAAAAGCAAAGCTGATGTTATCTATATTGACTTTGGACAAGGTCCTTCACAGAAGCTTGCTAGTAAAATTAAAATCCCATGGAATAGAAGGAAACATATTACAGTGGATTGGTAATTGGCTAACAGATAGAAAGCTGAGAGTTGTTTTAGACGGTAGAGAATCGACTAGCAGGAGGTAATTAATGGTTTTACTGCAGGGCTCGGTGATGGGCCATGTCCTGTTGTAAGTACCGGTATACATAAACGATATTCATGAAAAACTAATTGGAAAAAATCCAAATTTGCAGAAGATACAAAAGCAGGAAGAAGATTAAATACAACGTCGATATGCAAGAGCTTCAACGATACTAAATAGACTAGTAGAGTGGTTGGTAAAATGGGAAAATTTATATCAACATTGAAAAATTTCAAGTAATCCATAGTGGATACAAATATGAACATGCACATTACAAAATGGATGGATCCCATTTTGAGACTACAATAAAAGTATAAGATCTAAGTAATGTAGTATCTAGCAACCTAAAACCCAATGATCAGGTTTTGAAAGTGATAAAAAGCGACTAAAATAGCCAGATTGATTGAAATCATTTGAATTTAAATCCGAAAATAACTATTTATACTGCTATATATAACACTGGAACAATTTCAGAGTTGCGTTACATAATTGATAACAGTGTGGCGAGGATTCTTAAGTGAATTCTCCACAGCTCATTGTGGATTTCTCAGGGTTGAATATGCATTTTTAGCTCCCAAGTGGCGCAAGAAATTTGGTGGGTCATATCTATCTGCATATCATATGACATCTCAAAATCTAAAAAATATGACTATATTTAACTTTTGTCTTTCCCACAGCCCACCTCTGATTCCCAACAACAAAAACAAAAATAATGTCTATCATTCATACAGTAGTTCTTCGTCTTCGACGCAGGCATATATCAAATCCTGAAAGGGCAAAACGTCTTATAATAATCAAACTAATCAGGCGAATTAGGCGGGATCCAAACCGACCACCTCGGTGTTGATAGGATTAATTTCCGCCTGTTTATAACTTAATGCGACTGTAATATATCCCATGTGTTCTCTCCCCAGCCTCCTCCACCACCACCAGCACCACCACCACCACGCTGCTGTTGGTGGTGGTGCTGGTGTTGGTGGCTGGGTCTCTGCTATATCGCCTTTAAATTCACCTTTATGTCTCCTACATTTTACTGTCCATTGGGTCGCTCTAGCCTTTCATGCACACGGCTCTATAGTATATCCCTGTTATATTCTGGCTACCACTTAACGACTTTCTATAACTAATGAAAAAACCTATTATGTCCCATATAAATACACCTTTTTGTCTCCCAGGTGTTACTGTTCACTGGGTCGTTCTTGTTGTTCACAGCGCTACATCCACTTTATGTACACTTGATTATATTCTGGCTACCACTCAACTACTTACATAACCGATTATTTATTTTGAGGCATCGATCAGGAATTCCATTAACACGAAACTCCTTAAAGGTTGTGGTTTACATTTACTTTACTATTGTATTGAAATATATATATATATATATATATATACAATATATATACCGGTATATATATATATATATATATATATATATATATATATATATATATATATATATATATATATATCTATATATATATATATATATATATATATATACAGTATATATATATATATATATATATATATATATATATATATATATATATATATATATATATATATACCGGTATATATATTGTATATATATATATATATAGTATATACAGGTTTATATATTACATGAGTTGCATCCCGACGAGGCTAGTTGGGTATTTCAGTTGGTCCGTCGTATTCAGTGGTCGACCCATCTACCATCTAGGAGGCTAGTATTATCTAAACATAGACTCTGAGGAGGGCTTGAACCTGCAACACCGTTGTACCGTTGTGGGGTTAACGATACTGCCACACAGCCGGATATAAGAAAACATTATCATATGGCAATATGTCTTTGAGGTCTAATATGGAGAGACAAGGGGAGAGCTTCTCGGGGAAAAAAAAAACAAAACAAAAAAAAAACACACAGATGAAACTGTCGTTACTTCACACAGAGTTGAACAAATGGTCCTGGGATGGAACAGCTGGCACAGGCTAACATTTATTTGTCATATTAGAGTGGAACAGGTTGGGAGAGTCCTTTGCTTGCAGTAGAGTAACTCAGGCTCATAATGATGATGCTAATGACACTATCTCTGCTATGACTTTACCTTATTTAAAATATTATACTGTATATGTTAACGTACACAACAACGCATACTGTTATTCAATTAAGCTTGCCACAAGTTCATAATTTAACAGAGAAAATAGACATACGACATACTAAAAATATATACAAGTATCTAGAAAATATAAAAGCTAAACAGATTACAACCAACCGGAAAAGCTGACATGCTTGAAAAAGACAAATATAATGGAACAACGAAAAAGAGTCGGTCGGTAAATCTAGACCCAGGTGGACTTTGTGAGGCTAATGATGACTAGTGACTGTGTAATACCCTTCTGACAACCTCACACACCTGATGCCCTGTTACTCGCACACCTGTCTCACCATCACTCACACACCTGTCTCACCATCACTCACACACCTGTCTCACCATCACTCCCACACCTGTCTCATCATCACTCACACACCTGCCTCACCATCACTCACACACCTGTCTCATCATCACTCACACACCTATCTCACTATCACTCACACACCTGCCTCATCATCACTCACACACCTGCCTCACCATCACTCACACACCTATTTCATCATCACTCACACACCTGTCTCACCATCACTCGCACACCTGTCTCATCATCTCTCACACACCTGTCTCATCATCACTTACACACCTGTCTCACCATCACTCACACACCTGTCTCACCATCATTCACACACCTGCCTAACCATCACTCACACACCTGTCTCATCATCACTCACACACCTGTCTCACCATCACTCACACACCTGTCTCACCATCATTCACACACCTGTCTCACCATCACTAATACACCTGTCTCACCATCACTCACACACCTGCCTCACCATCACTCACACACCTGTCTCATCATCACTCATACACCTGTCTCATCATCACTCACACACCTGCCTCACCATCACTCACACACCTGTCACACCATCACTCTCACACCTGTCTCACCATCATTCACACACCTGTTACACCATACCTCACACACCTGTCTCATCATCACTCACACCTACCTCACCATCTCTCACACACCTGTCTCATCATCACTCACACACCTGTCTCACCATCACTCACACACCTGTCTCATCATCACTCACACACCTGCCTCACCATCACTCACACACCTTCCTCACCAACACTCACACACCTGCCTCACCAACACTCACACACCTGCCTCACCAACACTCACACACCTGCCTCACCATCACTCACACACCTGTCACACTATAACTCACACACCTGTCTCACCATCACTCACACACCTGTCTCACCATCACTCAAACACCTGCCTCACCATCACTCACATGTGTCTCACCATCACTCACATACCAGCCTCACCATCACTCACACACCTGTCTCATCATCACTCACACACCTGTCTCGATCACCATCACTCGCACACCTGTCTCACCATCATTCCCACACCTGTCTCACCATCACTCATACACCTGTCTCACCATCACACACCTGCCTCATCATCACTCACACACCTATCACACCATCATTCACACACCTGTATCACCATCACCCACACACCTGCCTCACCATCACTCACACACTTGTCACACCATCACTCACACACCTGTATCACCATCACTCACACACCTGCCTCACCATCACTCACACATCTTTCTCACCATCACTCACACACCTGTCTCACCCAAACTCACACACGTCTCACCCTAACTCACACACCTGTCTCACCATTACTCGCACACCTGCCTCACCATTACTCACACACCTGTCCCACCATCACTCACACACCTGCCTCACCATCACTCACACACCTGCCTCACCATCACTCACACACCTGTCTCACCATCACACACACCTGTCACACCATCACTCACACACCTGTCTCACCATTACTCGCACACCTGCCTCACCATCACTCACACACCTGTACCACCATCACTCACACACCTGCCTCACCATCACTCACACACCTGCCTCACCATCACTCACACACCTGTCTCACCATCACACACACCTGTCACACCATCACTCACACACCTGTCTCACCATCACACACACCTGTCACACCATCACTCACACACCTGCCTCATCATCACTACACACCTATGACACCATCACTCACACACCTGTGTCACCATCACTCACACACCTGCATCATCATCACTCACACACCTGTCACACCATCACCCACACACCTGCCTCACCATCACTCACACACTTGTCACAGCATCACTCACATGTGTCTCACCATCACTCACACACCTGCCTCATCATCACTCACACACCTGTCTCGATCACCATCACTCGCACACCTGTCTCACCATCATTCCCACACCTGTCTCACCATCACTCATACACCTGTCTCACCATCACACACCTGCCTCATCATCACTCACACACCTATCACACCATCATTCACACACCTGTATCACCATCACCCACACACCTGCCTCACCATCACTCACACACTTGTCACACCATCACTCACACACCTGTATCACCATCACTCACACACCTGCCTCACCATCACTCACACATCTTTCTCACCATCACTCACACACCTGTCTCACCCAAACTCACACACACGTCTCACCCTAACTCACACACCTGTCTCACCATTACTCGCACACCTGCCTCACCATTACTCACACACCTGTCCCACCATCACTCACACACCTGCCTCACCATAACTCACACACCTGCCTCACCATCACTCACACACCTGTCTCACCATCACACACACCTGTCACACCATCACTCACACACCTGTCTCACCATTACTCGCACACCTGCCTCACCATCACTCACACACCTGTACCACCATCACTCACACACCTGCCTCACCATCACTCACACACCTGCCTCACCATCACTCACACACCTGTCTCACCATCACACACACCTGTCACACCATCACTCACACACCTGTCTCACCATCACACACACCTGTCACACCATCACTCACACACTTGTCTCACCATCACTCACACACCTGCCTCATCATCACTACACACCTATGACACCATCACTCACACACCTGTGTCACCATCACTCACACACCTGCATCATCATCACTCACACACCTGTCACACCATCACCCACACACCTGCCTCACCATCACTCACACACTTGTCACAGCATCACTCACATGTGTCTCACCATCACTCACACACCTGCCTCATCATTACTCACACACCTGTCACACCATCACTCACACACCTGTATCACCATCACTCACACACCTGCCTCACCATCACTCACACATGTCTCACCATCACTCACACACCTGTCTCACCATCACTCACACACCTGTCTCACCATCACTCACACACCTGTCTCACCCTAACTCACACACCTGTCTCACCATCACTCACACATCTGTCTCACCATTACTTGCACACCTGCTTCACCATCACTCACACACCTGCCTCACCATCACTCACACACCTGTCTCACCATCACTCATACACCTGCCTCACCATCACTCACACACCTGTCTCACCATCACTCACACACCTGCCTCACCATCACTCACACACCTGCCTCACCATATCACTCACACACCTGCCTCACCCACCTGTCACATCATCACTCACACACCTGCCTCACCATCACTCACACACCTGTGTCACCATCACTCACACACCTGCCTCACCATCACTCACACACCTGTCCCACCATCACTCTCACACCTGGCTTACCATCACGGTTAGGCCTATTTATGTAAGTGAAGTGACCTGAAGTGAGTTAAGTGTTTTTAAAGTGAGATAAGTGTTTAATAAAGTAAGTTTAGTGTTTTTAAAGTGAGTTAAGTGTTTTTAAGTGAGTGAAGTGATCTGAAGAAAGTGATCGTCACCATGTCTCGTGCCTGTACCAACTGCGCCGGTAGGTTTGGTGCTTCCATGTTTGCCCCTGCCGATCCACAAGTCTGCCGACTCTGCCAGCAACGAGAGGATTTGACAGCAAAATTGGATGAAGCCCACAACAATATCAACACCCTCACCAGGAAGCTGGAATCACTCCAAGAATTTGTAACACTCAATGTTGGAGTATCACTAACTCCAATTGTTTCAACTCCAGCATCCACCACCGCCCCAATGTCATCTGCCAACAATCCAACACCTGCAGTAGCCACTGCAACAGATGCTTCTGATGAACCTGAGCCGACATCAAACCAGGACAGCCGTCCTGTTCACCTTAGTCTCTCCCCCACTCCTCGTGCAAGAAGCCTGCTAGCACAAACAGTACCAACCCCTCGCCCCCGTTCTAACCACTCCTCTCCCCGACCTGTACGCAGAGTCTCGCCACCACAGATTTCCGGATTTACACCAGTGAGGAACGGTGCACGACCAACGCAGAAAAGGTCTCATCTACCAGTCACAATGTCAAACAGATTTGAGATCTTGCTAGAGATGGAAGACGAACCAGAGGAGACCAGGCTCGTTGGGGATTCCATCCTACGAGGACAGGTCGAAGAGTTCTGCGACAGAGTCCCAAATCGACGAAAAAGATTTTGCATCCCAGGAGCTGGACTGGACGACATTGTGGAAGCCTTCGAAGATACTACAAAGGATGCAAACGAAAATACCCTTTTTGTCATCCATGCTGGTTCAAATGACATCATGCGCACCAGATCCGAAGAGTTGATGGAGAAATATCGCAAGATGATCCAGCACTACAAAAACAAGTCAAGGAATATCATCATCTCAGGCATTCTCCCTAAGATCGACGCACCTGACAAATTCTACGGCAAGGCCTTCAGCACAAATAGCCGACTAAAATATTTGTGTCTGAAGGAAGAAGTTGAATTCATCAACCTCTGGGATAATTTCTATAACCAGCCTACTCTGTTCCGCAAGGATGGCACTCATCTAAACCCTGTGGGTTCAGCACGCATGGGTCGTCTCCTACACGAAGCAGTCTGCAGCCATGGATCAAAAAACGCCATCCGAGAAGAAGCAGCAGTGACATAAATCATCCAACGCCAAGCAAAAAACAGAGGCAACCGAGGACATCCAGCGATAAGGACCGAAGACAGCGACGACCGAGGACAGCCATTAACATACATGTAGATCCGACAAGAACCAACAATATTATTAAAGAGCGCTCCGTGAGTTCTAAAATAACAAATTTAAAGTTTTTTTTATGCAAACGCTCGTAGCATACGCAATAAATTTTCAGATTTAGAGGAGCTAGTGTTTACAGAAAATTATGATGTGATTGGCATAACAGAATCTTGGCTCAATGCAGAAGATAGAGACTTTTTAGCAGAGTATTCACTTCCCGGTTATGTAATGTTTGACAAAAGCCGAATAAATCGAAATGGAGGTGGCGTTTTACTTTATATCAAAGAAAGTCTTAACCCTACCCTCTTGTCAAAACCTCAAATTGTGAACGTCAACACATCTTTTGTGCTAATAAAGAATAATAAAGGTACAAAAATAATACTTGCGTTAATATACAGACCTCCAGCTCAATCAGTGCAAACTGACCGAGAAATTTACGAACAAATTGCAGATGTAAGTAACTAACAAGATACCGTAATTTTTGGCGACTTTAATTTACCTGTGACCAAGTGGGGCGATACTCTTACTTCACATACATGACTTGTATACGAACTTGCAAGAGAGTTCGCTTTATCAATTTGTTCGAACACCGACCCGTGGTAATAACGTTCTTGACATTGTACTTGCAACAAAAGAAGAATTAATAGAGAATTTGAATGTTGGTGATGAATTCAGTAACAGCGACCATCGTACGATAACTTTCACTTTAAACTTTACTAGTAACGAACCAAATAGTAGCATCGAAAAAGTCCCTAATTTCAAGAAAGCAAACTTTCATAAACTTAGAGCTATGTTTAAAGAAACTGACTGGAGCTTTTTAATTAACAATAACGACATAAATACATCTTGGAAGTTATTCGAAACCACTTACCTAAAAGCAGTGCACGACTGCATACAATCGAAAATATGGCGTCCAGGCCATAATAATAAGCCCAAATGGTGGAATAAAGATATTTCAAACTGCCTGCTTGATAAAAAAATTGCTAATGATAGATTAAAATCCTCACAAAATGACGAAGAACGGGTGAAATTTGTAGAACTACGACGCAAAGCCAAAAAGTTAATTAAGCAAAGTAAAAAGACCCTAGAGTTACATATTGCGAATCAAAGTAAAACAAACCCGAAAGAATTCTATAGTTATATCAGAAAGAAAAAAGTAGTTACTTCAACTGTTGGACCGTTAGTCGATGAAAATGGAGAATACACCAAAGACGAAGTACAAATGAGTAATGCCCTCAATACATTCTTTGCATCAGTTTTTACAACAGAAGACCTCAGTGATATCCCTACACCATCGCCGATTCAGATTGATAATTCAGATGTTCTAAGCAATATCACTGTTACAGAGAGAGAAGTATTGAATTGTTTAGATAAACTCAAGGTAAATAAAACGCCTGGACCTGATACAATCTCGCCTAGAGTTCTAAAGGAAGCTAAGGATGAGCTCTCCAAACCACTGACATTACTATTCAATAAATCCTTGCAGTCTGGAACTATGCCTAATCAGTGGAAGATAGCCAACGTAACACCGATATTCAAAAAAGGCAGCAAATCCCTACCCAGTAACTATCGTCCAATTAGCTTAACCTCAGTTGTATGTAAAATGCTAGAAACGGTCATAAGAGACAGACTCGTAAATCACTTAGAGGAAAATAACATACTTAAAGATACTCAACACAGCTTTCGTAAAAAACGTTCCTGTTTAACAAACCTCTTAGACTTCTTCCACGATATCCTCAACCTCTACGATGAGAGTAAAGCTGTAGATATTATATACCTTGATTTTCAAAAGGCCTTTGACAAAGTTCCCCACAAACGTTTACTGCTAAAACTAAAAGCGCATGGAATACAAGACGGTGTGTTGAAATGGATAGAAAATTGGCTCAGCGACAGAAATCAAAGAGTAGTCATAAACGGTAAGGCATCTAAATGGACCAATGTAAGTAGCGGGGTACCCCAGGGATCGGTACTAGGACCAATTATCTTTCTAATTTACATCAACGACATAGATGAGGGTCTCACCTGTACAATCTCAAAATTTGCTGACGATACAAAAATTGCAAATAGCGTACTGTCAAAAGAACAAGTTGACGATATGCAACACAATCTAGATAAATTGTCACATTGGGCCCAAATTTGGCAAATGAGTTTCAATGCGGATAAATGTAAAGTACTACATATCGGATACCTATATGAGAAAGCAAACTATTCGATGAATGGCACTCAGCTTAAGAATGTAAACAGAGAAACCGATCTGGGAGTAACAATATCGAGTAACCTAAAACCGAGTCAACAATGTTCAGAAGTTGTTAAGAAGGCAAACAAAATAATTGGCTTTATAGGCAGGTCATTTGAGCATAAATCCAAAGACGTTATCCTAACCCTTTACAATTCCTTAGTCCGCCCTCTTCTGGAATACTGCGTTCAATGCTGGTGCCCTTATTACCAAAATGACATAAACAAGCTAGAACGAGTTCAACGTAGAGTTACCTAAATGATACCTAGCCTAAAGAACAAACCACACGAAGAGCGCGTCTTAGAGAATTAAATCTATTTCCTTTAACCCAGTGCAGATTAAGAGGTGACTTAATTCAAGTGTTCAAAATCATCAAAGGCATTGACAATATGAACTGTAGTAAGTACTTCACTATCGACCAATCTAATTACACGCAGGGAAACGGTTGCAAAATTATTGGTAAATCTTTTAACTCACACGAATCTAAGAATTTCTTCTTCAATCGAGTTGTCAACTTGTGGAATGGGCTTCCCCGAGACGTTATAGACTGCAGCACCGTTGATTCATTTAAACTCCGCCTAGACAAATATCTCGCATCAAACCCGCGACTGACTGCGTTTGTAAATGAATAACTTTATTTTATCCTCCCCTCAGTTACTAACCCATATGTCCCCTACTAACTTCCTAGTCCTGACACGGACATTAGTTCCAGGGCAGTAGTTCCCTTTCCAATGTTCCCTTACCCACTCTAAACCACTGTTTGGACACTTGATCCTCAGTGTTTTGGAGGACAAGCAGCCTAGAAGGGTCACTAGACCTGTTGTTGCTTGATTTCCTTTGTACTCCTTTGTACTCACACACCTGTCTCACCGTCACTCACACACCTGTCTCATCATCACACACACCTGTCTCATCATCACTCACACACCTGTAACACTATCACTCACACACCTACCTCACGACATCACTCACACACCAGTTTCATCATCACTCACACACCTGTCACACCATCACTCACACACCTGTCTCACCATCACTCACACACCTGTATCACAATCACTCACACACCTGCCTCATCATCACTCACACACCTGTATCACCATCACTCACACACCTGTCTCACCATCACTCACACACCTGTCTAACCATCACTCACACACCTGTCACACCATCACTGACACACCTGCCTCACCATCACTCACATACTTTCCTCACCATCACTCACACACCTGCCTCACCATCACTCACACACCTGTCACACCATCACTCATACACCTGTCACACCATCACACACACACCTGTCTCACCATCATTCACACACCTGTCTCACCATCACTCACACACCTGTCTCATCATAACCCACACACCTGCCTCACCATCACACACATACCTGTTTCACCATCACTCACACACCTGCCTCATCATCACTCACCCCATCACTCACACACCTGTCACACCATCACTCACACACCAGTCACACCATCACTCACACACCTGTATCACCATCACCCACACACCTGTATCACAATCACTCACACACCTGTCACACCACTCACACACCTGCCTCACCATCACTCACACACCTGCCTCACCATCACTCACACACTTGTCACACGATCACTCACACACCTGTCTCACCATCACTCACACACCTGTCTCACCATCACTCACACACCTGTCTCACCATCACTCAAGCGAACATCACACTGAGCCAAATTATCGGCATTCTCCGATCTCCAGTCTCCGTTTCCGGTCAGTAGCGCCGGCAAATTCTATCACACACGCCAAGCGTCCTGGCTGCGTGAATCTCCGACACAACAATAACAATGTCCGACCTTAGCCTATATTGGTCCGTTTCACCTGTACTGTAATGTATAGTAATATGGATTTACATCTACAATTATAATGCAATATTACTCAATCTACACGTTAGTGTAATTTTTTTTAAATTTGAAGCTTATATGAGGAAATTTATATTTTGAACTTCTCGGAGGTTTTCGAATGTTTTCGATTCATACCAATCGCCATGGCGTAGGCTATATATAGAACAGTGGTTATTTACTAGCTGCAAGTGGTGTAGCTATGTTAGCATTAATTCACCTTGAAAATTGTTTGTCTACCAGCAACCCTTCTCACAATCAAAACACTTAATTTAGCAAAATATATATTTTGATCGTTATATTGTGGTGTTTCACTTAAACTGTAGAATTATATGGATTGATATTGACATACTTTGTGTAATAGGACCCAATCTATACGTTCATGTTGCTATGTTTTGCGTTTGAAGCTTATATACAGTACCGGTAAGTAGCTATGAGAAAGTTTTTCGCAAACTATAGGCTATAGCCTGACGGAGCCCCTGTCGTTACCTCAGCACTAGGCTAGGTTAAATATATTGTTCAATGATTCTTAGTAAATAGTCATCTGAAAAACAGTTCCTCCTGCTACACAACCGAATGTTTTCGTTTCATACCAATCGCCGTGGCGTAGGTATAGGAAGTGGTTATTTAGCTGCAAGTGGTGTAGCTATTTTATCATTAATTCACTTAGTTTATGTCTATCCGCAGCCCTTCTCACGATCAAAACACACAATTATGTAGCAAAATATATATTTCGACGCCATATACTTGAGATATCAATGAGATTAAATGCGAGCTGTAAAGAGGCTGACATATCTACCGCCGTCAAAAAATGGAGCTTCCCACCCAGTGCGGGAAGCATCCTAGCTCCATCAAATGGTGAGATTTGTGCTGGAGACTGGCGGTAGCTCCATTTTTTGCGGTAGAATGACGAGAATTGGCGCAGTGTGATACCCCCTTCGCACACCTGTCTCATCATCACTGACACACCTGTCTCATCATCACTGACACACCTGTCTCACCATCACTGACACACCTGCCTCACCATCAATCACACACCTGTCTCGCCACCACTCACACATCTGCCTCACCATCACTCACACACCTGTCTCATCATCAATCACACACCTGTCACACCATCACTCACACATCTGCCTCACCATCACTCACACACCTGTCTCACCATCACTCACACACCTGTGTCACCATCACTCACACACCTGTGTCACCATCACTCACACACCTGTCACACCATTACTCACACACCTGTCTCACCATCTTTCACAAACCTGCCTCACCATCACTCACACACGTCTCACCATCACTCACACACATGCCTCACCATTACTCACACACCATCACTCACAAACCTGTCTCACCATCACTCACATAACTGTCTCACCATCACTCACACACCTGTCTCACCATCACTCACACACCTGTCACACCATCACTCACACACCTGTCTCACCATCACTCACACACCTGCCTCACCATCACTCACACACCTGTCTCACCATCATTCACACACCTGCCTCACCATCACTACCTACCTAAGGTCACCTAAGGTTGTGTTCGCCACTCTCCTAGCGGCACCGAGGAGCACGTCGCCCTCGTTCTGGGTTGTGTTTTGGTGCAGCAGACTGTTCGAAGGGGCAGCACACTCCCCTGCGAAGATGGGCTCGTCTGGCACTTTTTTCAGTTCGACATCGAGGGCTCTCATAAAGTTGTCTAACGAGACACCCCTCACATCTCTTACTCGCCGTGGGAGTTTGTTGGGCCTCTGTGTGATAACCAACCCTCTCGTAGAGAGCCAATAGCACCCCGGTTTTTCATGCAGGGGATATCTCATACCCAGCCTCTTCTATCACTGAATTTCATAACTATCGGGGTTTGGTACTAAACCCTCTGCTATTTTCCATGTGTATATTATTAGGTAACGTTCTCTTCTACGCTCCAACAAGTACTGTAGTTTCAGTGATCTTAAATGCTCCTAATACAGTAGTATAAATGTTTTACCGAGTTTACATGCGAGGTGAAATTCCTTTGTACACTCTCTAGATGCTTTGTATGGGGATGTTAATACGTCACAGTATTCAAGTCGTGGTTGTTTACTGTATATATGGATGGAGTCATGAAAGATATACTAGGAAGAGCAGTGGATGTTGGTGTATCGCTGAAAAGGGAGGGAAATGAGTGGAAGCTGCCTATACTGCTGTTTGCGGATGATACAGTTCTGATGAGCGATAATGAATGGGAGTTGCAGGGTCTGGTAAATGAGTTTGGAACAGTGTGCGAAAAACGGAATTTGAAGGTAAATGCGGGGAAGAGCAAGGTTATGGTCTTCGAAAGGGGTGAAGTCACAGAGTGTGAGGTGAAGTTGAACGGTCAGGCTATGGAGATTGTCAGCTCCTTTAAGTATCTGGGCAGTGTGTTGAGTAAAGATGGGACTATGGGTGAAGAAGTGCGGGAGAGGGTGCAACAGGGGAAGAGGGTTGTAGGAACGTTGAAAGCAGTAACAAGAAATAGAGTGGTCAGTATGGAAGTGAAAAAGTCCTTGCATGACAGTGTGGTAATCCCGACACTAACTTACGGAAGCGAAGCATGGACGTTCGGGAAGAGACTCAGACCAAGAGTGAGAGCGGTGAAAATGAGTTACTTGAGAAGTGCGTGCGGAGTTACATGGAGGGATAAGACAGAAGAATGAGGAAGTAAGAAGGAGTGTGGTGTGGAGGTAGATGTGCTGGAAAGTGTGAAAAGGAACAACTTGAGATGGTTCGGCCATATGGAACGTATGGAAAGCGAGAGATTGACTAAGAGGGTGTACGAGAGCGAGGTGGGACAGAGAGGGAGAGCTGCACCGAGGGAGAGGTGGAAGGATGGAGGGAGGAAGTATATGAATGAAGGCGGTGCTGGTTGGGAGGAGGGGCGTCGACTGACTGGGGACAGAGGTGCATGGGGGCGGTTCGTTCGTGGCCACCTCTTCGGGGATCACGGCGTCAGGCAATAGATAGATAGATTCAAGTCGCGGTAGCACTAGAGATTTGAAGAGCGTTATCATAAGCAATTCACCGCGTTTTTTAATTGTACGCAGAATCCAACCCGTTAGCCTTTTCGCAGCTGCAACTTTGACCTGGTTATGTTCTTTGAATTCCATCTTTTCAGACATTAACACTCCAAGGTCTTCCACACTGTCTTTACATTCTATCATGTGATTGGATTCTGTGACTTCCCAAATTTGACTAATTCCCTGAATGTGACGATAGTGCGTTGTTATGTGTGCGATTAGTTTGCTTGGGAAACAGATTAACTTGCTCATGTAGTAATGTACACCCTATGTGGTGGATTGTATTCTTTTATTTTAGTAAGCGTTGTTTCCACATAGCGATTTTGATAAGTTAATTTGACTTTATATTGTCTTTGTCCCAGTTTTGGTTTGTTTAGTTTGCAAGTTTTACATTTTAACGTAGTTTGTATTCTCTTTAACAACATTATTATCTCCGTGTCGTATTAATTGGAATATTTCTTCATTGAATTGCATGTTGTTGTTGTTGTTGTTGTTGTTCCCTAAGCTGCCTGGCCGAACAGCCCCGAGTCCCTGAGGAAGGCCATGGCCACGATCGGGCTTTCCCACAGAGCTCTCATTGAGTGTAGGTTGTGTTGTTGGCGTAAGTGGTTGTGTGAAATGCAGTCTTCTATGATGTGTTTAATGGTATGGGGTGCTGTGTTACATCCCGGGCAGGCGTCGACAACGGAGTCATCCAGTCTCTTCTGATAGCTCAGGAGAGCTGGATGGTGTCCGCATCTCAGCCTGGCCAGGTGGACTCTGTCCTCGCGAGGGAGGGAGGATTCGGAAGGATGGATTTCGGGAGGTCGTGCATGCAGCTGCGTGTTATCTGTGAGTGAGTGGATGGATTGGCGAGATATATGAGTATGGATGTGCTTCTGGAAGTTGGTTCGGAGTGGGCAGGGAGGGAGAGAGGACAATAACTGTGTGTGATACCGTGTGCTGGGTGTTGTTTTGATATTTCTTGGTGTCTGTGGGTGTGTTGCCATGTAGTTTAGTGGGTGGTCTTGGTTCGTGGAGGCTGCTGCCAGGAATTGAGTGCCTCTCATGTCCAGATGGTCTTTGACTTTGAGGATTTTGGTTTCTTGATGTAGATGATCTGTGGGTGCAGTAGCTGTGCAGCCTGTAATGATCTTCAGGGCTTTGTTTTGGATAGTCTGTAAGGTCTTATGATGTGTTTCAGCTAGGTTAGAAGCCCAGGCTGGGCTTGCGTATTCCATTACTGATCTTATGTATTGTTTATATACTGTGGTGGTAGTTTCTTTGTTGTGTCCAAATTTTGTGTGAGCAAGTGACCTGAGGGCGTTAAGTCTGGGTGTCAGTTTCTTTTTAATGTTTGTGGTGTGCTGTTTGAATGTCATATGAGTATCATATGTTACTCCTAGGATTTTGGGTGTGTGTGTATGTGTTAGGGGTGTGTTGTTTATGGTGAGTTGAGGGATGTATTCGTGTTCACCTGTCCAGCTTGTGAGCAGGGTTGCGGTGGATTTGGCTGGGGCTAGATTCAGTCTGTTTGTAGTGCACCAGCCATGTAGTGTGTTGAGATAGGGTTGAAGGAGATCTGTTGCTCTTCTTGGGTCATGGTGTGTGCATGTGAGTGTTATGTCATCTGCATAGGAGGCTAAGTTTATTTGGGGAGTATTGGGTGTAGTTATATCGTGCATGTACAGATTGAAGAGTGCGGGCGATAGGACGGATCCCTGTGGGACTCCGTTTGGAAAGTTTCTGATTTTAGATGACTGACCGGCAAAAGATACGTGTGCACATCTGCCTGCTAGGAAGTTGGCCAGCCACCTTTTTGTGTTGTTGTGCATGTTTGTGTTGTAGATTTTGTTTGTTAGGTTGTGGCGGGGGATGGCATCGAAGGCTTTACTAATGTCGAGTGTGGCTAATAGTGATCTGTGTGGTGGTCTAGCTGAGTTGATGCCGTCAAAAGCTCTTTGTGTAAGGTCTGTGAGAAGAGTGTTTGTGGAGTGCAGTGGCCTAAAGCCATGTTGTGTTGGAGCTAGGGGTAGGTCGGGTGTAATTAGTTGTAATACTAGGCGTTCCATGACTTTGGAGGGGGAGCAAAGGAGTGTGATAGGGCGGTGCGAGGAGGGTAGCGTGGGGTCTTTGTTGGGTTTGGGGAATGTGATGATGATACCATGCTTCCAAATGTCTGGTATTGTGTTGTGTGAATAGCTGTAGTTTGATATGTTAGTGAGTGTTTGTATGCCTTGTGGTCCCAGGTGTCTGAGGTGTATGTTGCTTATGTTGTCTAGGCCACAGGCGGGTGAGTGCTTGAGATTGTTGATGATATGCTTTGTCTGGTGATTGGTGAAGGGTGTATAGTCAGGGTCTGTGGGGAATTGTCTCTTACGTCGGATGACACGTCGGTCGTCTTTGTGAGGTTTTAGGTGGCTGACATGTGAGAAGTGATTGATGGAGTGTTTGCTTGTTGTTTACATGAAGGAGTAGAGTCTGTTGTTGTGATTGCAGCATGTGATTGTGTTGTGTTGCTGTTGGAAAGTGTGATGCTGTTTAGTGTTTTGTATAGTTTTTTGGGGTTTGTTTTGTGATCAAGTGTTTGTAGGAAGTTATTCCAATTTAGTTTTTGTTGTTCTTGTATTTTGTTGTTAGTTTGGGTGTTGAGTGCTTGAATTTGTTGTGTGATGTCTTGTGTGTGGGGTGCTGGGGAGTGTTTCAGTGTGTCGCGTTGTCTGATGAGGTTTTGAATTTCTGGTGTGAAGTTGGGGTTGTGTCTTTTTCTGTTACCTCTTGGAATGTGTTTCTTGTCAGCGTTTTGGATAGTTTTATTGAGTATGTGTACAGCATTGTTGATGTTAGTGATGGGTGTACTGTTTAGAGTTGTGAAGTGTTGTTCTGTCTCATTTGTAAATGCTTCCCAGTTAGCTCTTTTATAATTGGTGTATGTGTGTTTGTGGCTAGCTGGGGTGAGTCTGGTTTTGGTGGTGATAATGATCGGGAGGTGGTCAGAGCCTAAGGTTCTGACCACCCTCCAGGATGTTGTGGGGGCGAGTTCTGGGGAGCAAAAGGTGATGTCTGGAGATGATGGGTTATAGAGGGCTTGGTGAGGAATATGGGTATGTTGATGGATGTCGTTAAGGATGATGAGGTTATCTGTTTGGTTTTGTAGTACCAGCCCTCTGTCTGTGTCGGGGTTGTCGACAAACCAGGCCGACGTCTTGGCGTTGAAGTCACCACCCAGGATGATGTGTGGGGTGTTTGTGATGTGTTGTAAGTGTGGTCTGTATTCATTTGGTACTGAATTGCATGTTGTTTTCCCTGGTACACTGGTACACTACATTTATGTCTTCCTGTAGCCGGCCCGTGTCGTCCTGTGTGTTTACTATCATGCTTAGTTTTGTGTCATCAGCTAAAGAAGACACTGTACTGTGTCTTGTGTTGGCATCTATGTCACTGATGAGAATGAGGAAAAGAAGGAGTGCTAGCACTGTTCCTTGGGGAACTGAGCTTTTGACATCTGAAGGCTCAGATGGACATTAAGACAAGAGACTGAAACTGCACGTATGTGTGGAGCACTCAGTCTTAAAATTTTATGTATGTACTGTATGTATAGTAGCATACGTGTCGATAACTATATACATAACCACTTCCTGCAAGGAATGAATGAAAACCAACTTTTTGCTTTAAGTAAACAGTATAATTTCTTGCTAAACATTACATCCTTACATAGCAATGCTAATCAACCTTGTACTAAACTTAATACTGAACAACACTTTTGTACATTCATATAATCACAACAGGACATTTTTAAAAATATAATGCTATCACAACAACTGTGTAATGCTATGAGCTTTATTAGTCTGAGTATTTTCATTAAGAAGGCACATTTTTCAAATCTGATAATGTACTAGTGAACCAAACATGATTGTAAGAGTATCAATATACTGTATGATGCACAAAAGACTCTAAAATAATTACTATATTAACTATTGTAATAATTTGAATTCAATGACCACAATGAACACAAGATAAGAAACAGTAAATAAAGTAAAATAAGTAAATAAACTGTCTTGATAGCGTAATGCATACAGTATATGCGCAGAATTTCGGTGCGAGTATCTTAGGTTCGAGTCCTTGGAGTGTCACATGTATTTGTTGATTTCATTAATTGAGTTTAGAAGTAAAGTTGGTTGGCAAAAAAATATTAATACTTCATGTGATTAACAATGTGGTATCCGCTTTACTCATGATTCATTAGCACAACCCGAGAGTGGCTAATTTTGAATACAATAAAAAAGTAAAAAAACAAAAGAGCAAATATGGAACTAAGACAGACATATTACAAATTATAACCCAAGTCCAATATAATGTGTCTAAAAATATTGAACATAACAAACCTGAAACGACCAGTAGTAATAGAGCATCACAAAAACTTCTATAATTATGTAGTAAGTACAGTAAGTATAGTATTAAAGATCTATCAACAATGATGCTAAGGTCCACTACATATTCTTTGTTCCATAAAATCCATTCTTCACATACATACATACATACATACATAAAATTTTAAGACTGAGTGCTCCGCACTTACATGCAGTTTCAGTCTCTTGTCCTAATGGCAGCGTTCCAGGCAACCCTGTTAAGGGCTGCTTCACTTGTCAAGTATTTGGATTTGAGATTGGCACGTATAGTCCGATCCTAGGTCTTCCTCGGTCGACCCCTTGGTGCAGCTCCTTCCACAATCACAGACCTGCATCTTTTCACCTAATTTTGTTCATCCATTCTCTCCACATGCCTATACCATCCCAGTCTACTTGTACGCATCACCTCGCTAATACTCTTTATACCTAAGCGTCTCCTCAGCTCATCATTAGTTATTCTATCCTTCAGTTTGGCCCCACACATCATGCTCACCATGCTCATCTCATTACGTTCCATTCTGTTGACATCCTCTACTTTAACGGCTCATGTTTCTGAGGCATATGTCATTGCACTTCTAACACATGAAGCATACGCCTTTCCATTCAGGGGGAGAGACATTCTTTTCATGGTCAGAATTCGCAGTAGTTCTCTGAACTTCCCCCAGCCACATCTAATTCTAGCGACAGTGGCAGCCTCGGCCCCACCACCGGCAGAGATGGTATCTCCTAGGTAACAAAACTTGTCCACCAGTACATATTTGTTCATCATCTCCACTTGTTTGAGCTGAAATTGTACACTTCTATAAATTGATAAAAACTGTTAGGAATTTGTTCAGTTTTCAGCAAGGGATTCTGTTGTTTTCTGCCTAAGCCTCTTGTATTTTTCCTAGATTTAACTTTAACGTGAAGTATGCACTGTACCCTCGGGTAACACGGTTTTTCACAAAACGGTTTTGCTCTAACACGGGTACCTCAAATGTGATGAGTCACCTGTAACACGGTAATTTCCTTGCTCTAACACGGTTTGCCTTGGCTCGGGGAACGCCACTGACTTAGTTCCCCTTCCCACCCATGCTTAGGCGGACAAAACCTAGCGGTCCAAGACTCCAAGTGTATTAAATATGCCAGCCCACCCCTCTAGACCACCCTTACCTACCTTTTTGTTGCCCTTTTGCTATCATATTTTATGCATATGGCATGTGAAGTATGGTTGAGTGTTGCTTGGTCGGTATTTTGGGTGACTTGTGGTAGGTTTTAGGGCGGAGAATGCTCAAAAAGGGGTCTTTGGGAAAGTTGCTAGAACGAAATGGCTTAATTCCTATATAACCTATGCTTTACGTAACACAGTTTTGCGTAACACGGTGTCATGGCAGGACAAATTACCAGTGTTAGCCGAGGGCCAACTGTATAGACATACTGTCCACACATACATACATACATACATACATACAAGTGCATACATACAGTACATGTATGTATATACTCAGCACATACCCCATAACCAAGGGTGGCCGACTCAAGACAGGGCCCGAACAGAAATGTTTAAAAATATATATATATAATCATACACATCTAAGTCGCCCTGGAGAAGACCCAGAGACCAAGAATCACTCCCCCAGTCCCAGACCTCCCATAGAGGTTCCGGTCTCAGGAGGCAGACACACAGTGGAACCACACCACAATGCCCGCCCACCTTTCTTCTTCCAGGTATGGCCGTTCACAACATAGACCGACTCCCCGGGCCAGGTGCCTGACGGATTATTATCGAGTCCAACTGGCGCCCGACCCCCTCTCCCTACAACTACTTTATTATTCATCTATTCACAAGTATTCTCCATTCATTCCTATTCATTAACCCTTCTTTTGCCTGTTCAACAGTCATCTCTCTATCTTCCAACGCTTGTATTACACCAGTTCTTCATCTCATGTGAGGTCTTCCTCTCCCTCTATATCCCCTTGTTTCTGACTCATATATTCTCTTTGTAAGCCTTTCATCTCCTATTCATTCAACATGTCCATACCAGCATAGCACGCTTCTGTCCACTCTGGCCGATAAGGGTTCCTGTTTTCCCACTCTCCTATGTACCTTTTCATTCATCAATCTGCCTCTACGCATTACTCAACACATACTCCTCAAGCAGCTTATATCCATCACATCCAACTTTCTTTTCTCTTGTGCCTTCAAAGCCCATGCCTCAGCCCCATACATCACTGTTGGTACAACTATTCCTTGATAAATTGCACTTTTATCTTTCATTCTGAGATTTCTCACAATGCTAAGTATGACTAACATATTCTAAAATTACAATAAATTATATTTGCATTATTAATATAAGCTCCCTACATATGTGTCCTAAATAATAACAAATTCTACTATTCTAGGTAAACTTTACCAGTTTCTCAAGTATTTTTGTTTAGTCCTAATCAGTAAGAGTATTTATCAGTCTTGTAGCCTAATCCAAAAGTTGTAACTTAAGGAGCATTTACTTAAACTGAAGTGAATACAGTTTTTGTTTACAAAGTGATACTCCATAATTCATTTACATTTAGCTCTAATTATTTAAATACTGTATAAATAAACTACAGGTAAGAAAAGTGAGCAAATTATTTCCAAATTATATTCACAATTGGTCGACCATGTTCTATAGCCAAAGTGATTGCTTGAGTATTCTTAATCTTGCTAACCAATATGCCTCTCAAAACCTTTGTTACCCTAGATAAGTGTTCTTATTCAGATGACAAATCTTTCTAAATAGCCCTCATAGTGCTTGTAACACAGCTTATCTTCATTTGGATAAGTACCATACAATACAACTTTGGTAATCTCCCTCCTCCTACATGATTTGGAACATTACCTTAATCATGCACCTCAACTCTAGTCAACTCCCTCATCCTGCACGCTAAACCAGTGTCAAGCAACTCAACTGTGGTCAGCCCCTTCCTCCTGGTCATAACTGTTGATCCAGTTGGTAATGAAGGCTTTGTGTAGGTCTCTGGCTTGGATCACTGATGGTGGGTCGGCTGGGTCCGGTCCTCTCAAATCTAAGTGATGGGCTCCCTCAGGAATGATCACTGACACTACACTGGAGCTAACATTCCACATTACACCACCTGTTGACCATGGATCTAAAAGCCCATTGCTGGGAAAAAGAAAAATAATAAAATAAAATATATAATAGAATTATATATATACTGTATAACGGTATACCATCTATCTATCTATCTATTGCCAGACGCCTAACTCCCCTTAATGAGGGTGGCCATACACAGAACGCCCCCAAGCGGACCTATTCCCTGTAAGAGGGACAACCCGAGCCAGTTTACTGAAGGACTAACAGGATTTACCACTCAATTTAGGATCCGTCCGACTCCAAGGCCCTCTATGTATCTTGTTAGTACTGTACTATTTTTCTGCAGTGGTGTTTGGCTAGTCCATCCACTAACCTGTCTTACACTTAGATAAGCAGTACAGATTTGTATCAGGTTTACTCATTAGATAGGTTGCAGACCAAAGCTGACGAGTCCCATCCACCCGGATTTTTATAAGGTTGTCTCCCCTAGATGGGTTGCCGAGCAAGGCTAACGAGTCCCATCCACCCAGCTATACCATATATATATATATATATATATATATATATATATATATATATACTCTCAGCTGGGCTCGAACCACTGACAGTCAGGACGACGACTGTCCATGCTTTAACCAACTCCTGACTATCGGTGGTTCGAGCCCCGCTGAGAGTATACAAACATTTAGTAGCTTACACCATGGGAGTAAGAACTGTAGTAGAATAAAGGGACCCCTGCCGAAGGATAAGTCAGAAATAGAGAAATTTGAGTGCGTAGTGTGCAAAGGCGAGCTTGTGTTAGGTGATGATCCTGTGGCTGTGAATTTTGGAAATGAGTCTTTGGAGCTGGTGAACAAGTTTTGTTACCTAGGAGACACCATCTCTGCCGGTGGTGGGGCCGAGGCTGCCACTGTTGCTAGAATTAGGTGTGGCTGGGGGAAGTTCAGAGAACTGATGCCAATCCTGACCATGAAAAGAATGCCTCTCCCCCTGAAGGGAAAGGTGTATGCCTCATGTGCAATGACGTATGCCTCAGAAACATGGGCCGTTAAAGTAGAGGATGTCAACAGAATGGAGCATAATGAGATAAGAATGGTGAGATGGATGTATTCTAGAGGATAGAATAACAAATGTTGAGCTGAGGAGACGTTTAGGTATAAAGAGTATTAGCGAGGTGATGCGTACAAGTAGACTGGGATGGTATGGACATGTGGAGAGAATGGATGAACAAAATTGGGTGAAAAAGTGCAGGTCTGTGATTGTGGAGGGAGCTGCACCAAGGGGTGGACCGAGGAAGACCTGGGATCGGACTATACGTGCCAATCTCAAATCCAAGAACTTGACAAGTGAAGCAGCCCTTAACAGGGTTGCCTGGAACGCCGCCATTAGGACAAGAGACTGAAACTGCACTTATGTGTGGAACACTCAGTCTTAAAATTTTATGTATGTATGTATTTGTGATATATATATATATATAGATAGATAGATAGATATATATACTGTATATACTGTACTGTATGTATGTATATACAGTAATATATACTGTACTGTACATATACTGTATAAATATAGTACAATCGACGATAGTAAGTGTTGTCACAATTTTCATAAAGTATCAGACACAGTTATGTGGATGTAATTGCTAAATATAATTCATATCCAAAAATGTGCCTATTATTTGGACCAAAACAATGCAAATGGCTGTGGCAGTTTAACCTTACAACCTTACGTTAACCTTATGTCTAAGCATTGTAACCCATTATAATGCTTTGCTAATCAGCATTATTGGGAGGTTTGACACTCTCCCAATATCAAAGAAGGAAAACCTTCTATTTGGTAGGTAGCCTCGGAGTATCCAACGTAGAGCTGTATACTTATCGTATAATTCCGTTCCGCTCTGGAGCGGGCAATTATCGTAATCACTAGCGCGATTAAATCGATAACATCTAGAGTAGCACCTTACTCTCTCTACTAGGTACGTTGTACACACTTTTGAGGCTACTATTTTAAAGGAAATTAAAATATTGATGAGAAAGAAAAGAGAAAATTGCAGAACATTGTCCATCCTATCTGGCTCCTTAAGGGGACCGACCGGTTAATTTAGGCTTAAAAAACTCGAAATCCTGAAAATACCAATAGGTGTTTACTCAACAAGAGTCAACATCCCTTCATAAGCCAGTGATATGTTATTAGTGAAAACCCATTGGAAATCGTTTTTTTTTTTATGTTTTCCAAACTTTTCCTGTAATTCTAAAAACGTTATATAGCGAACTTTGAAATTAACATGCTCAGTAACTACTGTTCGTACGAGGAGCATACCTATATAAATCGAAAGAGCGTAAGCTACTCTACAACCTCCCATACGCTCTATCTTCTACTTTGCCATGTTCCTGCGTAAAATATTGTAAATCTAAAAAACAAAAGTAAAAATGTACACCTAATTACCTTAGACTTTCACCTGTTTTACTCAGAACCTATATTGCCGCACTATCGGATGTTATTCTACAGTTATTATTGGACCTATAGGAATGGTGTATATACCATTGGAAAGGTAATTAAAAACACTAAAAGGCATATAAAGCCAATTTACTCTAGTAATTTAAATGTTTTCACAATATGTCGTCAAAGTTGTAATTTTCTATAAATATATTCGCCTGAATCCGTAATCACCTAAATCGAACAAATACACAAAATATATAAAATGTGCTTTATAGAAACTACAGATACACCTTTTGTGAGTTGTTTGATCACATAAAACATGTGCTATGGGGATTTCTGTAGGAGTTTATAATTTTCTGCAGTGCTATGATTTTCAATGTTTTTTTTACATAAATTGCAAGAAAAAAGAAAAAAAAACAAAATTTTTTTTTTTTTTTTTTATCTAGTTTTATGGTCATATGAGTTTGGAACAGTGTGCGAAAAACGGAATTTGAAGGTAAATACGGGGAAGAGCAAGGTTATGGTCTTCGAAAGGGGTGAAGTCACAGAGTGTGAGGTGAAGCTGAACGGTCAGGCTATGGAGATCGTCAACTCTTTTAAGTATCTGGGCAGTGTGTTGAGTAAAGATGGGACTATGGATGAAGAGGTGCGGGAGAGGGTACAACAGGGGAAGAGGGTTGTAGGAACGCTAAAAGCAGTAACAAGAAATAGGGTGGTCAGTATGGAAGTGAAGAAGTCCTTGCATGACAGTGTGGTAATCCCGACACTGACTTACGGAAGCGAAGCATGGACGTTGGTTGAGAGACTCAGACCAAGAGTGAGAGCAGTGGAAATGAATGACTTAAGGAGTGCGTGCGGAGTTACATGGAGGGATAGACAGACTAATGAGGAAGTAAGAAGGAGGTGTGGTGTGGAGGTAGATGTGCTGGAAAGTGTGAAAAGGAACAACTTGAGATGGTTCGGCCATATGGAACGTATGGAAAGCGAGAGAATGACTAAGAGGGTGTACGAGAGCGAGGTGGAGGGACAGAGGGGGAGAGGTAGACCGAATATGAGGTGGAAGGATGGAGTGAGGAACTACATGAACGAAGGCGGTGCTGGTTGGGGGGAGGGGCGTCGACTGACTGGGGACAGAGGTGCATGGGGGCGGTTCGTTCGTGGCCACCCCTTCGGGGATCACGGCGTCAGGCAATAGATAGATAGATAGATGGTCATATACACCTGTGCCAAATTTCATTTTACTCCCCGACATATTATGTTCCAGTAAGTCCAAGGAGGCGGGAGCCCCAGGATCATTGCCACTGCCTCGCACTACACTCACAACAACACTGCGGCCGTTAGAATTATCGCAGGAGGCTGAGATTGCCACCAACGGTTTTATCGTATGGTAACTTATCGGACTTACTGAGCTCATATGACGCAAAATTGCGTCATAAACTTATTGGAGAGGTATAGAGATAAGTCCATATGACGCGATCGCGTCATATGAGTTTGTGGTGGACTTATTCATATGACGCGATCGCGTCATATATGTCGCAAGAAGTTAAATTGAAAGTAAGACCTGGAAGTTTGTAATTAACCGGTCGATCCCCTTAACCCTTCCTACCCGGGCTGCCTTAGGTAAGGACAGCTCGGCAGAAGGGCCGCTACCCGGGCTGCCTTACCTAAGACGGCAGCTTAATAGCCTAATTAAGCTTGGTCTGAACGCCGTGCGTACGACGTATGTCAACAAACCCAAGCGTTGCGTCACCGCACCTCCGAAAACAAGAAGGAGAAGACTCTTCAATGTTATTGTTCTGACGTAAGATGAAATTAGTGTCTGAAAAGCCCCCATATTGGCAACATCTCTGCAATATTTGCTCCACTGAAATCGTCATCACAACTGAACCAGTTGACTTACAGAGCTCTACTCAATGCCAAAATACAGATTGAAAACCGCACTACGATTATAGATGAGTGGGAAAGTTCTAGCAGTGAAAATAAACATAAATACGGTAGCCTAGGCCTAGACGTTTTTCAGCCATTTCGACCCGGGTACGGGCGACCGTCATTAGCTAAGACTGCCCGGGTAGGAAGGGTTAAGCCGTTGTCACGGGTCCACCGCACAACCCGACCGGGTTCATTAGATCATCCAGGTATCAAGTTAATTAGACAAGATTGGATGGGCAGGGCTACGGTGTGAGGGCGGGATACTATGACGTTGGATACTCCGAAGCTACCTACCAAATAGAGGGTTTTCCTTCTTTGGTATTGGGAGAGTGTCAAACCTCCCAATTTAGTAGTAGCCTCTACGTCTCCAACGTAGAGCTAGAGTAACAAATTGGAGGCGGACATCCAAGCGAAAAAACACAAACTTAGCCCTTAGGAAATATCAGGACCATGGAAAGACCGACTTAAACAAGAGAGTTTATATAAAGAGTGTACAGACAGGTGCATATCAAGAGAGGTCAAGTACAGTCAAGTCTTATTCCATGAGATAACTTAGCCTAAGACAAAGAATGATGCATTTCATAATGATGAATATAAATTCCAGGATGCCCCCCCCCCCCTCCTTCCGGAAGAAAGCAGGACGACCCATACTGTAACGAGTAAATACCAGCATACGCCGAATAGGAGTACCGTACAGGATGTGGCGAAAAACTACATGAGCAGAGTCAGTGACGAGCACTAAAAGCCATATGAGAAAAGTTCAGTGGTATGAGGACAAGACATACCGAAAGAATGTAGTATACTTAAGACTAGAAAGTATATCAAAAGCTTAGCCCAGTTATTAATCTTTAACATAGGTGCAAGTATGGGTATAGTGCAATACCCTTCTCTCCCCCCCCCCCCAACCCCCAATAAGGGAAGGACAGGACAGGAGGACAAGAGACAGAAGGAACCCCGCAGGTAGACCCCGAGGGAACCTGCAGGCCCAACGCACTACAAGGACGCCCCAGAGGAGGAGACAAACGTGGTGGGGGAAGACCAAGGCCCTGTGTCGGCAAAGTCCGGGCGAGAAAAATCAAGTAAAACCTGAATGTAGCAGCGTACGAACGGACGGCATGAGCTGTGCCCTGAACGTACGGGTTACTGGCCCGAAGAACCCGACACAGGCGAAGTCCCACAGCACGGCGATCAAGCCCCCTATCGGATGTAGGCGCCACCCGTAATGTCAACCCCGACACTGGCCTGGCCGAGTACATATATGTATGCAGGGTTTGAACCGGGCATAACGGACGATGAACCCTACCACGTGTGGAAGCCGGTACAGGAAAGGCCTAAAAACGGGAGTGTCGCGTACGGTTGTAGCTACAAAACGAACAGACGGAGCCAAATTAACTGACCCAAGGACGGGAGAAAACGTAAGCAATGCCGGGTCCTAGACATGGTAGCCATCTCCGAGACGCCGTCACCCGCCGCCAAAGCCAGAAGGAACAGTGTCTTGGCATGGAAGTGTTCAGGCGCGGGGTAAATAGTGTAAGAGGCAGACGAGAGCAGTGGGAGAGCCTCCGCCAGAGACCACTGAGGAGAAATCTGACGCGGGGTAGGCCTAAGCCCAAAGCAGGCCCGCATGAGGAAATCCAATGCCCTGTGAGGAACGACCAACCCTGTAAATGACTCAAACGGTAACCAAATGGCCGACAGGTGGGTCCTAAGCGTGGTGCATATGTTGGGACGCATCTCAAAAATAACCAAACAAGGTAGGGAAACACGAACGCCACCGACAGGCGTGTCCGTGATGTGTTGGTCATCCCAGAAGGAAAACCGTGCCAGTGAGAGACGGAAGTCTGCCACTGAGAATGTGTCCAGTGGAGAGGATTGGACAGTCAAAGATCGACTAAACGTCGGCAGCCACCCTGCCTCACAAACATCCACGATGTGACGGCCAACGAGGTCCCTAGGTCACCAATCGATCCCAAGTGGAAATCGGGGAACGATAGGGGAACAGGACTCGGGCGCCACCGCCACAGCTGAGCGGACCAGGCGGATGCCGGCCAGATGGAAATGAACAACCAAACAAAGTCCATGTACCCACTCAGCCTATGGAGGACTTTGCACATCAAAAAGGGCGTCGGGTGGCGGAAACACATCGAATACGGTGTGTTGGAAAGACCAAACTACCCAGGTGCTCTGTCCCATCGACAGAGCAACCGCCCATAGGTTGGCAGTCCCGGGTATGTAGGCTACACACAGTACGACGGTGTAAAGGAGTGCATGGTAAAACAGGTACCCCGCCAGGTCCTGAAGAACGAAAAGACTACGCAGTCACCTGACTCAGGGTGACAGGCGTGCTCGACCTGTCCCAGTCGAGGCCCGCCCACGGCACATCGTGCGACGGTGGAAGGCAGGACTCGGGAACGGCGACTAGGAAACCAAAACGAGGAACGAGGAGGAACAAGGAGAGCGTCGTGTACACAGTGTGTGGGAGAGTTCACGGAGAAGATCCCACCCACCAAGGAAAAATAGGAGCGGAAGACTCCGAGTGAGCAGGGGAGGCAAGGCCAGTCCAACGAGAGTCGTAAAGACACGAGGGGCGACATGGAGACCGAAGGGTAAACCGCCGAACGTGACATAATGGGAGTCATCAATACGAGGCACGACAGGTCGACCACCGGTCACAACACCTCGCTGTCCGTCACGGAGACCAGAAAGACATGCGACAGGAAGCCCCGCTGGTGAGGCGAGACTTCCCGAATAATCCCATCCACGTGCATGGACAGAATAACTTAGGCGACGTCTGGGGAGACAGGCCGATGTCACGCAGGTCCCCGAAGTGGAAACGTGGACCGGCACCTCGAGGACAGATCCCGCCGTATTACCCGGCGTGCCCACGAACGGCGAAGCTAAACCGAGAGTGGGGACGCAAGAGCCGGTAGGGGCCCCGAGTCTGGCGGCCTTGTTACGAGCCGGTCTGCCGACCTCAACTAAGAGGAAGCGGTTGAGGAGGGTCGTGACATTCCAGGCGGACAGGGAGCGAAGAGCCCCGCAGCAGCAAAGAGGGAAGACCCCTGCCATGCAGGGGCAGAGAAGAGCCCCTCCGGAGGGAGCACAGAAAGCAACAGCGACGTGCGGACCTCAGCCGGCGCCAGTGTACAGAAGGAAAAACCACAGAGACTGGCGACAACGCGCAGCCTCATGGAAGGGACACTGAATGAAGCCGACGGAGGCGATGGCGAGCTGCAGTCGCACTCGCCCGAATTGGGCCCGACCCTTCCCGAGCACCCTAGTCGGTCAGGCTACAATAAGCCTGAGGGGAAGCCGAGCTAGGTGCAGTCGCTCGAAGAGGGTGGAGAGCATGTGAACTCGTTCCAGGGCACCCTTCTCTGGTGACGTGAAGGAACGTGGCATACGTTCAGAAAGATAACGGAGGGGCAAAGAACCAGGCCCAAAATGGAGGTGAAACCCCGGATGAAGGCATGACGAGGCTCGACACGGAGGAGCAGCCGACAGGAGGGAGTGGTGAAGAACCCATCTCCGACCGAACCCCGAAGTCGACGCCCTCCGTCAGCCACAAGGAACAGTAAAAGATAAACTATGGAAGGACACTACCGAAACTCATACGAGGCCGACAGAGTGGGCGCGTCGACATGTACGTCGTGTCGAGCAAAGGCTTCGAGCTGTACCTGCCAACTCGCAGGCACCGGGCGCACCCCTTGTGCATGTGTAAGAGCTCGTTCCGGGCGGGATGCCGCCACGTTCCCCCACGATGACGGTTTCCCGTAAAGGGAAGGGAAGCGACGTCCGTTAGGGACCTGAAACGTCCCGAGGGACGGAACGTGGACAGGCCGACCAACCAGCCCCAAGCTACACGCAGGGAGCATGACTAAAGAAGTCGATGCCACCTGGGAGCGAGTGGGAGGATGGACAACCGGAGCAGCAACCACAGGGAGAGCAGGTTACGTAGGCAAGAACACCGCCCAGTACGGAAGCACGCCCGGAGATCGTACAGGGGAAGAGACAGGGCGGCGTGGAGCTGTAGACCGTCGGCGACGTGGTGAAGTAGAGCGGCGTCTCCCCTACGACCCGGCGTTCTCGGAAACAGTAGGGACGTCCGAACGAGGCACCGGGGGAAAAGCGTTCAGGCGCCAGGGAGACAGCAGAGGGAAGGGGAAGCATGGCACGCACACACCCCTTCGTCTAGGAAGCGCGGAAACCGTCGGAGGTGGTCCTGGACAGAGAGAGCGAAACCCCGATCATGTAGCTCAGAGGCGAGACCTCGCCTCTACAGCGTCCGGGAACGTAGAACGAGACCCAAAGGTCAATATCGACGAGACACGGTCTACACCTCCGAGGGTTAAACCCATCGCGGTTGGAGAACGAGACATGGGTAGGACTCTCCATGTCCCAACGGGCATGGCAGGACGGGAACCCCCATGGTGTGCGCAGGGAGGAAAGGACATCCTCACTGCAACCGGAAAGGAAAAATATACCGATGGCCCATGTATGAAGCGCCCCAGCCAGAGCAGGGGAAGAAGGCAGGTGGGCCACAAAGAGTTACCACAGGTAAATAGGAGGGACGGTAGTAGAGCGTCCCAAGAATACCGCCATGTACATAAGCATGGGGCGGATGGAGGCAAACCGGTCAGCGGTGGCCTCCTGAGCCTTGGGTGGAGCCACATGGATGGCCTGAACCGGACAGAGGAGTCGGAGATCGTCGGCGGGATGGTGAAGGAGAGCGACGACCCACCTTCGTTTCGGAATCCTCGGAAACAGCCAGGACGCCCGAACGAGGCACCTGGAGGAAAGGCGACCTGGCGCCTTGTAGACTTCTGACGCGCACGCCTATGGCGTGCGCAAGGAGGAAGTGACATCCACATCGCAATTGGAAAGTAAAAGATACTGATGTCCCATGTATGAAGCACAGGAAATGTGTGCAAGCACAACATTGGGAAAAACCCTTGAATCCGTGATAGGAGAGTACCCCCTTCCCCTGTTGAGGAAGGCTAGGACGAAAAAGGGGGGCCCTTCGAAACAGGCACGAGGGCAGAAAAGCGCACAAAAGTGGTCACTACACCCTGCAAATGGAGCACCTTTCATGAAAGTGAGTATCCCTCCCCCCTTGTGCGTGGTGAGGGGTGAAGAGGGACCCCCCATGTGGAGGGTCAGGGAGAGACCAGGCGAACCAGAAAGTGCAAAGAACCCCGTGCAAGTCCCGAGAAGGAAGGCATGAAAAGCCTTATAAAGGAAGAGGATAATAATAATACCCAAAGGTTGAAGGTACTGAAGAGAAGAAGACACCCAAGGGTACCATCAGAGTAGAGTGGGAGCACAATCTGATGAAAAGGAGAAGTCCGTGAACTACTGCAACCGAGTCCCTATACAGAGGCAAAGCAAAGCACCCTAGCACCGACCCAGAGAGGAGTGGACCAGAACGGGCCGCTCCGCTCGGGGGCGGAAATCCGCTCTGGAGCGGAATGTAGGATGTAGGACGAATGTAGGATGGGTGGAACTCACCACCCGGTGAGGAACCCGTGGCGAGAGCAGAGCGAAGTAGACATACTACACTGGAACCAGAAGAAAAAAACCCTGTGAAGACCATGGGAAGGCATGCATGTATGTCATAGACAGTAACAAGAATAAAGCCTGTTTGTAAGCACCATGAAAATAAAGGCCATGGCAATGCACGCATGTATGTCATTGGCAGAGACAAGACGAAAGCCTGGTCGGAAGCACCACGAAAAAACCACTGAAAGTCGATGAATCCTTAAGAAGGCCAAAGAGTGCCCCCGAAATGGGAGGCCAGGCAGGAGTATCAGTCATTCATGCACAAAACAAAGATCAGAGATCCCAGAATAGGCTACAGGCACCAGGGCAGGGAGTAGCCTAAAAGCTCTCACTAGGCCTGGAGACTGGAGTCCCGTCCAATGAAGGAGAGTGCCCCCCCCCCCATGTCCCCCTGGAAGTTAAAGCTGAAGAGAACCCTCCAAAAGGAGGATCAGGAAGGCCATAGGGGAACCAGCAACAGGCCAAAGAGCCCCAAACCCCAGGTCAGAAAAAACCAAGGGGTAGGCTCAACCCTCTGAAGAACTGAAGGAAACTCCACCCCAAAATATAATGGAGACCGATACCTTAAGGCCGGTATCAGTGAAGAGGTCCTGTAGGTCAGAAAGCACAGCCTGGTAAAAAGGAGCATTAAAATACGTCTTAATGGAAGTGCAGGACGACCAGTCTAGGCCTAAACTGAGCCAAGAGTAGCGCGACCGTAAACGGCATCGTCCGTTTGAGAGCGGAAAAGTACCGACATCGAGCGGGAACGTCCGCGTTCCAAGGTGGGTGGAATCGTCCGTATACGGACGCGTACGCTCAGGCGCGGGAAGTGGTATGAGACGGCAGTAGTGCGTGAGGGAAAAGGCCCGTCCGAGAGCGGAGAGGCCCAGATGGGCCCCGCTGTAAGCCAAGGACCCAGGAAAGGTACCCTGGCAAGTCACAGCAGACGTGGGAGCGTTTGTGGGTAACAGACAGTGTGAAAACAGACCTCCGACATATAACGGAAAGTCCCGTTCTAGAGCGTCTGTGGGGATCAGTCAGTGTGAAAACAGACCTCCGACATAGAACGGAAAGTCCCGTTCGAGATCGGAGGGGCCCAGTGAGACCATGGGACCGTAAATGAAAGGTCCGACCTAGAGCTGGGAGTTCCCGACCCAGGGTGGAAACCCATCGGTACGTCTGAGAAGTCTGTGGCACCCATGAAGGTAAAGCCAGTAAAAGAAAAGTCCCTTCCAAAAGCGGAGGGGCCCAAAGGTAACCCTCCTAAAGTCACATCAGGCGCGGGAGAGCCTGTGGGTAATCAAGTGCACGACCGTAGTGGGGGGCAGTAGACAGAATAAAAACTATCAGATAAAAACTCATCAGAACGGGCTACGTTCGCGGTTTTGCGGGACGGAGGCCAGGTACACAGAGCACTGGAGCCGTCAATCAAAAAGTGAGCATTAATTGGTAGATTGAGGAAGCCACAGTGTCGGACACCCAAAAGCCCCCCACCTCGGCTAGACCAAAAACGGAAGTAAGCCTAATCGGTACGTGAGTCAGTAATATATGAAATTACAGGGAGCCACTAGGTACCGTACCCTTGATGAGGGTAAGCAACAAGGGATCGTAGTGACAGGAATACAGAGCACTGGGGCCGCCGATCAATACAGGGGCATTTATGCCAGATGGAGGAGGCCACAGAGTTGTACACCAAATGCCCCCCTTCTAGGCTAGGCTAAAAAAGTTAGCCTATTCGGTACCTGAGTCAGATTAATAATGAATTAGAATAGGCTAGGTGAAAAAACGGAAGTTAGCCTATTTGGTACCAGAGCCAGTAATATATGAAATTACAGGGAGTCACCAGTAAAGGATATAGAAGCAGTGGAGAAAATGCAGAGGAGAGCTAGCAAGCTGGTACCAACGTTGAAGAACGCGGGCTATGAGCAGAGGTTGAGGACACTGGGGCTTCCGACACTGGCATATAGGAGAAAGAGAGGGGATATGATAGAGACTTTTAAGATAGTGTCAGGAAAGTACGATGAGGATGTGTGTGAAGGTATCTTCTTGATGCGGGAGGGAACAAGAACGAGAGGACACTCTAAGAAAATTTACAAAGAAAGAAATAGGCTTGAGAAGGCAAAGAACTCAGTTTGTGATAGAGTGGTAAATGAGTGGAACGCACTGCCCCAGTATGTAGTCGATTCCGAATCAATAAGGGAGTTTGAAAGTAATCTTGATAAAGCATGGGGAAGACAAGATTTGAAGTTTGATTATAAAACAAAAATACAGAATAGTAAAAATGTTGCGTCTGCTACCGCCGCCGCCAACACCGTGAACGACCGCAGCAGTGCAAGTACTGGTACTGAGCTGGATACACAGGCATAGTTTGCCTTTTTCCAGAGGATCTACTGTAAGAAACTGTAAGAATAGTTACTGTACCCATGAGGGTAAGCAACAAGTGACCGAAGCGTCAGGTAGACAAAGCACTGGGGCCGTAATATCAATACAGGGGCAGAGTATGCCAGATTGAGGAGGCCGCAGAGTCGCAGTCTAAACCAAAACGCCCCCCATCAAGGCTAGGCTAAAAACGGAAGTTAGCCTAATCGGTTCTGCAGCCAGTAATATATGAAATTACAAGGCGCCACCAGTTACCGTACCCTTGATGAGGGATATAATCAATGCCGTAGGAGGGGCAGTAGACAGAACAAAAACTGTCAGACAAAAACTCATCAGAACGGGCTACGTTCGCGGTTTTGTGGGACTGTATCCAGGGAGACAGAGCACTGGGTCCGTCAATCAAAAAGTGAGCATTGTATGCCAGATTGAGGTTGCCACAGTGTTGAAATCCAAACGCCGCCCCCCCCCTAGGCTAGGCCAAAACTCGGAAGTTAGCCTATTCGGTACTTGAGGCAGTAATATATGAAATTACCAGGCGCACTAGTTCCTGCACTCTGGAAGAGCGGCAGCAACAAGTAAAAAGACCACCAAAAGGGATCGGCCCTACAAGGGTCAGCGCCCCCCTTCCAACCAACGAGAAGGGCACAAGTAAGCCTAGGCCTAATTTTGCGAAAAGAAAAGCAAAAATAAAGGCAGTGACAAAAAACTATAATGACAAGAAGCTTACTAAAGACAAAACTAAAGCCACCGCAAGTGAAAGGAATACAAAAGGCAAAGCCTAAATGAACGAGTGTCGCCCAAGCGGCGACGCATGCGCAGATGGCAAAAAATAAAGTACAGTGGGCCCCACAAGGGTGCGGTTACCTTAGTCCGAGACATGTGCGCACCCTTGTAAAACGCACCCTTGGAGGTTAAGAACCTATGGGAAATTCACTATGTAGTCCGGGGACTCTTCAAACTTACCCTTTTTTCGCCCAATAACCCCTGAAAACATGAACTAAAACATGTCTACCCACATTTGCCTGTTTCTCACCTCTAGCCAACATGTCTAGTAACTGTGTTTTCTGTTCTAAATCAAGAACTTTCACTTTTGTTTTGGTGGGTAACACGATCGCCCTGGGCGGTGGGTTAGGGGCAGCAGGTGGCTGGGGTGGTGGAGGGGCTGGAGGGTCCATTGTTCACAAAGAATGCGGAAGAGAATTGCAAGGCTGCGTCAGGGTACGCTTACACACGAGTCACTGAGTCATCCCGCGCGCTCTGACGTCACAAACATGGCCGCCCGACAAATGCGCATCCAGTTCCGCACGCTTCGCCACCGCACGCTTTGCTTTTTTCGCACCCTTGGATTATAAGCACCGCACGGACATCTGCCGCACGGTTGGAGAATCGCACCCTTTTATTGCGCACCCTTGCGGGGCCGACTGTAACCACCAGTTTCGACGCTACACTCCAAGAAAAACACATTTGAGCCCATTTTTCAGTGTGCCTACAGCACGTATCATCTGTCTAGAATAACAGGTACCTTAAATAAGGCCCACAACTCCCCCAAAGGGGAGGTGACAGGAGTGGTAGGCACAAAAACAGAGCACCAGAAAAAGTGTGTGGTCATAGAGTGTAGCGCGAAAAGGAATGATCTAATGAACCCGGTCGGGTTGTGCGGTGGACCCGTGACAACGGCTTACGGAGCCAGATAGGATGGACAGTGTTCTGCAATTTTCTCTTTTCTTTCTCATCAATATTTTCATTTCCTTTAAAATAGTAGCCTCAAAAGTGTGTACAACGTACCTAGAAGAGAGAGTAAGGTGTTACTCTAGATCTTATCGATTTAATCGCGCTAGTGATTACGATAATTGCCCGCTCCAGAGCAGAACGGAATTATACGATAAGTATATAGCTCTACGTTGGAGACGTAGAGTAGTAGAGGCTACTACTAAATATAATCATAAAAGTATTGAATATTTGTAATTACGTGTATTGATTAGTTATAGTCATTGGGTGACTAGGTACTGGTATCGTGTTTTGACTCGGAAATTTCAGTCAAAACTTCAACCTAAGCTGTGAATATGTCGGATGGGTAGATTGATATGGTTGGGTTGGTCAATGGATGACGGTCAGCAGACGTGGATGGCTGTACAAACAAGTGCCTGGTGACTTACTTTCACTGTGTGCTTTCGGCAGACTGTATCATATTGCTGATCGTATTAGCAAGTCATACCGATTGTATACCGAAAAATGGGTAGTAATATAGAATGATCGTATAGGCAAAATATCGTAATTCGAGTCATCGGTTACCGAGGGAGACCTACTGTATATAAAAAAATACAAGATTACTAATAAAGTAAAAGTGCCTTTTTTGCATTTTGAAAAGAAAACTGCATTCCCAATTCTGTGAATTATATTTCTTCTCTTCACAATTGACTATCAAAGGCATTCTAAATATATTTCAAATTTTGTTATGTTGATATAACTGAACATTTAATATAAATTGTGGGTTAATCTAAAAGATAAAGTAACTAATGAGGAGCTAAGGATTGAGTATTCGAAGTATCAGTGAAGAGATGCATATGAGAAGGCATGTTTGGTTGCTTTGAGCATGTGAAGAGGACAACAAATTTAAACTAGGTAAACAGCTGCAAGTCTGTGAATAAGGAGAAAGCTGTGCAGAGGAGTAGACCCAGAAAGATGAGGTATCAAATACTTCAATCTGATCTCAAATTTTAAAATTGCGAAGTGAGGCAGCGTAGAACAGGGCTGCCTGGAATGCTGACATTCTAGCATTAGCATGAGACTGACACCATACAGTACAGTACTTCTTATGGATCATTCAGTCTTCCAAGTACAATAGCTACATGAATGTATTATAATGTAAAACTTGCAAAATTAACAAACCAAAACTGGGACGACACAAGATAAATGCAAAAGAACTTATCAAAATCGCTATGTGGAAATAACGCTTAATAAAATAAAATTTGAAATAAAAGAACACAATCCACCACATAGGGTGTACATCACTACATGAGTAAGTCGATCTGGTTACCAAGCAAACTGATCGCACATATAACAATGCACCATCGTCATGTCATGTCATATCAATCACAAAATTTGTTTTATAAAACCTAACCCAAAACTTAAGTGGCTGAAAAAGAAAAAGTAAGTTAAAAACGAAGGTAGACCTCTCACCTAAAGACAATATTGCTGGCTGCCCCAATGTCTCTGCCACCATACATGTGCGGTGCCATCAAGGGTATGGGCTGGACTCCCCAGGTCTTACGACAATTCTCAGCATACACTTCAAAGTCCCAAGCCAGAGGTTCAAAGAAGTCACGTGTCCCATCGTAGCAGAAGGGCATCACCATCTCTGTGCAGGACTGTGGGGGAGGTTGAATATAATGTAATATAGCACAGTTCCAGTCGCTTTCAGCGTATCATATTCACTGGAATTCTTTCAATCAGATCAAGTTGATTAATTATTCAAGAACTTCAAGGAACAGAATGAACACTACAATACAACTTTCAGTGGTTGAAATTTTTTTTTTTTTTTTAGGGGGGGGGGGAATGAAGATGAATAGCACTGCAACATTTGGTATATTAATGTAATTAGACAAAGTAAGGAAGCTAAGATGAAGTAAATTTGAATTAGCATTATAGTGGTGGGCTGGATCTTTCAAATTAAAATGTAAAACTTGCAAACTAAACAAACCAAAATTGGGACAAGGACAATATAAAGTCAAATTAAATTATCAAAATCGCTATGTGGAAACAACGCTTACTAAAATGAAAATTATTAAATAAAAGAACACAATCCACCACATAGGGTGTACATCACTACATGAGCAAGTTAATCTGTTTCCCAAGCAAACCAATCGCACATATAACAACGCACTATCGTCACGTTAAAGGAAGTAGTCAAGTTTGGGAAGTCCGGGACGTTCTGGCAAATTTTACTAAACTCTGCATGAATAAAGAAACTACATGTTAAATGTCAAAATATTATTTAAAATCAAATTTGCAACATGACAAGACATTAACAATAGTAAAAAATACAAATATTGATAAGATATCTATACTATTACAAAATAATATATAAAATACAGTACAGCACTCACTAACGATAGTGCTATCGGGTAGGTACCTGTAAGCATAGCATGCCTCAAGTGACCCCTATCAATAACTACCCTACAAATAACCTACATTTATAGCACAAATAAACTAAGGAAATCGCAAAAGTAAGCAATTGATACTATCGACAATGAATACATATAATATAAAGAGAAATAATTGCAAAATATGAAGTAACAACAGATTTAAACAAAGAGTACTCTTATAACAAGAACAATAAATTTAAAAAATCATCAATATTAATAATAATAATAATAATAGAAAAAGAAAAAGATAAACAATAAATACAGACAAAAAGTAAGCAGAGGTTATACAAGAAACTTCAAGTTAAAAATGCTTGATTAAAATTATTGATGTCAAATTTTAGAATACAGTCACAATAATTGACCCTAAAAAGATTAAATTTATGGAACAATTTACTTGCCTCAAAACCTCTGTCCACTAAGAGTCTGTATAGTAACCTAGCTCTAGCCCAAAAGTCATCTACTTTAGTGCAGATTTTACAAAATCTTATTAATTGGGAATAAAAACAATTATAAGTGATTTTACTATCGATATTACTACTAGGGAAAGGAAAGTTTATTACGTTAAAATTAAAATCATCAACTTTGTGATATACTTTAAGTATGCACTGTTCATTAACAATCTCTATATTTATATCAAGAAAATTTTCAACTTTATAATTTACGTTACATTGTGTGAGGGGAATAGAATTAGGGTAAATAAGTTTAGCAACTTGATTAAAATTTAACAAATTGCAAACAAGAATATCAAGTGAGGGTTGGTGTCCTCTATTTCCCATAGCCAGTTCTGACTTTACCATTTTCATCATTCTTATTTCTATCCTTTTTCCTGAGAGTGGTGAAGGCAGTGGGGCCATAATGGTGTGCCCCATGGTTCCCTAGTACAGTATCTTACTGTCACAGCCCACTGGCACAAATCCATAGGGATAGGGATGCAGCGACCCCACTGCCCAACACTTTGGTGGTGCAATCAGCCTCTGTAGCAGTTATGGTGATTTCTTGTGACTGCCTAATTGTAGCATGGCTAAGGCTGGTGTGGTGCGGATTCGCAAGGAGCAAGTGCTTCAGGGGGACTTTGTTGAGTCTTGCCGAGACACTGTTAGAGCTATGCCAACATCGGCCACTGTAATGACATGATTGGGTTGTGTTGTGCCCACACTATGAAGATTAGGCTTTTATAAAAGTCAGATTTATAATTAATATTAATTAAAAGAAATATCATGAAACTTTGTACCTGGAAGTCCCATCCCTTATCATCCAAACGAACATCCGCTTGCTGGTCAGCGTCGAGGCACTGGGTTGTTCCGGTGAAGTTGAAATACACAGTGAGTCCAGCAAACAGTTCCTCCAAGAGTGCCTTAGGTTGGTGGCCGGGCTCGGTTAATTGACTGCAAACCGCCTGAAATGTAATGCACAGTTATTATTTTCCCTATTGTTTATTGTCAGTAAAATTATTAATAAATCACCATGCTCACATATTACTGTACTTGGCTAGGCTATTAGTTGGCTGAAAGTTGGTGAGACTGTAACCACATTCTCTGTGGAGAAAACGGGTCTTTAAACTTGTATGTACGTATGTAAACGTTCTGAAACATAACATGAGGTTAATATACAGTATCTGTTGTCATTTCATTAATTGAGTTTAGGAGTAAAGTCGGTTGGTGGAGGTAACATAATAATTCATTCAGGTTCAGGGGTAGTTTATAGAGAGGCCTTCCTTAGTGTTAATCTATCTATCTATCTATCTATTGCCTGGCGCCGTGATCCCCGAAGGGGTGGCCACAAACGAACCGCCCCCATGCACCTCTGTACCCAGTCAATCGACGCCCCTCCCCCCAACCAGCACCGCCTTCGTTCATGTACTTCCTCACTCCATCCTTCCACCTCTCATTCGGTCTACCTCTCCCTCTCTGTCCCTCCTCTACCTCGCTCTCGTACACCCTCTTAGTCATTCTCTCGCTTTCCATACGTTCCATATGGCCGAACCATCTCAAGTTGTTCCTTTTCACACTTTCCAGCACATCTACCTCCACACCACACCTCCTTCTTACTTCCTCATTAGTCTGTCTATCCCTCCATGTAACTCTGCACGCACTCCTTAAGTAATTCATTTCCACTGCTCTCACTCTTGGTCTGAGTCTCTCAACCAACATCCATGCTTCGCTTCCGTAAGTCAGTGTCGGGATTACCACACTGTCATGCAAGGACTTCTTCACTTCCATACTGACCACCCTATTTCTTGTTACTGCTTTTAGCATTCCTACAACCCTCTTCCCCTGTTGTACCCTCTCCCGCACTTCTTCATCCATAGTCCCATCTTTACTCAACACACTGCCCAGATACTTAAGAGTTGACGATCTCCATAGCCTGACCGTTCAGCTTCACCTCACACTCTGTGACTTCACCCCTTTCGAAGACCATAACCTTGCTCTTCCCCGCATTTACCTTCAAATTCCGTTTTTCGCAAACTGTTCCAAACTCATTTACCAGACCCTGCAACTCCCATTCATTATCACTCATCAGAACTGTATCATCCGCAAACAGCATTAATTACTCCTTCCTTTCATCTATACATAGCCTATGATAGTGCAGTTGAAAAGTGTGTACATGCTTAGATTGATATGCAGGATTCGAAATTGCATAATAAATCGTAGGCTTGTCCACCATTCTTTAACTGTCTTCGTAGCGCAATGGATAAATGCACTGAATTTCGGTGTGAGCATCCTAGGTTCGAATCCCTGGACTGCCACATGTATTTGTTGATTTCATTAATTGAGTTTAGGAGTTGTTGTTGTTGTTGTTGTTCCTCAAGCTGCCTGGCCGAACAGCCCCAAGGCCCCGAGCAATTCCAAGGCCACAACCGAGCGCCCCCACAGAACCCTCCCTGCCGACCACAATAAAGCCTGGGTGACCGAAGCCACTCCATGGCGGGGAGCTGAGGAGGGTGCAGAAACGCCCGGGAAACCAAAGCCCCACCCAGGGCCCTGTGCCCCTCAGCAATTATGAAGAGAAAGTTGAGGGGCAAGGGAAAAATGTGACGCTTTGGCTTCCAATCTTGGTAGATTGGGAGGTCAATCCACGGAAAAGACCGTGATCTAGAAAATATATAAATTAAAGGAACAGTCAGAGTATGCTATGGGTATGGCAGAGATCGCTCAGTTCTCACTCTGATAGACCAGCCCATCACCACATGACTAGAACCCAATCCTCTCAGCATCAGCTAGGAAAGGCCCTAGAAAGCCACCTTTGGCGGGGGGATAGCTCCCCTATTTCAACCCCTTTCGGGGTCGGGCACCCGCCCTGAGTTTAGGAGTAAAGTCGGTTGGTGGAGGTAACATAATAATTCATTCAGGTTCAGGGGTAGTTTATAGAGAGGCCTTCCTTAGGGTTAAGGCCCCATTAATTACTCCTTCCTTTCATCTATACATAGCCTATGATAGCGCAGTTGGAAAGTGTGTACATGCTTAGATTGATATGCAGGATTCGAAACTGCATAATAAATCGTAGGCTTGTCCACCATTCTTTACCTGTCTTCGTAGCGAAATGGATAAATACACTGAATTTCGGTGTGAGCATCCTAGGTTCGAATCCCTGGACTGCCACATGTATTTGTTGATTTTATTAATTGAGTTTAGGAGTAAAGTCAGTTGGTGGAGGTAACATAATAATTAGAGAATCTGTATATTTTATCTAATATTCATCATTCCCATACATTATTATCTTAACACCAGCCCATTCTACATTTGGGTGTTTGCTGTGGTGTTTTTGTATATTATTGAGGATTTTGCTTGTTTGTTTTTTTGTTTTTTTTAGCATTATAGTCATCATCATCATAAAATCTGACGCCCCACTTCCAGAGGAAGTACCCCAAAAGTGATGGCCAAGGCAGAAACTGCCTCCAGGCTCCCAGACATGCCCAAACTGACCCACTCCACAGTGTTATTCCATTAATACTGAAGGAGCAGACCCAGAGTAGTCCCTTACCCGGATGGCAATTCCACCACTGTTTTGCTATATTATTTACCTCAGTGGGACCCTGGCTGGAAGCATACCAAGCACAGGAATTTTCTGAAGATAGGAGAGTGGTCCACTACTCCAGAAGCTGATTGCACCACCAAAGTAGCGGGCGATGGGGTGGAACTGCCATCGAGGTGAGGGACTGCTCTGGATCTGGTCCTTCAGTGCTAATGTTCTTAATCCACTTAGTGGAAATGGCACTATGGAATGGGGTGCTGGGGGCATGTCTGGGAGCCTAGAGACAGTGTCAGCCATGGCCATCCCTTTTGGGGTGCTTAGTAAGGCATCAGATTGATGTATGTATGTGTACAGTACTTACACTAGTTGTACTTACACTAGTTGTATTTGAGCATGCTCGTTAATTCCCGCCTCCTAAGATATGTTTGTCATACCGTGCTTTGAAACTATGCACTGATGGTGCAGACACTACTTCGGCTGGCAATTTGTTCCACCCACTAATCGAGTTGGTAGGAAATCTTTTACTTTTCAGATCAGATTTACTATTAGGCACTTTCAGTTTGTAGCTGTGACCTCTTGTTCTCTCACCTCCATCCCTCTCTATGAAGTTTTCTTGGTCGATTTTGTCAATACCTCTAACACATTTGTACATCTGAATTTGCTGTCCTCGTTTCCTTCTCTGTTCCAGTGTAGGTAGATTCAATCTCTCGAGCCTCTCTTGGTACTCCAAATTTTCCAAACCTGGGATCATCCTCGTAGCTGCTCTCTGTACCCTCTCAATTTTGTGGATATGTTTCTTCATGTGAGGGGACCACACTACAGATGCATATCCCATCCTGGGTCTTATTATTGCCGTTATTATTTGTTTCATGGTGTTTTCATTAAGATAATTGAAAGACATCCTGATATTTGCCAATAGTGCTAGTGATTCTCTCACTATCTTATTTACGTGGCTTTCTGGAGACATGTTATCCTTAAATTCTATCCCCAAGTCTTTTTCTTTTTCTGCTTTGGGAATCACTTCGTTACCTAGTTTATAATCTTTTCTAGGTCTGTACTTGCTTTTACCCATATCTAGAGTCTTACATTTCTGTGTGTGTGTGTCTGTTTGTGTACTCACCTAATTGTAGTATACAGGATTTGAGCCTAAGCTCGTGTTGTCCTGTTTCTCTCTCTACATTTATCCAATTTTGCTTTAAAAGTTTGGATATTTCTTGCTCCCACCACCTCCCCATCCAACTTATTTCAACAATCAATGCTTCTATACGGGAAGCTGAACTTTCTTACATCAGACTTACATTTTTTTGTTTTTGTTTTTTTCTATGTGATTGAGGGAGGCAAAAGGCATAACTGCCTATAGCGAGTGCCTCCCCCATAGTTGAAAGAGTGACAGGGCCAAAATCAAGGGACGTTCGAGCCAAAATGCCTGGACACACGGAGTTTGAAGCAATTTAAGTCATAGGCAGCGGGAAAGACTGATTCTGGGATAGAGTTCCAGAGCTCAGCTGTTGAGTAGAAGAAAGTTTGAGAGTAACGTTTCACTCTTGGGTTGGAGAGTTGCACAGAGTAGGGGTGGGATTGAGTTGCAAGACGGGTACCACGTGCCCTACGTAAAGGAGGTGGTATGCACTGGGATAGCTCTGAGGAACACTGATTATTATAGTAGCGATAGAATAGCGAGAGAGATGCAACATTGCGGCGGAGAGAGAGAGATTGCAGAGAGTTGGTGAGTGGACGGGAGTTAATGATACGAAAGGCCTTCCTTTCAACCTTGTCTAGGAGAGTGGTGTGAGAGGAACCTCCCCACACATGTGAACAATACTCATTACAAGGGCGCACTATGCCCCTGTACAGAGCAAGAAGCTGTGCAGGGGAAAAGAACCCCCTAAGGCGGTTGAGCACACCCAGCTTCTGGGAGGCTGCCTTAGCAAGACTGGTAATATGGTCCTTCCAAATGAGAGCAGAAGAAAAAGAGACACCAAGAATATTGAGAGAAGATGAAGGGTTGATTTTTGTATTGTTGAAGAATAAGGGATAGTCCGCTGGGAGATCCTGACGGGTAGATAGATGGAGAAATTGGGTTTAGGAAGCATTAAAGTTAACAAGGTTTTCTCTGCCCCAATTGGAAATAGTATTTAGATCAGAATTTAAGAGTTCTATGGCTTCATTATGTTTGTCGTTGAGGGATTGCTGGCTGGGGCGTTCTGAAAAAGTAATGGAGTAGTGTATAGTAGTTCCTCAACTTACATTCATGACCCCTGGTTCTTCCCTCGTCCCTCACCACAAAATCTCCCTTGTCGATCTTCTCAAAACCTTTCACACACTTAAACATCATGATCATGTCACCTTTCTCTCTCCTCTCCCTCAGCGTTGGCAGCTTTAGCCTCTCCAATCTCTCCTCATATGGCAGGTCTCTAAGGCTAGCTATCATCTTAGTGGCAACTCTCTGAACTCTTTCCAGTTTTTTATTATGTTTTATAAGGTGTGGATACCACACCACTGCTGCATACTCCAGTCTTGGTCGTATTATTGTCCCTATTATTTTTGCTAACATCTCTTCATCTAAATAATTCAGAGCTATTCTCATGTTAGTCAACACTGCATAAGTTTCACCAGTTATTTTATTTATATGCTGTTCAGGTGACAAGCTGTCTGCCATAACTATCCCTAGGTCTTTTGCTTTCCCAGCTTTACTAATTATTTCATCTCCTATTTTATATTCCCAAGAAGGTCTATATTTACTTTTTCCCATCTCAAGAACCTGACACTTACTCGTGTTGAATTCCATTTTCCAAGTTTGACTCCACTCATATAATTTATCTAGGTCTCTCTGTAATTCTTCACAACTACTCCTACTTGTAATATGCTTCATTAATTTTGCATCATCAGCAAACATAGACATATATGAGCCTATTCCCATTTGAAGGTCGTTGATGAAAACCAAAAACATGATTGGGGCCAACACCGATCCTTGAGGCACTCCGCTTTTTACCCTTTTCCACAAGGAGAACTTTCCTTTTATTACTGTTCGCATTTCCTTCCCAATTAAAGTTTTCCATCCACTTTAATAATACTCCCTCAACCCGCCCCACAGTCCTGAGCTTCCACAACAATCTCTTATGAGGCACCTTATCAAATGCCTTCTTGAAATCTAAGTAAATACAATCTACCCACCCCTCCCTCCCTTGTACAATGTCAATTACCCTATCATAGTAACTCAACAAATTTGTGGTACACGAATGACCTTTTCTGAACCCGAACTGCTTGCTTGAAATTATTTCCCTCTCCTCCAACATACCCACCCATCTTTTTTCTAATAATCTTTTCACAAAGCTTGCATATAACACTCGTTAAGGATACCGGTCGATAATTTAGCGGGTCTTCTTTATTTCCACTTTTATATATTGGAGTTATATTTGCTTGTCTCCATTCTAAGGGAAGTTCCCCCTTGTTTAATGAGTGTTGAACAATATGAAAAATAGGTCTCACTAGTTGTTCAGAACATTCTCTTAATACCCATCCAGCAATGTTATCTGGGCCCATAGATTTTCTCACGTCCAATTCTTCCAACAATGATTTTAGTTCATCCTGGTTTACTTCTATCAACTCTAGTCCCTGTACCTCGTTCAATTCCACCACAGGTTCTACATAGTCATCCTCCTCCACAAACACGGATGTTAATGTATCATTCATAATTTCACACATACCCACTGTGTCTTCATACAATTGACCCTCTACCCTAAGCTTTGTTATTTTGTCCTTTATTTTTGTTTTGCCGTTGATATAACTATAGAACAGTTTGGGTTCTTTATTACATTTGTATACTATATCTTTTTCAAAGTTCTTTTTCTCCTCTCTTATAGTCTTGACATACAGTAGTTGTTTCTAGCATTCTTATGTATGTATATGTGTGTGTGTGTGTACTTACACTAGTTGTACTTACACTAGTTGTATTTGCGGGAGTGAGCATGCTCGTTAATTCCCGCCTCCTAAGATATGTTTGTCATACCGTGCTTTGAAACTATGCACTGATGGTGCAGACACTACTTCGGCTGGCAATTTGTTCCACCCACTAATCGAGTTGGTAGGAAATCTTTTACTTTTCAGATCAGATTTACTATTAGGCACTTTCAGTTTGTAGCTGTGACCTCTTGTTCTCTCACCTCCATCCCTCTCTATGAAGTTTTCTTGTGTCTGTTTGTGTATTTACCTATTTGTATTTACCTATTTGTAGTATACAGGAGTTGAGCTTTTTAGGCTCGTATTGTCCCGCTTCCTGAGTTACAATTATCTAACTTTGCCTTAAAAATATGAATGTTTTTGGCACACACCACTTCCTCTTCCAACTGATTCCATACAAGCACTCACTAACATATCAAACTACAGCTATTCACACAACACAATACCAGACATTTGGAAGCATGGTATCATCATCACATTCCCCAAACCCAACAAAGACCCCACGCTACCCTCCTCGCACTGCCCCATCACACTCCTTTGCTCCCCCTCCAAAGTCATGGAATGCCTAGTATTACAACTAATTACACCTGACCTACCCCAAACCAAAATCCTCAAAGTCAAAGACCATCTGGACATGAAAGGCACTCAATTGCTGGCAGCAGCCTCCACGAACCAAGACCACCCACTAAATTACATGGCAACACACCCACAGACACCAAGAAATATCAAAACAACACCCAGCACACGGCATCACACACAATTATTGTCCTCTCTCCCTCCCTGCCCACCCCGAACCAACTTCCAGAAGCACATCCATACTCATATCTCTCACCGATCCATCCACTCACTCACAGACAACACGCAGCTGCATGCACGACCTCCCGAAATCCATCCTTCCGAATCCTCCCTTCCTCGCGAGGACAGAGTCCACATGGCCAGGCTGAGATGCGGACACCATCCAGCTCTCCTGAGCTATCAGAAGAGACTGGATGACTCCGTTGTCGACGCCTGCCCGGGATGTAACACAGCACCCCATACCATTAAACACATCATAGAAGACTGCATTTCACACAACCACTGTGTCATACTGCTAACATCATTTTATTTTTATTTTCAGGCATAAAATTGTGTTCTAGTGCTAACATATTCTTTTTGTGATCAACATATTCTTTTTGTGATTTACAGGCATTAATTGTACCATATTGCTAACCAATATTTGTTGTTACTGTACTGTATACTGCTTTCCAGTTTTCTCACTAGGCTAAATTAACCCTCTCCCACTTTTTTTTTTTCCCAGTAAATTTTGTAACAAATCACTATTTCATTTACAATTTTCAGGCTTTAACTGTGTCATACTGCTAACATCAATTTTTGTTATATTTTCAGGCATAAATTGTGTTCTTGTGATTAACATATTCTTTTTGTGATTTACAGGCATTAATTATACCATATTGCTAACAAATATTTTTTGTTACTGTACTGCATACTGTTTTCCAGTTTTCTCACTAGGCTACATTAACCCTCTCCCACTTTTTTTTCCAGTAAATTTTGTAACAAATTTCTAGTCCATTTGTGATTTTCAGGCTTTAACTGTGTCATACTGCTAACATAATTTTTGTTTTATTTTCAGGCATAAATTGCGTTCTATTGCTAATACAGGTATATTGTTTGTGATTTACAGGCATATTAATTTTATCATATTGCTAAACAAAAATTGTGTGATTTTCAGGAATTAATTGTATCACATTGCTAACATACATTTTTTGTGATTTTCAGGCTTTAATTGAACCATTTTGCTACCATAAATTTGTGTGATTTTCAGGCATATTGTGATTATATCGTCATGGCGCCGCAACGAACCTGCACGAGTTGTTCCGGTAAATTTGGCCATACCATGTTTGTTGATACTGATGTCCAAATTTGTAGATTTTGCCAGCTCCGAGAGAAGATTGCGGATGAATTGAATGCAGCTCACCGCAAGATCGATGCCCTGACTACGAAGCCTGAATCCCTTCAAGAATTTGCCACACTCAATGTAGGAGTGCCCTCGGCCCAAGAAACCTTTCAGTTTGTAGCTGTGACCTCTTGTTCTCTCACCTCCATCCCTCTCTATGAAGTTTTCTTGTGTCTGTTTGTGTATTTACCTATTTGTATTTACCTATTTGTAGTATACAGGAGTTGAGCTTTTTAGGTACGTATTGTCCTGCTTCCTGAGTTACAATTATCTAACTTTGCCTTAAAAATATGAATGTTTTTGGCACACACCACTTCCTCTTCCAACTGATTCCATACAAGCACTCACTAACATATCAAACTACAGCTATTCACACAACACAATACCAGACATTTGGAAGCATGGTATCATCATCACATTCCCCAAACCCAACAAAGACCCCACGCTACCCTCCTCGCACCGCCCCATCACACTCCTTTGCTCCCCCTCCAAAGTCATGGAACGCCTAGTATTACAACTAATTACACCTGACCTACCCCAAACCAAAATCCTCAAAGTCAAAGACCATCTGGACATGAGAGGCACTCAATTGCTGGCAGCAGCCTCCACGAACCAAGACCACCCACTAAATTACATGGCAACACACCCACAGACACCAAGAAATATCAAAACAACACCCAGCACACGGTATCACACACAATTATTGTCCTCTCTCCCTCCCTGCCCACCCCGAACCAACTTCCAGAAGCACATCCATACTCATATCTCTCACCGATCCATCCACTCACTCACAGACAACACGCAGCTGCATGCACGACCTCCCGAAATCCATCCTTCCGAATCCTCCCTTCCTCGCGAGGACAGAGTCCACATGGCCAGGCTGAGATGCGGACACCATCCAGCTCTCCTGAGCTATCAGAAGAGACTGGATGACTCCGTTGTCGACGCCTGCCCGGGATGTAACACAGCACCCCATACCATTAAACACATCATAGAAGACTGCATTTCACACAACCACTGTGTCATACTGCTAACATCATTTTATTTTTATTTTCAGGCATAAAATTGTGTTCTAGTGCTAACATATTCTTTTTGTGATCAACATATTCTTTTTGTGATTTACAGGCATTAATTGTACCATATTGCTAACCAATATTTGTTGTTACTGTACTGTATACTGCTTTCCAGTTTTCTCACTAGGCTAAATTAACCCTCTCCCACTTTTTTTTTCCCAGTAAATTTTGTAACAAATCACTATTCCATTTACAATTTTCAGGCTTTAACTGTGTCATACTGCTAACATCAATTTTTGTTATATTTTCAGGCATAAATTGTGTTCTTGTGATTAACATATTCTTTTTGTGATTTACAGGCATTAATAGACAGACAGATTAATGAGGAAGTAAGAAGGAGGTGTGGTGTGGAGGTAGATGTGCTGGAAAGTGTGAAAAGGAACAACTTGAGATGGTTCGGCCATATGGAACGTATGGAAAGTGAGAGAATGACTAAGAGGGTGTACGAGAGCGAGGTGGAGGGACAGAGGGGGAGAGGTAGACCGAATATGAGGTGGAAGGATGGAGTGAGGAACTACATGAACGAAGGCGGTGCTGGTTGGGGGGAGGGGCGTCGACTGACTGGGGACAGAGGTGCATGGGGGCGGTTCGTTCGTGGCCACCCCTTCGGGGATCACGGCGTCAGGCAATAGATAGATAGATAGAATTGTACCATATTGCTAACAAATATTTTTTGTTACTGTACTGCATACTGTTTTCCAGTTTTCTCACTAGGCTACATTAACCCTCTCCCACTTTTTTTTCCAGTAAATTTTGTAACAAATTTCTAGTCCATTTGTGATTTTCAGGCTTTAACTGTGTCATACTGCTAACATAATTTTTGTTTTATTTTCAGGCATAAATTGCGTTCTATTGCTAATACAGGTATATTGTTTGTGATTTACAGGCATATTAATTTTATCATATTGCTAAACAAAAATTGTGTGATTTTCAGGAATTAATTGTATCACATTGCTAACATACATTTTTTGTGATTTTCAGGCTTTAATTGAACCATTTTGCTACCATAAATTTGTGTGATTTTCAGGCATATTGTGATTATATCGTCATGGCGCCGCAACGAACCTGCACGAGTTGTTCCGGTAAATTTGGCCATACCATGTTTGTTGATACTGATGTCCAAATTTGTAGATTTTGCCAGCTCCGAGAGAAGATTGCGGATGAATTGAATGCAGCTCACCGCAAGATCGATGCCCTGACTACGAAGCCTGAATCCCTTCAAGAATTTGCCACACTCAACGTAGGAGTGCCCTCGGCCCAAGAAACCACTACGATGTCAACCGCCATTCCAGTGCATACAGTACCGGTACCGGTACCCACACCAGCAGCTACCTTAGATGTTGCAGAAAATAATAATGACTCTACTCTCACTCCCCCCCAGGACAATTTTCAGTTAGTGAGAAACAATGTGCATCCCAGTACCAGTACCAGGAAGGTCATCCCGACAACATGCCAAAACCGCTTCAAAATTCTGGCTATTGACGAGGAAGAGGAAACGGAAGAAGTTCGGCTTGTGGGCGACTCCATGGTCCGTGGCCAACTAACCGAGTTCTGCGCCAGGGCACCCAGGACCAGAAAGCGATTCTGTATCCCAGGTGGCGGCGTGGACGACATTGTTGCGGCTGTGGAAGAGGTTTCCAGGCTCGCCCCCGCAAGCACTACGTACATCATCCACGTTGGATCTAACGATGTCCAACGGACGCGGTCAGAGGAACTACTTTGCAAGTACGGCGGCTGATCAGGTCCTTCAAGGAAAAATCTAATAGAATCTTAATTTCAGGAATTGTTCCCCGGATTGATGTAGAAAACCAATTCTACAACATAGCTACCAGTACAAATCGCCGACTAGCCAAACTCTGCAGGGAGGAGGACATTGGCTTTGTCGACACGTGGGATCATTTTTACTATGATAAATCTTTGTTTTCAGGAGATGGTGTACATCTCAATGAAGTAGGAGCTGCACGTCTTGGTCGTCTGCTGAACGATGCAGTCAAGGATTTCCGTTCAAAAAACGGGGTCAACCAGACCCCAGACAGGGTAGTGTAAGTCAAATACGAACTGAAAATTCAGACAATGCACAATCGGTAACATCCAACTCTAATACTCTTAAGGTGTTTTATGTAAATGATCGTAGCATACGCAATAAATTTTCAGATCTAGAGGAAATCGTGTTTACAGAACATTATGATATAATCGGCATTACAGAATCTTGGTAAAATACGGAAGACAGAGACTTTTTAGCCGAATATACGCTTCCTGGTTATACAATGTTTGAGAAAAGTCGGATCAATAGAAATGGAGGAGGAGTTCTGTTTTTTATAAAGAAAAGTCTTAATCCCGTCTTAATGTCAAAACCTCAAATTGCGAATATAGACATATCTTACGTACTGTACTATTAAATAATAAACGAGGAACTAAAATAACACTAGCTTTATTATACAGACCCCCATCTCAATCAGTGCAAACTGACAGTGAAATTTATGAACAAATTGCAGAAATAACTAACATACAAGATACCGTAATTCTTGGCGATTTCAACTTACCCGTGACTAAATGGGGCGATATTCTTACTTCACACTCTGGACACGACCTCTATGCTAACTTGCAAGAGAGTTCACTTTTTCAATTTGTACAATCTCCGACCCGTGGTAATAATGTGCTTGACCTTGTACTCGCAACAAAAGAAGAATTAATAGAGAATTTAAATGTTGGTGATGAAGTTAGTAACAGCGACCATCGTACGATAACTTTCACTTTAAAGTTTACTAGTAACAAATCAAATAGCAGCATTGAGAAAGTCCTTAATTTCAAGAAAGCAAATTTTCATAAACTTAAATCAAAGCTTAAAGAAACTGACTGGAGCTTTCTGACTAACAATAATGACATAAATACATCTTGGGAGTGTTTCACAACCACTTACCTTAACCCTCCAGCCCCGGCTATGTATTATATATATATTCCTCGAAACCCGGGTGTTTTGGCCGAAAAACGTCTAGGCTAGGCTACCGTATATTTGTTAATCAGACTGCTTCCTGCATTCCCGCGCATCCCCAAGCGTAGCTGTGTTATTTACCTGTAGAATGGCATTAAGTAGAGCTCTCTAAGTCAACTGGTTGAGCTGTGATGATGATTTCATTAGAGATAACTTTATGGCCAAAACAGCCACTTTACACTACTTTTCGATACTTAACAACAACATACAGGCACACACGAACAAGCGACGCTCTCCTTCTTGTGGCCGGAGATGCGGGGCGTCGGTCCAGCCGGCTGTTGTTTACATGCGTCGGACCGACGCCTCGCACACGAAGCTCACAGGCTTTCAACCACTGGGCGTTCAAGAGCCCTTCCGGGTACCTGTTATATGCTTTTTTATGGGCGTTCAAGAGCCCTTCCATGGTGAGAGGGTTAAGGCAGTGCAAGACTGTATACCATCGAAAATATGGCATCCAGGCCATAATGATAAGTCAAAATGGTGGAATAAAGATATTTCAGACTGTCTGCTTGCTAAAAAATTTGCTAATGATAGATTAAAATCCTCACAAAATGACGAAGAACGGGTGAAATTTGTAGAGCTACGACGCAAAGCCAAAAAGTTAATTAACCCTTCAACCCCGGGTGGTACACGTGTGTACCATTATGTTTTGACCCGAGGAACCCGGGTGGTACAACATTGTACCAATGCTTGCGTATGTGCTTTCGAATGGCGCGCGTAAACATTTCGTTCCGTGGTCGCTAGGTGACGCCACCAGACACCATGTACGCCACCAAAACAGTCTCTACCCTGCCGCCAACATGGATACTAGCCCAAAAAGTGATTCCCCTGTGTCCGATTCCTTGCTCCCTTCGACGCCTGCCCAGGTTCGTCGCGCCCTAACGCAAAGGCACGTACAAGATGCGTTGACTCCCGGAGGTATTGAAATAGCTTTGAGGAGTTATGAACGTGGTGAATGACAAAATAGTGTTGATGACTTGGGCAGTGATAGCTCCGAGTCTTATCAGTCTCACTATAGTGAAGATTTAGACGATCTAGACGAAATTCATCAAAGAGACGCGCAATTTGTTGGATTTGAGCATGACGATGAAAGTGATGATAGTACTGAACGTGATATAGTTGTGCAAGGTGATGAGAGTGTAGTGAGAGTGAGCGAATGGGACAGCACTAGGTCGACTGCCAAGTTTAGGTTGAGTGACACGACACCTAGCCCTTCGCCAGCTAAATCCCCATTCAAGATACGTTTTTATAAGAAGCAAGTTCTTGAAAAGGAGGCCGCGGCAGCCAGGAAAGAGGCCCTAAAACTTGGTGAGGGAGCAGTGCGTGAGGGTGCCAGCGAGGCTGAGCGTGAGGGTGAGGTTGACCCGCCATTGTCTTCCTTATCTACCCACGCCACCCAAGTTGCCCCAGGCGCCCGCCATTCTTCCCCACCACCACCAGCACTGCCTAGGGTTGAGGACCCCCCACTCTCGGCCTATTTACCCCCTATTTCCCCCGAGAGGAGACATACTACTACAGAAAAGGGAAAAGGGAGAAAATATGTGAAAAAAGGAGCTACAAGTAGGCGCTCTTTGTTCGAGGCTCCCGCGGCTTCCATCCCTGCCGGTCCCAGCCATACGCCCCCGCAACTTTCCCCAGGGTCCACCCCCCCTCTCCAGCCTACAACAGAGGTTCCTGACGATGTATTTGACCTCGCATCCATACCTGCACCTACAGACACTGAACCAGTGCTGTCTACGACTCGTCGTAGGCCAAGGAGCCCCGAACCTCTGCATGAAGATGACAGAGCCTCACCTGCCACTCCTTCCCCACCTCGCCGACCTACACGCCGCCCACGCATCATTCGTTCCCCGCGAGATTATGAGGGGGGGTCTGAAGATGAAGGGCACCTCACAGATGACTCTGGCCATGATTACCTGGGTCCACCGTCAGGGCAAGATGATGGCTCTGACGACATCGACGACCCTCAACCCAGATGCTTGGCCCAGGGCCGTCGAGCTCCTGGCCGCCCTGGCCGCCGGGCTGGGCCTGGGCGCCGTCGCGCTCCTGGCCGCCCTAGGGTGCGGGCCGCCAAAGTTCGTGGGCGTGCTGCCCCAGCTGCAGCTCCTCGTCAGCGTCGCCAGCAGGACCCATTTTATATTTTCAACTGGCAGGATGTGGCTGCTGATGAAGTGAATGACCCTGATGTAACCCCTTTTGATGAGGTACAGGAGGGTTCAGGAGTTACCCCAAGTTTTCCCGCAGGCCCCAATGCTCCACCACATGAGCTTTTTGAGGCATTTTTTGATAAGGAGGTTACTGAGTTTGTCATAGAGGAGACAAACAAGCACCACCAAATCCAGGTGAACTTTTTGGCAAGGTGACCAAGGGCCACATGAAGCGGTGGACCCCAGTGACTCATCCCGAGTTCATGGTGTTCCTGGCAATCACCATGCTAATGCCTCATGTAAAGAAGCACAGGTTAGCTGACTATTAGATCACCAAAGATCTGATATCCACCCCTGCCTTCGGGAAATACATCTCTCGGGACCGGTACCTCGACATCCTCGGAGCGCTCCATCTTGTCACCAACACCGACATGCATCTCTCTGACAAGCTGTGGAAGATTAGGACGTTGTACGAGATGATGCGAGAACGTTTCACGTCATACTTCACGCCCTTCTTACAGTATTTCTTACAGTTTCTTACAGTAGATCCTCTGGAAAAAGGCAAACTATGCCTGTGTATCCAGCTCAGTACCAGTACTTGCACTGCTGAGGTCGTTCACGGTGTTGGCGGCGGCGGTAGCAGACGCAACATTTTTACTATTCTGTATTTTTGTTTTATAATCAAACTTCAAATCTTGTCTTCCCCATGCTTTATCAAGATTACTTTCAAACTCCCTTATTGATTCGGAATCGACTACATACTGGGGCAGTGCGTTCCACTCATTTACCACTCTATCACAAAATGAGTTCTTCGCCTTCTCAAGCCTATTTCTTTCTTTGTAAATTTTCTTAGAGTGTCCTCTCGTTCTTGTTCCCTCCCGCATCAAGAAGATACCTTCACACACATCCTCATCGTACTTTCCTGACACTATCTTAAAAGTCTCTATCATATCCCCTCTCTTTCTCCTATATGCCAGTGTCGGAAGTCCCAGTGTCCTCAACCTCTGCTCATAGCCCGCGTTCTTCAACGTTGGTACCAGCTTGCTAGCTCTTCTCTGCACTTTCTCCACTGCTTCTATATCCTTTACCATATATGGAGCCCACACCTGGTTTGCATATTCCAGGTGTGGCCTAACCAGCGCTGTATATAGATTCCTGAAGATTTCTTCGTCAAGTGACTGCAACGTCTGTATTGATGAGTCTCTTGTGCTGTTCCGGGGAAAGCTGAGCTTCAGGCAGTACATCCCCTCAAAGAGACATCGCTTTGGTATAAAGTTCTTTGTGCTGTGCGATTGCCAAACTGGCTATGTCCTGGACTTCCTGGTCTACAGCGGGAAGGAAGGGGACGTGGAAATAGACCCCCTCATTGGCTTTGGCGGAGCAGTGGTTCAAGCCATGATGAACCGGTACTTCGAGAAGAATCACGTCCTCTACATGGACAACTACTACACGTCCCCCACTCTCTCAAAGTACCTCCATCAGCGCAAGACGGGGACTGTAGGCACAGTTAGAGCGAAAAGGAAGGGCATGCCAACTTTCCCTCCTAAAACCAAGAAAGGCGATGTCTTCAAGAAGAAGTCGGGACCCATTCTGGCTATCCACTGGCACGACCAGCGGAAGGTCAACCTCCTGAGCACCGTCCACAAGGGGGAAATGGTTGAGACTGGCAAGGTGGATCACCGCACCCAAGTCAGGGTGACCAAGCCCGATGCTGTAATGGACTACAACATAAATATGAGGCTGGTGGACAAGTCCGACATGCAGATAGGCTTCATCGACTGTCTGCGTACCTCGTGCAGATGGTACAAAAAGTTCTTTCTGCACATGGTGGACATGTCAATGCTGAATGCCTACAATATCTACAGGCTTCGGAATCCGCGCACACCCAGGAAGTTCAGTAGCCTGCGGAGGTTCCAAAAACAGGTGTTGGTGGAGCTCCTGGACAGGTATGCTACGCCACAGAGGGCAGTGGCACAACCTGGGCGCCCCGTTCAGGACTGCATGCAGTGTGCACAGTATCTAAATGTGCACAAGCTCGGTTACCTGCCTCTGGAACGAGATGGAGTCACCATTAGCAGAAGGCGGTGCCATGTCTGCTGGAACAGCCAGGTGAGGCCGAGGAAGCAGAAAAAGACCACCATGCAGTGTGTGGAGTGCCAGGTGTCACTATGTGCTATACCGTGCTTTGCTGAGTACCACACCAAGCAGGAGTACTAACTAATAATCATAGTGAAAGTACCAAAGACTGACAATATGTATGTATATAGGCAACAAGTGGAAATAAAACAATGTATTGTGATAAAAAAGTCATGTATTATGAAAACATATATAAATAAGTGAAAAAAGACACAATAAATTGTATATAAAACGTTTACAAAGCATATAACTAAGTGAAAGTGACACATGACATAATATTAGATGGCCAAAGTATAATAAACACCTGTGATAACGAATAATCAGTGCCTAATATAACAATAACCTACCTCAATTACTAATAAAATGTACCGTATCAAGTGAAAATGAGCATTATCAGTGACAGTGACACTCTCTCAAGCATATTTACCAAAGTGAAAGTGACACACGAAGTAATATTAGATGGCATAGGTATAATAAACACCTGTGATAACGAATAATCACTGCCTAATATAACAATAACCTACCTCAATTACTAATAAAATGTACCGTATCAAGTGAAAATGAGCATTATCAGTGACAGTGACACTCTCTCAAGCATATTTACCAAAGTGAAAGTGACACACGAAGTAATATTAGATGGCCAAAGTATAATAAACACATGTGATAACGAATAATCACTGCCTAATATAACAATAACCTACCTCAATTACTAATAAAATGTACCGTATCAAGTGAAAATGAGCATTATCAGTGACAGTGACACTCTCTCAAGCATATTTACCAAAGTGAAAGTGACACACAAACTAATATTAGATGGCCAAAGTATAATAGACACCTGTGACAACGAATAATCAGTGCGTAATATAACAATAACCAGCCTCAATTACTCATAAAAACTACGGTATCGAGTGAAAATGTGAAATATTAGTGACAATGATAGCCTAATACACATATTTTATATAATTGGACTCCAAATAACTATAATAACATCACTACCAATAAATAAAATCGCCTCCGGGAGGTAAAAACTCTGGCACGACGAGTGGCTAAGTGCGCAGTAGGTTAGCCAAGCCGGGGCCTGGGCCAAGGCGACGCATCCGAACGCGGGAAGATTTTCCCGCATAAAAATCACTCCACTTCCCGCGCTCGCCATTATGCAATCACTTGGGCTAGAGACCTCTACTCAACGGCATTCTACACATGAAGGTTTGTGTAACATTTTTTTTTTTTTTTATAACTTTGTGTCATGTATTTCAGGAGTAACAGGTGAATCAACATGGACCAAAATTCCTCAAATCCCTCGGTCACAGAGTACAGTCACGATCTACCCTAGCCGGGGTTGGAGGGTTAAGCAAAGTAAAAACACCCTGGAGTTACATGTTGCGAATCAAAGTAAAACAAACCCGAAAGAATTCTATAGTTATATCAGAAAGAAAAAAGTAGTTACTTCAACTGTTGGACCGATAGTCGATGAAAATGGAGAATACACCAAAGATGAAGTACAAATGAGTAATGCCCTCAATACCTTCTTTGCATCAGTTTTTACAACCGAAGACCTCAGTGATATCCCTACACCATCGCCGATTCAGATTGATAATTCAGATGGTCTAAGCAATATCACCGTTACAGAGAGAGAAGTATTGAATTGTTTAGATAAACTCAAGGTAAATAAAACGCCTGGACCTGATACAATCTCGCCTAGAGTTCTAAAGGAAGCTAAGGATGAGCTCCCCAAACCACTGACATTGCTATTCAATGAATCCTTGCAGTCTGGGACTATGCCTGATCAGTGGAAGCTAGCCAACGTAACACCGATATTAAAAAAAGGCAGCAAATCCCTACCCAGTAACTATCGTCCAATTAGCTTAACCTCAATTGTATGTAAAATGTTAGAAACGGTCATAAGAGAGACAGACTCGTAAATCACTTAGAGGCAAATAACTTACTTAAAGATACTCAACACGGCTTTCGTAAAAAACGTTCCTGTTTAACAAACCTCTTAGACTTCTTCCACGATATCCTTAACCTCTACGATGAGAGTAAAGCTGTAGATATTATATACCTTGATTTTCAAAAGGCCTTTGACAAAGTTCCCCACAAACGTTTACTGCTAAAACTAAAAGCGCATGGAATACAAGACGGTGTGTTGAAAATTGGCTCAGCGACAGAAAGCAAAGAGTAGTCATAAACGGTAAGGCATCTAAATGGACCAATGTAAGTAGCGGGGTACCCCAGGGATCGGTACTAGGACCAATTCTCTTTCTAATTTACATCAACGACATAGATGAGGGTCTCACCTGTACAATCTCAAAATTTGCTGACGATACAAAAATTGCAAATAGCGTACTCTCAAAAGAACAAGTTGACGATATGCAACACAATCTAGATAAATTGTCATGTTGGGCCCATATTTGGCAAATGAGTTTCAATGCGGATAAATGTAAAGTACTACATATCGGATACCTAAATGAGAAAGCAAACTATTCGATGAATGGCACTCAGCTTAAGATGTAAACAGAGAAACCGATCTGGGAGTAACAATATCGAGTAACCTAAAACCGAGTCAACAATGTTCAGAAGTTGTTAAGAAGGCAAACAAAATAATTGGCTTTATAGGCAGGTCATTTGAGCATAAATCCAAAGAAGTTATCCTCACCCTTTACAATTCCTTAGTCCGCCCTCTTCTGGAATACTGCGTTCAATCCTGGTGCCCTTATTACCAAAAAGATATAAACAAGCTAGAACGAGTTCAACGTAGAGTTACCAAAATGATACCTAGCCTAAAGAACAAACCATACGAAGAGCGTCTTAGAGAATTAAATCTATTTCCTTTAACCCAGCGCAGATTAAGAGGTGACTTAATTCAAGTGTTCAAAATCATCAAAGGCATCGACAATATGAACTGTAGTAAGTACTTCACTATCGACCAATCTAATTACACGCGGGGAAACGGTTGCAAAATTATTGGTAAATCTTTTAACTCACACGAATCTAAGAATTTCTTCTTCAATCGAGTTGTCAACTTGTGGAATGGGCTTCCCCGAGACGTTATAGACTGCAGCACCGTTGATTCATTTAACCCTCCAGCCCCGGCTATGTATTATATATATTCCTCGAAACCCGGGTGTTTTGGCCGAAAAATGTCTAGGCTAGGCTACCGTATATTTGTTAATCAGACTGCTTCCCGCATTCCCGCGCATCCCCAAGCGTAGCTGTGTTATTTACCTGTAGAATGGCATTAAGTAGAGCTCTCTAAGTCAACTGGTTGAGTTGTGATGATGATTTCATTGGAGATAACTTTATGGCCAAAACAGCCACTTTACACTACTTTTCGATACTTAACAACAACATACAGGCACACACGAACAAGCGACGCTCTCCTTCTTGTGGCCGGAGATGCGGGGCGTCGGTCCAGCCGGCTGTTGTTTACATGCGTCGGACCGACGCCTCGCACACGAAGCTCACAGGCTTTCAACCACTGGGCGTTCAAGAGCCCTTCCGGGTACCTGTTATATGCTTTTTTATGGGCGTTCAAGAGCCCTTCCGTGGTGAGAGGGTTAAACTCCGCTTAGACAAATATCTCGCATCAAACCCACGACTGACTGCGTTTACATACATACATACATCAAATTTTAAGACTGAGTGTTCCACACATCAGTGCAGTTTCAGTCTCTTGTCCTAATGGCGGCGTTCCAGGCAACCCTGTTAAGGGCTGCTTCACTTGTCAAGTTCTTGGATTTGAGATCGGCGCGTATAGTCCGATCCCAGGTCTTCCTCGGTCCACCCCTTGGTGCAGCTCCCTCCACAATCACAGACCTGCATTTTTTCACCCAATTTTGTTCATCCATTCTCTCCACATGTCTCTCCCAGTCTACTTGTACGCATCACCTCGCTAATACTCTTTATACCTAAACGTCTCCTCAGCTCAACATTTGTTATTCTATCCTGTAGCCTGGCCCCACACATCCATCTCACCATTCTCATCTCATTACGCTCCATTCTGTTGACATCCTCTACTTTAACGGCCCATGTTTCTGGGGCATACGTCATTGCACTTCTAACACATGAGGCATACACCTTTCCCTTCAGGGGGAGAGGCATTCTTTTCATGGTCAGGATTGGCATCAATTCTCTGAACTTCCCCCAGCCACACCTAATTCTAGCAACAGTGGCAGCCTCGGACCCACCAACGGCAGAGATGGTATCTCCTAGGTAACAAAACTTGTTCACCAGCTCCAAAGACTCATTTCCAAAATTCACAGCCACAGGATTATCACTTAACACAAGCTCGCCTTTGCACACTACGCACTCAAATTTCTCTATTTCTGACTTATCCTTCGGCAGGGGTCCCTTTATTCTACTACAGTGCTTACTCCCATGGTGTACCCAACATCGACAGATGCTACATTGAATTGAGTTAACGCCCACTCCCTTTCCACACACTGCACATGGGTATGCACCGCTCTTTTCCACATTGCCTCGTCTCAATCTACAATGCATAACCTTGGTTTTGTTAATATTGACTCTTAAACCCTTGCTCGCCATGCGCTCTCTCCACTCTCTGAATTTGGCCTCAGCATCCTGCATACTGTCAGCTATTAGGACTAAATCGTCTGCATAAAACAGTTCCAACGGGAGTCCGCCTCTAAAAACTCTAGACAGCGCCTCCAAGACCATAATAAAGAGGAGGGGGCTTAACACTGAACCCTGATGGACTCCAACATGGACTGCGAACTCATCACTCAGTACACCCTTCACCCTCACCGAACTTCGCGAATCCTCATACATCTTCATTATCACACGCACCAGCCACTCTTCCACACCAAGTTTCCTCATAGCCCACTGCACAACATCTCTAGGTACCCTATCAAAGGCCTTCTCCAGGTCCACAAACACAAAGTAAATATCCCTGCCTTTTAGTAAGTATCTTTCCTGTATCTGCCTGACTATGAAGATAGAATCGGTTGTACCACGTCCTGGCATAAAACCAAACTGCATATCATCAATAGAGATGCTTTGCCTGATCAAACCCTCAAGGACTCTCTCACAGACCTTCATGATTTGGTCAAGCATTTTCAGGCCCCTATAATTTCCTCTATCTAGCGCATCCCCTTTTCCTTTGTATATATTTACTATTACACTTTTGAGCCAATCCTCTGGGATTTTCTCATCTTTAATAATGGTGTTTATCAACTCAGTGACTAAGTTTACACCAATCTCCCCTGAGGCTTTTATCATCTCAGCGACAATGTCGGAGCAACCTGGAGCTTTACCGTCCTTCATTTTATTGATTGCGTCGCTCACTACAGCTGGTGCTATCAAAGGAGGGGGCCCAGATATTGGTTTTTCGATACTAAGCTGTTCCTTATCCCATTCAAACTCTACATTTAGCAATCGTTCATAGTGTACCTTCCATGCTTCTCTGATTTCATTTTCTGCATACACAATCTTCCCATTATCATCTCTAACACACTGTTCACCTATAATATCCCTACTGTCATTTTTAACTCGCCTAGCTAGGTTGAAGATCCCATTGGGATTGTCAGTGTTACACACTTGTTCGAGGACCAGGTCCTTAATGCGATTGTTAGCATTGTAAATAACTTGTTTGGCAGTTCGTTTAGCTGCCTGGTATTCCTCCCTGCTGCCTCCTTTCTTCCATGCTTTGAAGCATCTCCTTTGTAAATGAATAACTTTATTTTATCCCCCCCTCAGTTACTAACCCATCTGTCCCCTACTAACTTCCTAATCCTGCCACGGACATTAGTTCTAGGGCAGTAGTTCCCTTTCCAATGTTCCCTTACCCACTCTAAACCACTGTTTGGACACTTGATCCTCAGTGTTTTGGAGGTCAAGCAGCCTAGAAGGGTCACTAGACCTGTTGTTGATTGATTTCCTTTGTACTCCTTTGTACACTTACGCCAACAACACAATCTACACTCAATGAGAGCTCTGTGGGAAAGCCCGATCGTGGCCATGGCCTTTCTCAGGGACTCGGGGCTGTTCGGCCAGGCAGCTTAGGGAACAACAACAACAACAACTGATTCCATTTACTTATACTTCTGTAAGGGAAACTATACTTTCTCACATCTCCTTTACATCTTCCTTTCATTAGTTTATATCTATGCCCCCTAGTTCTACCATTATCTTTCACAATATAACCCTTCTTGTCCACCTTTTCGAGTCCTCTCACACATTTGTACATCATAATCATATCGCCTCTCTCCCTCCTATCCATTAGAGATGGTAAATCTAATTTCTTTAATCTCTCCTCATATGGTAATTCTCTCAGTTCTGGTATCATCCTAGTTGCAGCGCTCTGAACCTTCTCCAGCTTCTTTATATGCTTTTTTAGATGTGGTGCCCACACCACTGCCGCATACTCCAGTCTTGGTCTCACCAATGTTTTGATTATTTTCTCCAGCATCTCCTCGTTTATATAGTTAAAGGCTATTTTTATTCTGTTTAGCAGTCCATATGTTTCTCCCACTATCTTATTAATATGATTCTCAGGTGAAAGATCACCCCTAATAGTTATCCCTAAGTCCTTTTCTTTCTCTGATGGGTTAATAGTGTTTTCTCCTAACTTATATTCCATATGAGGCTTTCTTTTACTTACTCCCATTTCCACTACATGACATTTATTTGTGTTGAATTCCATTTTCCACTTCTTGCTCCATTGATCTATCCTATCCAAATCCTCTGTAATTCCCTACCACTGTTTTCATCTTCTATACGCTTCATGATCTTGGCATCATCTGCAAACATATTCATATATGCATTTATATCCTTTGGCATGTCGTTAATGTATATTAATGTGTGTGTGTGTGTGTGTGTGTGTGTGTGTGTGTGTGTGTGTGTGTGTGTGTGTGTGTGTTACTCAGTTACTTGTTCGTCAAGGGGAATCCACGCAATGCGAGCTAAGCTCATTATTATCGCGCCTCCTTAACTGGGAATGTATTGCGTGAAATGCATGTTAAGTGTTTTTTTTTTATGTACTGTTGGAATGGCTGTGGATGTGTGTGTAGTCTGTATTTTAGCCAATTGGCGACATCGGAAACTAAGGCTTAGGGTGGATCTGTATGGTACCATTCTCACTATAGACGGTACCGTCTCGCCCGAAGGCTTAGGTAGCCATCAGCTTAGGTGAACCATATGATACCCATCTCGCCTTGTACCATTTTTGCCAACCCCAGATGGGACGTCACAACGTCGTCCACTTATTCCCGGTACCTATTTACAGCTAGGTGAACTGAGGCTAACACATGAAAGGAGACAAGCCCAATTTGTCTCCGCCCGGCCGGGGATTGAACCCCCGACCCCTCGTGTGCGAGACGAGAGCTCTACCTACTAGGCTACGGGCTGTGTGTGTGTGTGTGTGTACTTACACTTACACTAGTTGTACTTATACTAGTTTTATTTGCGGGAGTGAGCATGCTCGTTAATTCTCGCCTCCTAAGATATGTTTGTCATACCGTGCTTTGAAACTATGCACTGATGGTGCAGACACTACTTCGGCTGGCAATTTGTTCCACCCACTAATCGAGTTGGTAGGAAATCTTTTACTTTTCAGATCAGATTTACTATTAGGCACTTTCAGTTTGTAGCTGTGACCTCTTGTTCTCTCACCTCCATACCTCTCTATGAAATTTTCTTGGTCGATTTTGTCAATACCTCTAACACATTTGTATATCTGAATTTGCTGTCCTCGTTTCCTTCTCTGTTCCAGTGTACAGTGGAGCCCCCATCCTAGCTGCTAATCGGTTCCGCAGAAATAGAGCTAGGATTGAAACAGCCAAGATCGGGGCACTGTTCTTATGGGGAAAATTCAATCGGTTCCGTGCTCATGCCAAAATTTGCGTCTTTTTCTATTTTTTGCCTATGAAAACATGTTTTATTGTACACAGATTAAATTGTATGCATTATACTGTATCATATAATACACCATAGAATAAGTTTTTAATAACTAGAAAAAAAAGGCCCAATATCTAAACAATTACCGCACTTTTTCCCAGTGTTAGGCTATGAAAACATGTTTTTTGTCTAGACTACATCAAGTAGCCTAGGCCTAAATCTTATGCATTGTAAATAATAATGTAGACATGGCTAAATGACAGTCCTAACCATAAATACTGTAGATTGGGGCATTGTTTCTATCATGCAAATTTTTTAGGCCTAGCCTAGGCCTAGGTTCTAAATTCGTCCAGCCACCCCTCAAGTAGGCTACCCATTTCGCCCCAAATACATCCAATAAAAACATATTATGAGGAAAAGACGTATAAATACGTATTATGAGAAGATTACTTACCACACAGATTTTATTATAAATCATTGTCATATTTAGCCTAGCCTAGGCTAACATCGTCTAGGCTAGGCAATTCAATCGCTTTCGTCCGACATGGACTGGTCTTTGCTGTGTTTTGAGCATGAAATTCCTTCATTGGTACCACCAGGCCAACCATCCCTATCACTAGATGTACTAGAGGTTATAATAAACGCGAGAGATAAGGGGTTCAGGCACAAAAAGGCTTGCAAATGGTTGTTTTGTCAACACAGATACTAGCTAAACTGCAAGCGTCTGCTTAGTGATGACGTCATACAAAGATGGCGGCATCTTGCGCATTTGACGATCGGATCTCGGATTCACTCGGATTTAGTCTCTAAACGGCAAGCTACTGGCAGATTCTTTCGTTATGTTAAAACAAAATTATTGTTTTTGTTTGTTTTCAAGTTTTATGTCGAGTTTTTCGTTATTTTTGCTATTTTTTCGGGTTTCGGCTGGGATTTTGATGGGAGGAATGAGGCTTTTGGCGCGAGAATTGAAATGGGGAATATTTGGTGTGTGGTGCGAGAATTGAATCAACGAAGACCGGTGTAGCGAGGATGGGGGCTCCACTGTAGGTAGATTCAATCTCTCGAGCCTCTCTTGGTACTCCAAATTTTCCAAACCTGGGATCATCCTCGTAGCTGCTCTCTGTACCCTCTCAATTTTGTGGATATGTTTCTTCATGTGAGGGGACCACACTACAGATGCATATTCCATCCTGGGTCTTATTATTGCCATTATTATTTGTTTCATGGTGTTTTCATTAAGATAATTAAAAGACATCCTGATATTTGCCAATAGTGCTAGTGATTCTCTCACTATCTTATTTACGTGGCTTTCTGGAGACATGTTATCCTTAAATTCTATCCCCAAGTCTTTTTCTTTTTCTGCTTTGGGAATCACTTCGTTTCCTAGTTTATAATGTGTGTGTGTGTGTGTGTGTGTGTGTTTGTGTGTGTGTTTGTGTGTGTGTGTAATACTGTAATAGATTGAACAGTAAAACCAAAAATGGTGTGACATCTTTGCAACACATACCTTAACTGGATAAGCTGGGAGGGGAGCCAGGAAGTTAGCGGGATAAGGATAGTCCGCCATGGCCAGGTTAGTCCACACATTAGTCAGATAGTCCTTCAAGTTCTTCACATCCTCCTGGTTCTTCAATGGCTTGCATAGCTTCCAGGTACTACTCAACCATGCCAGCCCTTCCTCTGTACCACAGTGAGAACAATATATGAGTAGTAGACTCTGAAGAGGTGGAGAAATACAACTCGGTCCCGTATAAAACGAGTTCAAACAGTACGATTTTTGATTAGTGCGAGCAATGAAAAATATTAAACGCAATTATCAATCAAAGCGAATACGATCTGTTATTGCGAGTCGGGTGGCAATATAGGTTAAATCCGGGGAGTTTTCTATTAGTGAGGCCAAAATTTGTATAGTGCGATCCATTTTCCTGCCTGACTTGTGACATCACTGCTGTTTGAGCAGCTTGGGCACAGAGGGAGGCTGGTCAGTCAGACATTTTTTACCCTGTAGGGTACTGTGTGACAGTATCTCGCATTCTCGGGTTTGTCATCATATCAAGTGTAGAATTTAAGGTAAAGAAAGGTCTACTTTACCATTGATATGCTATATATATCATTAATGTTTGTTCTTGGTATGTTTGTGTCTGTGTAAATAACAATATAAGGAAAGATAATTGTGTGCTATATGGAGGACCGATCGACCAATTAGGGTTTTTCTCATATGAAATGTTGTTCTCATAATGTGAATTCACATAGTGCGACGCACTGTACCGACCTAATTCTTGCACTATGTGGGACCGAGTTGTAGGTTGGAGTACTGTTTGACTGGAAATACTGATGTGCAGGGTGACCCCAAAAAAACTTCCACATATTTCAAATTGTAAATGAAACAAAAAAGGTTAAAGATAATCAAAATATTATTTGCACACATAAAACTTCATTCAATACAGTTTTTATTCATCATGTTTTAAAGATGACATCCTCTAAATGGTGGCCGTCATTGTCTATACACGCTTGGAGGCGATTTCTGAAGGCTGCCATGGCTCGACGGGTGGAACAGCGGCTATCTCCTGCTGAATACCAACCTTAAGGGCTTCAAGAGTTTGGGGTCGATGAGTATACACTCGTGATTTAAGGTAGCCCACAGAAACAAAAATCACAAGGGGCGAGGAAAGGGGAACGGGCCGGCCACCCAACATGATCACCCGATCCGGAAACATTTCCCTAAGCACTTGCAATGATCGATGTGTGGTTTCAGCAAGATGGAGCTACGGCACACACAGCTCGACGATCATTGCAAGTGCCTAGGAAAATGTTTCCCTTAATCACAAGTGTAAACTCATCGACCCCAAACTCTTGAAGCCCTAAAGGTTGGTATTCAGTAGGAGATAGCCGCTGTTCCACCCATGACCCGTCGAACCATGGCAGCCTTCAGAAATCGCCTCCAAGCGTGTATAGACAATGACGGCCACCATTTGGAGGATGTCATCTTTAAAGCATGATGAATAAAAACTGTATTGAATGAAGTTTCATGTGTGCAAATAATATTTTGATTATCTTTAACCATTTTTGTTTCATTTACCTTTGAAATGTGGGAGTTTTTTTGGGGTCACCCTGCATATGTCACAAATGCCACAAATGAAAGTAGTATACTACAGTATAGGACTACACTCATGGATACGGTACCCTCACTGATTTAGGCTTGTTATTATGTGCCATGGAACAAGTAATTTGGGCTTACTTTTGTCAATTTAGTAACATAGAAGGCAGAAGCTTACATTGGTAACTAAAAATAACACACCACCTGGTTGACAAGACTTTTATCATCAGAGGTTATTATTACAGTATCTATATTGGGGCTGTTCGGCCAGGCAGCCTAGGGAACGACTACTACAGTATCTGTGTGGCTGTCTATGAGTGTAAATATTGATAATTATGCAAGTAAATAATGATGAAATACAGTAAAAGAAAGTTACTATCCAAGTGTTATAGATGGCCATATACTGGTTGAATATACATTACATACATACAAATAGTTTAGCATCACTTTCCATTACTTTACCCCCAGGGGGTAAGGGGGCCTTCATCTAATGGTGGAGGAAAAAAAAATATATGCCTCACGCATCCTACTGCGTGTCGTACAAGGCGACTAATAGGGGGGATGGTGATAGCATTGTGGACCAACAGCCATTACTATGCAATAAAGTCTTTATCTAAGCACTGTCTTGGTATGGCACTGCCGAGGCTGGTGGGGTGTGGATAGGTGCCACAGGGAACTGAGTCTTACCTGGGCACTGTTTGGCACCACACCTGTGCATGTTGGAGCAGTGTTGTTGTTTTTTTTTTTTTTTTTTTTAAATATTAGTTTAACCAGACCACTGAGCTCTACAAAAAAACTCTCATAGGGCTGGCCCGAAGGATTCGATCAAGATATATAACTAAACGAGTCAAGATAGAGAGGGAAGGGCAGTAGGGAAATAAATCGAGGAAGGTGAAGACACGCAGACATTTCTCGCCATTTTACCAGTTCAGCCGGACCACATGAGCTCCACATCAGAGCTCTTATAGGGCAGGGCCGAAGGATGAGGCAAGAACTGCTACACCGCAACACCAACCAAGAAGTGATCAGGGCGAAGAATGAAAGATCAGGTCGAAGGTAGAAAAAATCACTTCGAGAAGCAAAAAATGCATTACCGAAGGGAATCAAGTCAGTCCTGCCACATCAGCAACCGAAGAGACAAATCAGGTCAGGAGTCTGCTACCTAGCCAAGCCAGGGAGACATGAGATACAGGTTGCCCGAGGACAACCGAATGGGACAAAATAAGAATAGAAGGGGAAAAACATAGAAAGAGAAATGGAAAAACTACTCAAAATTAGTCAAGCTGAGGACGAAAGCTCGAGGGGAGATAGGAAGGGAAATTACCACAACCGTCCCCCATCAAGCCCCAGTCGCCGGCCCCGAAGCCCCCTAACCGCGGAAAGGAGAGTAGTATCAGGGGGGTGGAGCAGTGTTGGGGCAGGACTTTATTATTCTATAGTCCAAATTGCCTAATATACAGTAGAGTCTTGTTATGGTGCTGTCTTTTTGTAAAACTGTTAAGGCTGGTGTGGCTGCAGATACTGCAGGGGGACTCTGTTGAGTCTTGCTGAGGCACGGTTAGCACTATACCAACATCAGCCACAGTTAGGACTTGGTGGGGCAGTGCTGTGGCGGGACTTTATTGTACTACAGTACACTCCAACTACTGAAAGGCAACCCCGTCTGAGCCGTTACAACACATGTAATGGAAAAATGACGTTAAACCAGTGTTATTCACTAATTTTTTCGAGAGCCAAAAATTCATGACATATTCAGAGTGAGTGCCGCATAAGCCATAAGGCAAATAAGCCACAAGGATAAACAGAACAAAATAATATATAGGGACTAAATTACATACAGTATTTGTGTGGGTTTCCATAGCCACAGATTTATAGAACAAGACTATATGTAGCACCAACGAACTTGACAATAATCTGAACCTCTTAACGTCTTATAACTCAAAATTAATGAAAGCAATCGGGCTGACATTTCTATAATTTGGGAAGAGTCCACCAGGAAATAGGTGTAGATATTTACAGCCAGTTTACTCAAGGTCCTTTTGAGTTACGAAGAGGTCAGGGATCGGTATTTGTGCCAAGTTCGTTGGCGCTACCTATATTAACAATTATTATATTGAAAGTCTTTAGTAAAAATAAATTATATTCAAATTCTTGACTTTACTAATATAAATTAAAAAATTATTATTTTCATTTAATGTTGTGATGACCGGAAATGAGCCAGCTGTTCTTTTACTTTCTCCATGTTCCTTCTCCTCTCTCTCTCTCTCTCCCATCATTCCTGTATAATGGGTGCTCTCTCTTTTCTCCTTGTGTTGAATAATTTTGAAAAGTAAAGAATTGCCATTTGCCAGGGCCACTAGGCCTATTCCATTAGCAATTTTATTAAGTGATACGTCTGATACGGCATAATGATGCAATATACTGTATATATACCGGTAATACTTTGGAATCTCTCTCTCTCTCTCTCTCAATCTCAGTAACAATATCGAGTAACCTAAAACCGAGTCAACAATGTTCAGAAGTTGTTAAGAAGGCAAACAAAATAATTGGCTTTATAGGCAGGTCATTTGAGCATAAATCCAAAGAAGTTATCCTAACCCTTTACAATTCCTTAGTCCGCCCTCTTTTGGAATACTGCGTTCAATCCTGGTGCCCTTATACCAAAAAGATATAAACAAGCTAGAACGAGTTCAACGTAGAGTTACCAAAATGATACCTAGCCTAAAGAACAAACCATACGAAGAGCGTCTTAGAGAATTAAATCTATTTCCTTTAACCCAGCGCAGATTAAGAGGTGACTTAATTCAAGTGTTCAAAATCATCAAAGGCATCGACAATATGAACTGTAGTAAGTACTTCACTATCGACCAATCTAATTACACGCGGGGAAACGGTTGCAAAATTATTGGTAAATCTTTTAACTCACACGAATCTAAGAATTTCTTCTTCAATCGAGTTGTCAACTTGTGGAATGGGCTTCCCCAAAACGTTATAGACTGCAGCACCGTTGATTCATTTAAACTCCGCTTAGACAAATATCTCGCATCAAACCCGCGACTGACTGCGTTTGTAAATTAATAACTTTATTTTATCCCCCCCTCAGTTACTAACCCATCTAGTCCATGAGCCAGGCCAGATATCGGTACCACCTGGGGTGACTAAACACGAATGGTACTAAAATGTTTATAGAGTGACTGTAAGTACATTAAGATATGATAGCCTTCTCGCACTGGTAGCTTAGTCTAATTTTTTTGATGCAATAGGGGCGCTACCCAAAAATAAAGATTTTTAGCGTGACGCTCGGCGTTTTCCTCATTTTCTTTAAAATCCATCACACAATCATCGCGAAACTTTGAACACCTATGTAGAATTATATTCTCTACCAGAGTTGTTCCTAGGTATTTTTCAAATTTCCTCATATTTCGGAATATACTCTATATTTTGGGTATTTTCCTCTAAATCTAGAATAAATCCTTAAATATGGGGAACATTGAAAAATATATTCTAACAGCTCTTGTAGCTTATTTGATTCTCTACAAGAATTATTCCGATGTGTATTTCAAGTTTCTCCATATTTAGGGGTTTATTTCATATTTGGGGATTTTTGTTATATTTTGGGGATAATTTATTATTGGAAGGAGCAAACATATGTAGAGTGGTTTCCATGTAATGTGTTTGTTTGTTCATGGTTTAATGGTGATATTTTTTGCAGGTGTGTGTCGACTGTTTGACGGCAGGATGGAACCATCTGCGAGGAAGAGAGCACGGATCGACTGTATCATCCACTGCTCTGATGATGACAGCGATGCTCTGGTGTCACCACAGGATTTGGACTCCTGGAACACATTGCTCAGGGCTGCAGAAATCAGGCAGCATGATCCAGTCCTGGAAGCAGCCAAGGGCCTTGAAGAAGGAGGAATACCACACATACATTATCACCGTAAATGTCGTAGTCTCTTTACAATGAAGAAGTCACTGGATTCTATCCTTGCCAAGGGTGTCAAGATAGAATCAGCAAGCGTCGACCCCAGGAGGAGGGCATCAAGGGATGCCCCTAGTACTAGCAGGGTGTATGCCAAAGTATGTATCTTCTGCGAGAAGTCAAGCAAGTACATAAAAACAACAAAGATAAGGGAGCCACTCATACAGTGTGTTGAGCTACGAGCAGATGAGAAGATTCGCAGAGCAGCAATAAGGAAACTCAACCAGAGAATCCTTGGTTTAGTTAGCAGAGACCTTGTTGCTGCAGAGGGTCACTACCACAAGTCGTGCTACAAACTCTTCACAAAAGATGATTTCCCAGCGGCCGCCAGGTCGGGTGCAGGTGAAAATCAGGAAGAAAGCGAGGAAGCACGCTACGAAGAGGTTGAGACAGAAGCCCTCGAGGAACTCTGCTTGTATATAAGGACCAAATTATTCCCCAACCCAGAGGTACTTACAGTTTCTTACAGTTTCTTACAGTAGATCCTCTGGAAAAAGGCAAACTATGCCTGTGTATCCAGCTCAGTACCAGTGCTTGCACTGCTGCGGTCGTTCACGGTGTTGGCGGCGGCGGTAGCAGACGCAACATTTTTACTATTCTGTATTTTTGTTTTATAATCAAACTTCAAATCTTGTCTTCCCCATGCTTTATCAAGATTACTTTCAAACTCCCTTATTGATTCGGAATCGACTACATACTGGGGCAGTGCGTTCCACTCATTTACCACTCTATCACAAAATGAGTTCTTCGCCTTCTCAAGCCTATTTCTTTCTTTGTAAATTTTCTTAGAGTGTCCTCTCGTTCTTGTTCCCTCCCGCATCAAGAAGATACCTTCACACACATCCTCATCGTACTTTCCTGACACTATCTTAAAAGTCTCTATCATATCCCCTCTCTTTCTCCTATATGCCAGTGTCGGAAGTCCCAGTGTCCTCAACCTCTGCTCATAGCCCGCGTTCTTCAACGTTGGTACCAGCTTGCTAGCTCTTCTCTGCACTTTCTCCACTGCTTCTATAGTACTGCCTATGACAAACCTCACATCTAGGCTTGAGAGATCCATGATGTCCCGTGGTATTATCCAACTGAAACCAGCGACAAAGAAACATGTTCGCCGAAAGATTGAAACCGAGTTTGGAGAATCACTACGCTTTGTCCCAGATGAGAAAGGAAAGCTTCTAATCTATCCACGCAGCCTCTCAATGGACGACCTTGCCCGGCAAGCACACAAAATGGCAAAAGACCTGCAAGAAGCAAGAGCAGCTAACTCTGAAGATGTCTTAACCAAAGCAGGAATGCAGCTGAGGAATGAGATCAATAAACAAGATGTGAGTCAGCCATGGCCTCCCGATACAGATCAGAATGTCATTCCTGCAGCAGTCACTCAATTCCTGCACACCCTGCTGACAGGAGAGTGTGAGTGTGAAACTCCCTCTGAAAGAGCTCAACGTCTTGCCACTTCCTTTGGCAGTGACTTGGTCTTTGCTGTTACCAGTGGCAAGACAAAACCACCCAAGCACGTACTGCTGACCAATGCTGTAAAGTCTTTGACAGGAAACACAGAACTGATCCGAACTCTGAATCGTCTTGGTCACTGTGTGTCTTACTCAATGTTTGAGGAGATCGATACAGCCCTTTGTATCCAGAAGCTGGAATGCTCAAAGGATGACATTCCACTGCCAGCAAACATCTACCCTGGTGTGTTCACAACCCTGGCCTGGGATAACATTGACCGACTTGAAGAGACCCTAAGTGGAGCAGGTACTTCTCATAGAGTCAATGGCATTGCTGTCCAGTCCAAGGTTGCAGGCTCTGTGCCAGAGAAAGTCCTGCCAGAGATTACCAAGTCCAAGATAAGAAGCATCACTCAGACATCATCAATGCTGCCAATATACAATGTTGGGCGGCGGGCAGGGCCACCTAGGATTGAGACTGCGTATGTCGACACTACCAAGGAAGTCCAGGATTCAAAGACAAAGAACCATATCTGGCTTCTTACTCGAATGTCAGACCATGAGGACCAGTCCATCAGCAGTTGGACTGGGTTCAACATCAAAATGCGCAGAGACATTGCAGTGGTTCAGGACACTGTAAGCTACCTGCCCACTATCAATGCTCCCGCAACAGAAATGTCCACCGTTAATGAAATCTTGGAACAAACGCATGCTATCATGCAGTCCTTACAGCTTAACAAGATTGTGTGCGTGTTTGATCAAGCACTCTATGCCAAAGCTGCCGAAGTTATCTGGAAACAAGAGAAGTTCAAGAACATTATCATCAGGATGGGCGTCTTCCACACAATCTGTAATCTCATCTCCACCATAGGAAAGAGGTTTCAAGATGCAGGTCTTAGAGATCTGTGTGTGGAATCAGGTATCATCGCAGAAGGATCAGTGTCAGGAGTGATGAACGGCAAGAGGTACAACAGAGCAGTGAGACTACACAAGCTCGTGTATGAAGCACTGATGAGGCTTGCATGGAAAGGCTTCCTTTCATGGCTAGAAGAAAACCATTCAAGGGACATACACCATCTAGATGAAACACTGAAGGACATCAACAGCTTTCACAGCAATGTGTCTCAGGGACTCTTTCAAGAGCTGATGGAGAGTGAATCATGCACACATATCATGAAGCTTTTCCAAGTTTATCTTGAGACCCTCAGAGATGAACACAACCTCTCAGCATTCTGGATGTCATACCTGGACATGGTTGAGATCATGCTGGACTTAATTCGAGCCTCCAGAGAAGGCAACTGGATGCTCCACCTAGGAGCAATCCGACAGATGATACCGTGGTGTTTTGCCTATGACAAAGTGAACTATGCCCGGTTCCTAACCTACTACTATGCCTTGATGTCTCGACTGCCCATTGAACACCCAGAGGTCCATGAACACTTCATGCAAGGTGGCTTTTCGGTCCAGATCGGTAGCAAGAATCCCTTTGGACGGATCCCTGTGGACCAGACAATCGAAGAGACGATCAACAAAGACACCCAGACACCAGGGGGCACAAAAGGCTTCAGCCTGAAAGGCGGAGCTGTCGCCAGGTACTACCTGACATCGGAGTATCGCAGCAGGTACTTAAGGCAGCTCAGGACTATGGTAGTAGGCCAAAAGTATACTGACTTCAGCCACCCAGACCTACAGATGCCCAGGATTAGAAGAGATGAGGCCGATGTCCAATCTTTAGTTCAACTGATGGAGACCAGCTGGTTGAACCCCTTCAACGCAGAGCAAGAAGATCTTGTCAGTTTGTCAACTGCGACTATGGCACCACCAGAAGTTGTCAAAGACCTTCTAGGGGCCTACAGAATAGGAGAGGATGCATATCAAGCCTTCAAGGAAGAGCGCCTGGAGATCGATACGCCAACTATACAGTTTCATGACACGATGACGAAGACGAAACTGAGAACGTTCACTAACATCAGAATGAAGCCACGCTCACAAGACCATGCCAAGGAGGTTATCTTAAAGGCTGACAGGAACCTATTTGGCCAGATGATCCTTGTTGCCGAGAACAGAAAGCTCAAAATGAGTGATGTCTTGGCTCATCCCCTGGGGCCTTTGCCTTGGGCACTTGCCAGCGGTGATGGGTCTCTCCGCAAGACCAACAAGGCTGCCCTCGCAAAGGAGTTAGAGAGGAATGTTTCTCCTGCAGAAGTGATACCCGAGCCCTCTGCTACCATAATTGATGGGATGAGCCTGGTCCACAAACTGAAGGGAAACGACAACACTTTTTCACAGCTTGCAGGTACAGCACTGAGTCACGCTGTTCATGAAGGTGCTAAGAGCAGGCGCATTGATGTTGTGTTTGATATCTACAAGGAGACATCCATCAAGGATGCAGAACGAGCCAAAAGAAGTGCAGGCACAGGAATTCATTTCAAGAACATTCAACCTGGGCACAACATCCAGCAGTGGAGAAAGTTACTCGGTAGTTCCTCCAACAAGGCAAGTCTTATCAAGTTCTTGGTAGAAGAATGGAAGGCACCACAGCACAGGGAGAAGCTCAAGGACAAGGAGCTGTATGTCACATGTGAGCAGCGCTGCTTCAAGATCACCAAAGAGCAGTGGGAAGAGGCTCCTGAGCTTAAGTCAACTCAAGAAGAAGCAGACACACGCCTTCTTCTCCATGCACTTCATGCAGCAGAATCTGGGAACAAGTCTGTCATCATCACTGCAGAAGATACAGACGTCATGGTGTTGTGTCTTGGCATGTGCCACAAGATCCCATCCCATCTGTTCCAGAAGTGCGGGACGAAGAACCGGACAAGATTCCTGGATATCACCACACTGAGCCGCACACTGGGAGGCAGCGTGTGTGATTCATTGATTGGTATGCATGCCTTTACAGGCTGTGATACCGTCAGTGCATTCGCTGGCCGAGGGAAGATGACGACACTCAAGCAGGTGAAGATGGACAAGACATACCAGCATGCTTTTCACGAACTTGGACGCTCATGGGAAGTGTCTCCTGAACTCTTTGAGAAGCTACAGGAAATCACCTGCCACATGTACCTACCATCTACCCACACAACTAAGGTAAACAAGCTTCGGTATGAGCTGTTCTGTGCAAGACGTGGAGAGGTAGAGTCAAGTCAACTCCCTCCTTGTGAGGACTGCCTCTTCATGCATGCACTGCGTGCAAACTACCAGGCTGCGATCTGGAGGAGAAGTCTTCAGAGCCAGCCATTTGTTGCGAACCCAACAGACTGCGGTTGGATGACAGATGAGGACGGTAAGCTTGCCGTCAACTGGATGCGAGGCTCACCAGCACCAGATGCTGTTATGCAGCTACTGTCTTGCAAGTGTGTGCGGTCATGCGAACTCCCTAAGTGTACTTGCCTCAGCAATGGTCTAAAATGCACGGACATGTGCAGGTTACAGACATGTCAGAACAAGGCTATTGAAGAAGAGCCGGTGGCACAACAGTCAGATTCCGAGTCTGACGTAGATGATATTTAGGAGTAGTAATTTGCCATAATAGTATGTACAAGCCCATGGCATGCTTAGTGTGTATTTACAGGACTTGTATTAAATGTGACAATTACTATATGCATTTTGTTGACATTTAGGCATTCCTGTCCCCAAATTTGACATTTTAAAAAATTTCGGAATTTTCGGTAGGGTATGTCTATTCAAGAAGTGATAACGACCATTAAGCTACCAATGTGCAAGGGCTATCATATCAAAACATAAACTAGAGACATGTAGCAAGCTAAAAACACCTAAGAGAATTAGTCACCCCGGGTGGTACCGATATCCCAAAATTCGGGTCTTGGCTCATGGACTAATCTGTCCCCTACTAACTTCCTAATCCTGCCACGGACATTAGTTCCAGGGCAGTAATTCCCTTACCAATGTTCCCTTACTCACTCTAAACCACTGTTTGGACACTTGACCCTCAGTGTTTTGGAGGACAAGCAACCTAGAAGGGTCACTAGATCTGTTGTTGCTTGATTTCCTTTGTACTCCTTTGTACTCTCTCTCTCTCTCTCTCCGAGAGAAGATTGCGGATGAATTGAATGCAGCTCACCGCAAGATCGATGCCCTGACTACGAAGCTTGAATCCCTTCAAGAATTTGCCACACTCAACGTAGGAGTGCCCTCGGCCCAAGAAACCACTACGATGTCAACCGCCATTCCAGTGCATACAGTACCGGTACCGGTACCCACACCAGCAGCTACCTTAGATGTTTCAGAAAATAATAATGACTCTACTCTCACTCCCCCCCAGGACAATTTTCAGTTAGTGAGAAACAATGTGCATCCCAGTACCAGTACCAGGAAGGTCATCCCGACAGCATGCCAAAACCGCTTCAAAATTCTGGCTATTGACGAGGAAGAGGAAACGGAAGAAGTTCGGCTTGTGGGCGACTCCATGGTCCGTGGCCAACTAACCGAGTTCTGCGCCAGGGCACCCAGGACCAGAAAGCGATTCTTTATCCCAGGTGGCTGCGTGGACGACATTATTGCGGCTGTGGAAGAGGTTTCCAGGCTCGCCCCCGCAACCACTACGTACGTCATCCACGTTGGATCTAACGATGTCCAACGGACGCGGTCAGAGGAACTACTTTGCAAGTACCGGCGGCTGATCAGGTCCTTCAAGGAAAAATCTAATAGGATCTTAATTTCAGGAATTGTTCCCCGGATTGATGTAGAAAACCGATTCTACAACATAGCTACCAGTACAAATCGCCGACTAGCCAAACTCTGCAGGGAGGAGGACATTGGCATTGTCGACACGTGGGATCATTTTTACTATGATAAATCTTTGTTTTCAGGAGATGGTGTACATCTCAATGAAGTAGGAGCTGCACGTCTTGGTCGTCTGCTGAACGATGCAGTCAAGGATTTCCGTTCAAAAAACGGGGTCAACCAGACCCCAGACAGGGTAGTGTAAGTCAAATACGAACTGAAAATTCAGACAATGCAAAATCAGTAACATCCAACTCTAATACTCTTAAGGTGTTTTATGTAAATGCTCGTAGCATACGCAATAAATTTTCAGATCTAGAGGAAATCGTGTTTACAGAACATTATGATATAATCGGCATTACAGAATCTTGGTTAAATACGGAAGACAGAGACTTTTTAGCCGAATATACGCTTCCTGGTTATACAATGTTTGAGAAAAGTCGGATCAATAGAAATGGAGGAGGAGTTCTGTTTTTTATAAAGGAAAGTCTTAATCCCGTCTTAATGTCAAAACCTCAAATTGTGAATATAGACATATCTTACGTACTATTAAATAATAAACGAGGAACTAAAATAACCCAAGCTTTATTATACAGACCCCCATCTCAATCAGTGCAAACTGACAGTGAAATTTATGAACAAATTGCAGAAATAACTAACATACAAGATACCGTAATTCTTGGCGATTTCAACTTACCCGTGACTAAATGGGGCAATATTCTTACTTCACACTCTGGACACGACCTCTATGCTAACTTGCAAGAGAGTTCACTTTTTCAATTTGTACAATCTCCGACCCGTGGTAATAATGTGCTTGACCTTGTACTCGCAACAAAAGAAGAATTAATAGAGAATTTAAATGTTGGTGATGAATTCAGTAACAGCGACCATCGTACGATAACTTTCACTTTAAAGTTTACTAGTAACAAATCAAATAGCAGCATTGAGAAAGTCCCTAATTTCAAGAAAGCAAATTTTCATAAACTTAAATCAAAGCTTAGAGAAACTGACTGGAGCTTTCTGACTAACAATAACGACATAAATACATCTTGGGAGTGTTTCACAACCACTTACCTTAACCCTCCAGCCCCGGCTACGCATTACATAAATATTCCCCGAAACCCGGGTGTTTTGGCCGAAAAACGTCTAGGCTAGGCTACCGTATATGTGTTAATCTGACTGCTTCCCGCATTCCCGCGCATCCCCAAGCGTAGCTGTGTTATTTACCTGTAGAATGGCATTAAGTAGAGCTCTCTAATTCAACTGGTTGAGTTGTGATGATGATTTCATTGGAGATAACTTTATGGCCAAAACAGCCACTTTACACTACTTTTCGATACTTAACAACAACATACAGGCACACACGAACAAGCGACGCTCTCCTTCTTGTGGCCGGAGATACGGGGCGTCGGTCCAGCCGGCTGTTGTTTACATGCGTCGGACCGACGCCTCGCACACGAAGCTCACAGGCTTTCAACCACTGGGCGTTCGAGAGCCCTTCCGAGTACCTGTTATATGCTTTTTTATGGGCGTTCAAGAGGCCTTCCGTGGTGAGAGGGTTAAGGCAGTGCAAGACTGCATACCTTCGAAAATACGGCGTCCAGGCCATAATGATGAGCCCAAATGGTGGAATAAAGATATTTCAGACTGTCTGCTTGCTAAAAAATTTGCTAATGATAGATTAAAATCCTCACAAAATGACGAAGAACGGGTGAAATTTGTAGAGCTACGACGCAAAGCCAAAAAGTTAATTAAGCAAAGTAAAAAGACCCTGGAGTTACATGCTGCGAATCAAAGTAAAACAAACCCGAAAGAATTCTATAGTTATATCAGAAAGAAAAAAGTAGTTACTTCAACTGTTGGACCGTTAGTCGATGAAAATGGAGAATACACCAAAGACGAAGTACAAATGAGTAATGCCCTCAATACCTTCTTTGCATCAGTTTTTACAACCGAAGACCTCAGTGATATCCCTACACCATCGCCGATTCAGATTGATAATTCAGATGTTCTAAGCAATATCACCGTTACAGAGAGAGAAGTATTGAATTGTTTAGATAAACTCAAGGTAAATAAAATGCCTGGACCTGATACAATCTCACCTAGAGTTCTAAAGGAAGCTAAGGATGAGCTCTCCAAACCACTGACATTGCTATTCAATGAATCCTTGCAGTCTGGGACTATGCCTGATCAGTGGAAGCTAGCCAACGTAACACCGATATTAAAAAAGGCAGCAAATCCCTACCCAGTAACTATCGTCCAATTAGCTTAACCTCAATTGTATGTAAAATGCTAGAAACGATCATAAGAGACAGACTCGTAAATCACTTAGAGGCAAATAACTTACTTAAAGATACTCAACACGGCTTTCGTAAAAACGTTCCTGTTTAACAAACCTCTTAGACTTCTTCCACGATATCCTCAACCTCTACGATGAGAGTAAAGCTGTAGATATTATATACCTTGATTTTCAAAAGGTCTTTGACAAAGTTCCCCACAAATGTTTACTGCTAAAACTAAAAGCGCATGGAATACAAGACAGTGTGTTGAAATGGATAGAAAATTGGCTCAGCGACAGAAAGCAAAGAGTAGTCATAAACGGTAAGGCATCTAAATGGACCAATGTAAGTAGCGGGGTACCCCAGGGATCGGTACTAGGACCAATTCTCTTTCTAATTTACATCAACGACATAGATGAGGGTCTCACCTGTACAATCTCAAAATTTGCTGACGATACAAAAATTGCAAATAGCGTACTCTCTAAAGAACAAGTTGACGATATGCAACACAATCTAGATAAATTGTCATGTTGGGCCCAAATTTGGCAAATGAGTTTCAATGCGGATAAATGTAAAGTACTACATATCGGATACCTAAATGAGAAAGCAAACTATTCGATGAATGGCACTCAGCTTAAGAATGTAAACAGAAAAACCGATCTGGGAGTAACAATATCGAGTAACCTAAACCCGAGTCAACAATGTTCAGAATTTGTTAAGAAGGCAAACAAAATAATTGGCTTTATAGGCAGGTCATTTGAGCATAAATCCAAAGAAGTTATCCTAACCCTTTACAATTCCTTAGTCCGCCCTCTTCTGGAATACTGCGTTCAATCCTGGTGTCCTTATTACCAAAAAGATATAAACAAGCTAGAACGAGTTCAACGTAGAGTTACCAAAATTATACCTAGCCTAAAGAACAAACCATACAAAGAGCGTCTTAGAGAATTAAATCTATTTCCTTTAACCCAGCGCAGATTAAGAGGTGACTTAATTCAAGTGTTCAAAATCATCAAAGGCATCGACAATATGAACTGTAGTAAGTACTTCACTATCGACCAATCTAATTACACACGGGGAAACGGTTGCAAAATTATTGGTAAATCTTTTAACTCTCACTCTCTCTCTCTCTCTCCTCTCCTCTCTTCTCTTCTCTTCTCTTCTCTTGCGAGCCGCCAATCATGTCATTGTGAGCCGCCACTGGCTCGCGAGCCGCGCAATGAAGATCATTGCATTAAACCATTGTATGTACTGTATGTATGTACACCCAGAAGTGAAAGTCCCTACATAGGGTTTACCCCCTACTCCTACTCGGGCGGGTGACCGACCCCGAAAGGGGTTGAAATAGGGGAGCTATCCCCCCGCCAAAGGCGGCTTTCTAGGGCCTTTCCTAGCTGATGCTGAGAAGATTGGGTTCTAGTCATGTGGTGATGGGCTGGTCTATCAGAGTGAGAACTGAGCGATCTCTGCCATACCCATAGCTTACTCTGACTGTTCCTTTAACTTTTATATTTTCTAGATCTCAAGTGACGGCGTCTTTTCTGTGGATTGACCTCCAAATCTACTAAGATTGGAAGCCAAAGCGTCACATTTTCCCTTGCCCCTCAACTTTCTCTTCATAATTGCTGAGGGGCACAGGGCCCTGGGTGGGGCTTTGGTTTCCCGGGCGTTTCTGCACCCTCCTCAGCTCCCCGCCATGGAGTGGCTTCGGTCACCCAGGCTTTATTGTGGTCGGCAGGGAGGGTTCTGTGGGGGCGCTCGGTTATGGCCTTGGAATTGCTCGGGGCCTTGGGGCTGTTCGGCCAGGCAGCTGGCCGAGGAGCAAGGGAAAAATGTGACGCTTTGGCTTCCAATCTTGGTAGATTGGGAGGTCAATCCACGTTAGAGACGCCGTCACTTGAGATCTAGACAATATATAAGTACAGTAAAAGGAACAGTCAGAGTAAGCTATGGGTATGGCAGAGATTGCTCAGTTCTCACTCTGATAGACCAGCCCATCACCACATGACTAGAACCCAATCCTCTCAGTATCAGCTAGGAAAGGCCCTAGAAAGCCGCCTTTGGCGGGGGGATAGCTCCCCTATTTCAACCCTTTTCGGGGTTGGGCACCCGCCCTTCGGGGTTGGGCACCCGCCCAGTTGACTGACTTGTGGACTAAAGCAACTCTTTAAGTAATTGGGTTATGATAAAAGTAATACTATTGTTTTATATAAATACTTGCGAGTTCTTTAATTTTCTTTTAATTAAGCTTACATTGCTGGTAAGAACAAGAACAAGAACGGTGATACTATTGTCTCATATTAGTAATATCGCCTTAGACTAACAGGGCTGTTTAATGTTACTTCTAGTGATTTCCTAAGCTGAAGAAAATTATTTTAGCTTCAAAATATTATTTTTGCTTTTCATATTATTTGAGTGAGACCTGAATCGAATCTATGAAGCGATCCTGTAACTTAATTTACTCATAATCAAACCTCAATGTTACGTGGTTAAGAAAATACATTTATCTAATTATTAAATATATATCTAACTTTTTATGTGACTTTGATATTAATCCTGATAATAATATTATAATACTATTAACGTAAGACAAGAACCAAGAATAATAACTACATTAATTATAAATAAAAGGACATGATATAAGAAAACTATCTATTCATTTCAAAAAGGGTAAGAGATAGAAATATTCTTACCTTAATATTTATCTTTCAAGACTTTATATATAATTAATAGTCCTTCTTTAGATATAACTTATTCGGTTCATAACCATAGCCTACTAAGCTTCGGTTAAATAATAATTCTTTATAAATACTACATGACTTTAATTAGTTTCAGAATGATGTTTTCATAATTAAAGAGTATCAGTCAATAAAGGATACCAAGTCCTAAGATCCAAAAGGAAAGGAAGCAACAATAGGAAATAATTTTATTAGATTTTACTTTCGATTTGCCTTCAGCTGACTGATACCTTAATATATATCTCTGTGCTATCTAGTTTCATCAAGTTAACCACTTGAGGATCAAGATACGTAACAATAGATAGATCGATAGTATTCACCCACCCGCGCAATATGCATTGGTATTTAATGGATTTGCACATTGAAATGGTAATTTTGTAATTTTTGAATACCTCTGAAGAGATGTTGGAACTTCCTAAAAAATATATTGTATGGATTGCTTAATTGATTATAAGTGGTATATTCATTCAATGCTCGATCCGTGGTTAGGCTTTTTGGTGCATATTCAAGAATATTAAAACTTTCTCTCTCTCTCTCTCTCTCTCTCTCATATATATATATATATATATACTGTACCTGTATATACAGTAGGGTCTCACATAAAACGAGTTTATGGTCGATAAACGAGGGCGTTTTATGTGAATTCGTTTTATGTGAACACAGCATTTTGGTGGCGCAATATCGTCAATGTTCACTGTAAGCGAAAATGTTCGTACAAAGCGAACGATATTTCGTACGTTTTGTACGATATTTCGGCGTTTTATATGAAAGCGTACGATATTTTGTACGTTTTGTACGATATTTCGGCGCTCTATATGAAAACTCCTTGTATTTGCCCCACTTTGGCGGCGGACTCGTTTTATGTGATCACATTCGTTCTGATCGAAAATTAAATATTAATATTTTAGGTCGGTCGTTTTAATCGAGACTCGTTTTATGCGAACACGTTTTATGCGGGACCCTACTGTATATTAATTGCCATTTTAATGTATTACCATGTTCACTGCCGTCATTATTTTTTTTTTGGAGGGGAGGGGGGGGGGGGGGGTCTATCAAAAAGGTATTTCATGTTTTTTCTACCAACCAACTTTACTTCTAAACTCAATCATGAAATCAACAAATACATTTGACAGTCCAGGGATTCGAACCTAGGATGCTCACACCGAAATTCAGTGCATTTATGCATTACGCTATGAAGACAGTTTTACAGACTTCAACGAGGTATGTCATAACTTTATAACAAACTAGATATCTACTTACAACAAACCTATAAGGGTACAGTTTAAAACTAGGGTAGTGGCGGAGACTGTGACAAATTTTAGTTGGAGGCTAAATACAAATGATAAACTGAAACACATAAGACTAAAGAAGGATTTGAGTATAGAACAAAGGAAAAAAATTAAGGAATTACAAGAAAAGGCTGATGAAAATAATGGAAAGTTGGATGAGGAGGAAAAGAGAAATTTTTACTGGAGAGTGAGGGACGGAAAAGTGAGGAAGTGGTTTATAAGAGTAGAAAGGAGGGGGAGATCAGGGAGGGGAGAGAATGTGATGAGAGTTGTGACGGAGGAGGAGAACGGGGTGGAGGTGTCACAGGGAGAGACAGGAGACAAAGAGGCAGACCCAGTAGTGCTAACAGGGGAGTAGGGTACGGACTGGAGGAGCGGGATGGTGTAATTGTAGATGGATTAAGGATTATGTTTAGTAATGTGGATGTGTTTACTCAGGACAAGAAAAGAGAACTGATATGTAGGTTGCAGGATGAAGAGGAAAAACCTGATATCATAGCCCTACAGGAAGTAAGACCAAAAAATGTTAGAATTGAGAGGGAACTGGTGGAATATAGTTTGGAGGGTTTTGAGTTATATGAGAGAAATGCTATTAGAGCAGAGGTTGGAAGAGGACTGTTTATTTATGTAAGAAAAGAGCTCAAGATTAATGAGGTGGATATGAGACAGCAGTATTGTGAGTATTTGTGTATTGAAGTAAAATGTGTAAGAGGATCAATTCTAATTGCCTCTATATATAGAAGCCCAAATAATAGCAGGGGAGAGGATGATAACCTACTGAAAGCAATGGAGGAGATAGATAATAGAGAGAACAAATATAAAATTTTGATTGGAGATTTCAATTTGCCAAGGATCAACTGGGCAAATTGTACTACTCCAGCGGGACAGGGTAGCATGGAAAATAAGTTTATAGAGAAAGTGAGAGATTGTTTTTTAACGCAACATATTGTAGAGATGACAAGATATAGAGATGGGACGCAGGGGAGTGTACTTGATTTGATTTTAGCAATGAAGAGGATATAGTGGAACATGTTAATGTGGATAGCCCTATAGGTCGTAGTGACCATGCCTGTATAAGCTTTAGTTGTAACATTAAATCGGAGAGGGATAATAAAAGCAATAGAAAAATATACATGTATGATAGAGCAGATTATGAGCTGCTGAGACGGTGTTTGGACATTGACTGGGGGGAATATTTGAACGGTGAAGACGCTGAAGGAATGTGGAGGAAAATTAGAGTCAAACTGGAGAATGCTGTATCCAAAAGTGTACCAGTAAGGGAATATAAGGATAAAACAAAATTGAGGAAAAGAACTAACCCAGAATTGCCAATGAAAAGAAAGCTTTGGATATTGATTAGAAGAAAGAAACGATTGTGGGAAAGATTAAAATTGTTAAAAAAGATCAGGGGGTCTAGTATAGAGGCTAAGGAAGTGGATCTGGAACGTAGACAAATAAACAATAAAATAAGGTGGGAAACAAGGAGGGGGGTGAAGGAGAGGGAGAGAGAGATAGCTAGAAATGTGAAGGATAATCCAAAAATATTCTGGAAGTACATTCAGGAAAAATTAACAAGAAGAGTAGGGATCCCAGAGCTGGTGGGGGGTTGAATGATGGGAGTAGAGCGGAGACTGATAAGGAGAAAGCAGAGGTGCTGGGGAAATACTTTGGGGGGGTACTAACAGTGGAGTCGGAGGATGCAGTGCCTACTATTCCCATCAAACAGGCACCGGCACTAGAACTAGTAGAGTTTTCCCATGCTAGAATAAGAAGGGCTATAGAAAAAATGAACAGAAGTAAGTCACCGGGACCGGATGGGATACACCCAAGAATCATAAAGGAAGGAGGGGAGATGTTAGTAGAGCCATTGAAAATGTTATTTGAGGTATCGTTTAATACAGGACAAATCCCGATGGACTGGAGAGAGGCGAACATAACAGCTATATTTAAGAAGGGAAAGAGAAATGACCCAGGGAATTATAGACCAGTCAGTTTGACAAGTGTTGTGTGTAAACTAATGGAAACGGTAATTAGAGAAGGAATAATGGATCATATGAAGTCAAACCAACTTTTCAGTGGGAGACAGTTCGGATTCTTGCCGGGGAGGTCGACGGTACTACAGCTAATTAAGGTGGTAGATGATTGGATGCAAATTCTAGAAGATGGTGATGTAATAGACGTGGTATATTGCGATTTTATGAAGGCCTTCGATAAGGTCCCACATAAAAGGTTAATAGAGAAAGTTAGAAGCTATAATATAGGGGAGAAATGTGTGAAATGGATAGAAGCCTTCCTGAAAGATCGGAGACAGAGGGTATTGGTGAATGGAATAGGCTCGGGGTGGAGGGAAATTACAAGTGGGGTACCTCAGGGATCTGTGTTGGGACCACTGCTGTTCGTTATATTTATCAACGACTTGCCTGAAGTTATAACTAATGGAAGTGAGGTATACCTGTATGCGGATGACACTAAACTGTATAGAAGAGTGAGGAAGATATGGGTTTGCTTCAAGGAGATGTGGAGGGCATGAAGGGATGGTCTGAGCATTGGTTAATGCCTTTTCATCCAAAAAAATGCAAGTACATGCGGATTGGGACCAGCAAGATAGACAAGGTAGGATACAGTATGTATGAAGCGATGGAGGAAGTGAGTGCAGAAAAGGATATAGGAGTAGTGATAGATAATAAGTTAAATTTCTCAGAACATTTAGTGGAAAAGATAAACAAAGCCAATAGAATTGTAGGGCTGATAAGGAGGACATTTGTGTCACTTGACGAAGAAATCTTCAGGAATCTATATACAGCGCTGGTTAGGCCACCTGGAATATGCAAACCAGGTGTGGGCTCCATATATGGTAAAGGATATAGAAGCAGTGGAGAAAGTGCAGAGAAGAGCTAGCAAGCTGGTACCAACGTTGAAGAACGCGGGCTATGAGCAGAGGTTGAGGACACTGGGACTTCCGACACTGGCATATAGGAGAAAGAGAGGGATATGATAGAGACTTTTAAGATAGTGTCAGGAAAGTACGATGAGGATGTGTGTGAAGGTATCTTCTTGATGCGGGAGGGAACAAGAACGAGAGGACACTCTAAGAAAATTTACAAAGAAAGAAATAGGCTTGAGAAGGCGAAGAACTCATTTTGTGATAGAGTGGTAAATGAGTGGAACGCACTGCCCCAGTATGTAGTCGATTCCGAATCAATAAGGGAGTTTGAAAGTAATCTTGATAAAGCATGGGGAAGACAAGATTTGAAGTTTGATTATAAAACAAAAATACAGAATAGTAAAAATGTTGCGTCTGCTACCGCCGCCGCCAACACCGTGAACGACCGCAGCAGTGCAAGTACTGGTACTGAGCTGGATACACAGGCATAGTTTGCCTTTTTCCAGAGGATCTACTGTAAGAAAGTAAGAAACTGTTATCTTTTCGCGGATATATCATAATCAGGAGAGCATTATATCCGCGTAGCAACTGATAGTGAAATTATTGAAAACTCACTTCCCAAACATTCTCACAGATACGATATTAACGTAGCACTCTAGTGTTGTCTTAACCCCTTCACTCATATGACGCAGAGGTTGCCAGATTAGCAATAAGAAATAGAGTTCTCTCACTCTTATAATTACCTCTCCAAAATTAGTTTTCTGCCCACAGCTAACTCAAAGACAACTGCAGAGGTTGAAGTAACTAAACTAAAGGTTTCTCAATACTCCTGATGGTAACAAAGGCTTTAAAGTATCCCTAATAGGCTCAAAATTGAATCATATGTCGGAGAGGGTTAATTATACTGAACTTTTTTGAGTATACTGTATGTCATCTATATGATTAAATACATAATTCTCATAATCGCTTTTCATTTGGAACGATGAGTGTATTAGTGGTAATATGTGCTTGTGGTATTGGATTTTTTTGTATTGATATATATACACATGTATACATTTTCTTCTTGAAATAGACATTATGATAAAATATTTTAAGCATTCAATCCCATCTACAATTCCTGAGCAAGCCGATGCTCAATGCACACGTATGCAAATACAAAGTAATAGCTATTCACCATCTATCCTACCTAAAATCGACAGTTATATTTTATCAAATATTAAATTAAAATGTAAAACTTGCAAACTAAACAAACCAAAATTGGGACAAGGACAATATAAAGTCAAATTAAATTATCAAAATCGCTATGTGGAAACAACGTTTACTAAAATGAAAATTATTAAATAAAAGAACACAATCCACCACATAGGGTGTACATTACTACATGAGCAAGTTAATCTGTTTCCCAAGCAAACTAATCGCACATATAACAACGCACTATCGTCACGTTAAAGGAAGTAGTCAAGTTTGGGAAGTCCGGGACGTTCTGGCAAATTTTACTAAACTCTGCATGAATAAAGAAACTATATGTTAAATGTCAAAATATTATTTAAAATCAAATTTGCAACATGACAAGACATTAAAATAGTACAAAATACAAATATTGATAAGATATCTATACTATTACAAAATAATATATAAAATACAGTACAGCACTCACTAACGATAGTGCTATCGGGTAGGTACCTGTAAGCATAGCATGCCTCAAGTGACCCCTATCAATAACTACCCTACAAATAACCTACATTTATAGCACAAATAAACTAAGGAAATAGCAAAAGTAAGCAATTGATACTATCGACAATGAATACATATAATATAAAGACAAATAATTACAAAATATGAAGTAACAACAGATTTAACCCTCTGTTCCCGGAAGGGCTCTTGAACGCCCATAAAAAAGCATACACGAGCTACCCGGAAGGGCTCTTAAACACCCATGACGTCAAAGCCTGTGAGCTTGGTGTGCGAGGCGTCGGTCCGATGCATGTAAACAACAGCCGGCTGGACCGACGCTCCGCATCTCCGGCCACAAGAAGGAGAACGTCGCTTGTTCGTGTGTGCCTGTATGTTGTTGTTAAGTATCGAAAAGTGGTGTAAAGTGGCTGTTTTGGCCATAAAGTTATCTCCAATGAAATCATCATCACAGCTCAACCAGTTGACTTAGAGAGCTCTACTTAATGCCATTCTACAGGTAAATAACACAGCTACGCTTGGGGATGCGCGGGAATGCGGGAAGCAGTCTGATTAACGAATATACGGTAGCCTAGCCTAGACGTTTTTCGGCCAAAACACCCGGTTTTCGAGGAATATATATATAATACATAGCCGGGGCTGGAGGGTTAAACAAAGAGTACTCTTTTAACAAGAACAATAAATTTAAAAAATCATCAATATTAATATTAATAATAATAATAATAGAAAAAGAAAAAGATAAACAATAAATACAGACAAAAAGTAAGCAGAGGTTATACAAGAAACTTCAAGTTAAAAATGCTTGATTAAAATTATTGATGTCAAATTTTAGAATACAGTCACAATAATTGACCCTAAAAAGATTACATTTATGGAACAATTTACTTGCCTCAAAACCTCTGTCCACTAAGAGTCTGTATAGTAACCTAGCTCGAGCCCAAAAGTCATCTACTTTAGTGCAGATTTTACAAAATCTTATTAATTGGGAATAAAAACAATTATAAGTTATTTTACTATCGATATTACTACTAGGGAAAGGAAAGTTTATTACGTTAAATTAAAATCATCAACTTTGTGATATACTTTAAGTATGCACTGTTCATTAACAATCTCTATATTTATATCAAGAAAATTTTCAACTTTATAATTTACGTTACATTGTGTGAGGGGAATAGAATTAGGGTAAATAAGTTTAGCAACTTGATTAAAATTTAACAAATTGCAAACAAGAATATCATCAATATCTATTATTACTTAACAGTTTAGCAAATGCTAATTTTTCTGGAATTTTATTTTTCTTGCTACTGTCAACTAAGTCTTTTATATATTTAAATTCTAAAGCAAGCAAGAATAAGTCTGCAATTAAAGGGCTAGCATTTCCACCCATAGGAATTCCTAATATTTGTTTGAAAATGTACGGCCCGAATCTAACATAAGTATTGAAAAGGAGGAATTTAAGGGCATCTTTAAGTTTAGTTCTATCAAAATATACAGAACTAGTGGGAGTAGAGCTAAGTGATGCATTATTAAAATATGTATAAACATTTATGAAATAATTACCATTCCTAACGAACCTGTCAAAGTGCAAATCTATAATAAAGCAAAGCTCTGAATATACTAAATCTAAAGGCAAATTGGTATACAAAGTTGAAAAGTCGAAGCTATGTACCGAGGTAACTTTCGGCATGGTATTTATTTTATCAATAACTTCTAACGAATTGTCAACACTCCATAATAGTTAATGCCAGTTCTTTTCATGATGGTATTACAATATCTTTTATGAGTACTTTTAATGTATTTTAAGCAATTTACGACTTGTTCTGATAGAGTTTTAGTGGTAGCAAATTTTGCTCCGGCAATAAAGCGATATTTATAAGGTCTTTTATGAAATTTAGGTAACATGTATAATTTTGCAATGCACTTGTTCTTATCAGAAAGTTTAATATCAAATATTATATTTTTCTTGGTATGTTCATCGATTAAGTTATCAATATTCAGATTATTTTGAATTTCATAAACAGAATTACCGCAAATATTTTTACGTAATATGTTACCCTTAATACCTAATTCCTTTTTCATATTTTCAAGATAAAATTTCTTACATGTGAAGCTATAATTATTGCTGGCTTTATCTACTGTAGTGATTACAAAATGTTTATGTAAATTTATTAAATCAGCTTAACCCCTCCAACCCGGATGGGCTCTTGAACGCCCATAACAACCTCGGCCCGCGCAACCCGGAAGGGCTCTTGAACGCCCATTGCTTGCATGCGTGCTTTCGAATGCCGCGCGTACATTTTCGGTATCGTGGGACGGTAGGTGGCGCCACCAGGCGTAAACTCCGCCACAGCAACAGTATCTACCCCGACGCCATCATGGACAGTACGCCAAATAGTGATTCCGCTGTGTCCGATACCGTGCTTCCTACGACGCCCTTGCTTGTTCGTCGCGCCTTACCCCGACGCCATCGCCTAAATGTGTTATCTCCCGGAGGTATTGAGACGACATTGAGACTTTATGAGCGAGCTGATGCCAAGCATAATGTTGATGATGAAGTCAGTGACGACTCCAGTAATTATAAGTCGAGTGATTATACCCATGAGAGTGATAAAGAAGAGCAATTCCTGGGATTTGCGAGAGAACATGACAGTGATGAGAGTGATGAAGGTGATGTACCAGTTGTTGAGGAAGCTGGTTTACCTAAAGACAGTGAACTTGAGAGAGTGAGCGAGTGGGAGAGTTCAAGGTCACTCACCAAATTTCGCTTAAGTGACACGACGCCAAGCCCTTCCCCAGGTAAATCGCCTTTCAAGCTACATTTGTATAAGCAGAAAATACTTGAGAAGGCGGCCGCGGCAGCTAGGGAACAAGCAAAACTACTTGGTGAGGATGAGGCTGTGAGTGAGGGTCAGCGTGGTGACCCTTCTCGTCCGCCATTGTCTCCCTTATCTACCCACGCCACCCAAGATGACCCGGATGCCCCGCATTCTTCCCCACCACCCCCACCATTGCCAAGGGTTGAGGACCCCACACTTTCGGCCTATTTGCCTCCTAGGTCCCCCGACAGGAGACATACTGCTGCCGAAAAGGGGAAAGGTAGGAAATATACCAAGAAAATTAAGAAAAGTAAGAGAGTTTTGTTCGAGGCTCCCGCGGCGTCCACCCCGGCCGGCCCCAGCCATACGTCCCCGCAACTTTCCCCACGGTCCTCCCCACCTCTCCCGCCTTCAACATGTCTTCCTGAAGAAGTCTTTGAGCTCGCATCACCAATACCTGGCCCTAGTGACAGTGAAACATTGCTTTCTGTCACTCGTCGCAGGCCAAGGAGCCCGGGACCTCGGGGGGACACAGCCTCACCTGCCACTCCTTCCCCACCTCGCCCACCCGCACGCCGCCCACGCATCACTGGTTCCCCGCCAGATTATGTGGGGGCCACTGATGATGAAGGGCACCTCTCTCAAGACTCTGGCCATGATTACATAGGTCCACCGTCAGGGCAAGATGACCACTCTGACGATGACTATATGGACATCGACGACCCTCGACCCATCCGTTGGCCCGGCGTCGTGCTGCCCGTCGTGCTGCCCACCGTCCTGGCCGCCGCCCTCGCCGCCCTAGGGCGCGCGCCTCCCGAGTTGGCCGTGGGCGTGCTGGGCCACCAGCTGGAGCTCCTCGTCAGCGTAGACAAGACCCATTCTACGTTTTTCAGTGGCAAGACGTAGTTGATGAGGATGCATACAACCCTGATGTGCCAGGTTTTGATGAGGTACTGGAGGGTTCAGGCGTTACCCCCAATTTTCCTGCAGGCCCCAATGCTCCACCACACGAACTGTTTGAGGCCTTCTTTGATGAGGTGGTAGGCTATGTTGTCAAAGAGACAAATAAGCAGCACCAATTCCAGGTCCACTTTTTGGGAAAGGTGACCAAGGGCCACATGAGGCAGTGGACCCCAGTGACTCATAAAGAGTTCATGGTGTTCCTGGCACTCACCATGCTAATGCCTCATGTCAAGAAGCATAGGTTGCCTGACTATTGGATCACCAATGATCTGATATCCACCCCTGCCTTCGGGAAATATATGTCTCGCGACCGGTACCTTGATATCCTCGCAGCGCTCCATCTTGTCACCAACCTTGACGTCCACCTCCCAGACAAGCTGTGGAAGATTAGGACGTTGTATGAGATGATGCGAGAACGCTTCACCTCCTACTTCAAGCCCTTCCGCAAGGTCGTCATTGACGAGTCTCTTGTGCTGTTCCGGGGAAAACTCAGCTTCCGGCAGTACATCCCCTCAAAAAGACATCGCTTTGGCATAAAATTCTTTGTGCTGTGCGACTGCCAAACTGGCTATGTCCTGGACTTCCTGGTCTACAGCGGGAAGGAAGGGGACTTGCTTGTGGACCCCCTCATTGGCTTTGGCGGAGCAGTGGTGCAAGCCATGATGGACCGCTACTTTCATAAGAATCACGTCCTCTACACGGACAATTATTACACGTCCCCCACTCTCTCACAGTACCTGCATGAGCGCAAGACGGGGACTGTAGGCACAGTACGAGGGAAAAGGAAGGGCATGCCACCTTTCCCTCCAAAGACCAAAAAAGGTGATGTGTTCAAGAAGAAGTCGGGGCCCATTCTGGCTATCCACTGGCACGACCAGCGGAAGGTCAACCTCCTGACCACCATCCACAAGGGGGAAATGGTGGAGACTGGCAAGGTGGATCGCCGCACCAAGGCCAGGGTGACCAAGCCCGATGCTGTCCTGGACTACAACATCAACATGAGGCTGGTGGACAAGTCCGACATGCAGATAGGCTTCATTGACTGCCTGCGTACCTCGTGCAGATGGTACAAAAAGTTCTTTCTGCATATGGTGGACATGTCAGTTCTGAATGCCTACAACATATACAAGCTTCGGAATGTGAACACACCCATGAAGTTCAATAGCCTGCGGAGGTTCCAAAAGCAGGTGTTGACGGAGCTCCTGGAGAAGTATGCTATGCCACAGAGGGCAGTGGAACATCCTGGGCCCGCCGTTATTGACCGCTTGCAGTCTGCTCAATACTTGACTAGGCACAGGCTTGGTTCCCTGCCTCAGAATGAATCCGGAAGAACACAGCAGAAGCGGTGCCATGTCTGCTACAACAGCAGGGTGAAGCCGAGGTCAGGTAAAAAGTCAACCCTGGAGTGTGTGGAGTGCAAGGTGGCACTCTGTGCTGTAGATTGCTTCTTTGATTACCACTCCAAGCTGGAGTTCTAATAATCATACTGAAATTGCCAAATAAAATGACAATATGTACACTATAATTATATATAGGCAAAAAGTGGAAGAAAACCAATGTATTGTAATACAAAAGTCATGTATTATGAGAACATTGATACAAATACAATTACACCATAATAATATGTGAAAGTGACACATATGTATATACCAAGTGACATTCATATGATTAGAACCTATAGAAATATATAAATCAGTGAAAAAAGACACAATAAATTGTATATAAAACGTTTACAAATCATATAACTAAGTGAAAGTGACACAAGACCTAATATTTGATGGCCAAAGTATAATAAACACCTGTGATAACGAATAATCAGTGCCTAATACAACAATAACCTACCTCAATTACTAATAAAATGTACGGTATCGAGTGAAAATGAGCATTATCAGTGACAGTGACACTCTCTAAAGCATATTTGTCAAAGTGAAAGTGACACAAGACCTAATATTTGATGGCCAAAGTATAATAAACACCTGTGATAACGAATAATCAGTGCCTAATACAACAATAACCTACCTCAATTACTAATAAAATGTACGGTATCGAGTGAAAATGAGCATTATCAGTTGACAGTGACACTCTCTAAAGCATATTTGTCAAAGTGAAAGTGACACAAGACCTAATATTTGATGGCCAAAGTATAATAAACACCTGTGATAACGAATAATCAGTGCCTAATACAACAATAACCTACCTCAATTACTAATAAAATGTACGGTATCGAGTGAAAATGAGCATTATCAGTGACAGTGACACTCTAAAGCATATTTGTCAAAGTGAAAGTGACACAAGACCTAATATTTGATGGCCAAAGTATAATAAACACCTGTGATAACGAATAATCAGTGCCTAATACAACAATAAGCTACCTCAATTACTAATAAAATGTACGGTATCGAGTGAAAATTAGCAATATCAGTGACAGTGATACCCTAATAAACATATTTTATATAATTGGCCTCAAAATAACTAGAAAATATCAAATAAACATCACATTCTCAATATCAAACACTAAAATCGTCTAAGGGAGATAAATACTTTGGCGCGGCGAGCGGCTAGGTGCGTCGTAGCCATGGCCGAGGCGACGCGTCCGAACGCGGGAAGAATTTGCCGCCGAAAAGCACTCGTCTTCCCGCGCTCACCATTATGCAACCAGAGGGGCTAGAGACCTCTACTCAACGCCATTCGACAGAGGAAGGTTTGTGGAACATTATTCTTTTTTATTCACAACATTACATGACATATTCATTGACTTACAGAGTAGTTAACATAGGCCAAAGATCGTCAAAACACCCGGTACCGGAGCACAGTCGTAAGCTATAGTCCCCGGGGCTGGAGGGTTAAGCTTATTATAATTATAGTCTATAAAATCTGAAAGATTAAATTCATTTTTAAGAGAGAAAATTTTATTTCTAATTAACTTAATTAATAATTTAGACCATGCTTCTAGTTCTCTTGCATTGCAGCACGCAATTTTTAACAATTTATCTTTTAATTTATTGACTGAAAAAACAATATCTTTTAAAATTATGTCCCATGTTACTTTATTACTCCCTATTCTAAATTTAAACCCTTTACGACATAGCTCCGCTAATTTGTCGTTTGCAAAATGTTTAACTAGTTCTACATCACCTGTTAATATGTGACATATCGGACTATAAATGAACTTTGCTAGTACAAGGTAATCGGTAAGAAAATGCTTATCTAATTCTTGCTACAGAATCTCTCTCTCTCTCTCTCTCTGAAAATGTTGTCTCGGTTCTTAACCTAAGACGTGCGCATGGGGGGTATGAGACACCACACGCCTGTGCACACGTATTTGAGCTGTTCCCATCACTAACATCGTTATTTTACCATAAATAGCATTAATACTTATCCATATGCACCTATTTTAGGTTGATTATAAAGGTATTAACCTGTTACAGCAATAAAACAAGTGGAAACAGCGTTCGGATGGTCAAAATCGGCGATACAGGCCGGGAGTTACATAATGTATGGCTGAGGCAACCTCCCTCCCCTCCTCTTGTCTGGAGAGACACTGTTACGCAATAGTCTCTCTCTCGCTCTTTCCCACGCTTGGTAACAGTGATGACAACGCCCTGCTACCAACTCGCTAATGTTAGCACGAAAATAGACCACAGAATAAGGGAATAACAGGGAAAATAGGTGATAACTGAAGGAGGGGAGGAAAGTGGGGAAGGAGGGGATGTGGAGGAGTGATATTTGGCATGGCCCAGGGGCAAAAAAAAAGCAAAAAAAAAAAAAAAAAAAATATTTGGGGGGTGTCTTAAATGGATTTTTTTAGGCCCAGGATCTTAAGAGTCTTCCCGCAGTCGCCCGGGGAAACTCTTAAGAGTCTTCCGGCACTTGCCGGGTTAAGGGATACCAATAGATTTTTCATTTACTTTTGTAATTATTATTTGTATTGCTTCTACATTAGCACACATCTATTATTAACGTTAATCTTTAGTGCAAGTTAATCAGAATCAATTAGATTAATAGTGTAACTGAACAGTTAGGGTCATAGGATTTATCCTGAATAATGTTGGCAGGCCTGAACTGTAAAAACTGTGGTGTTGTGGTGTAGCAGAAGAGTTGGTAAAAAGCTCTATATGAAGATCCATACTAATCTCAGCCTAATGTCAGAAAGCAATAAGGGTTAAACGAGACTCAAACTATGCAAGTATGTAGTTCGGGGGAGGAAAGGTGATAGTTTAGCAGTCGACACAGGAAAATCAGCTTTAGAACACCATGAATAGAGACGCATTTAGTATAAAAGTTTAAACACGGTTACCAGCTACTCTAAATATACTAATAACTCATGAGGGAAATGTTTTACCACAAATGTTTGCCTCGATGTTAATTAATTGTTCAATATATATATATCCGACGTGAGATATGTCTACCATTTGCTTACTACTGCTTATTACAGTGATATATTTATTAGTGGCCCCTTCATCATTGACGATGCGCCTTACGTAGGTAATGGCCAATCTTTGAACACCAAGCATGCTGTTCAAACTTTCCGCCCAAGGAGAACTCAAAATACGATTGCCTTACATCGTGAGCGAAACGCTCTTAATAACCACTCACAGACTCGTCCTTATGATGTGGGTTCACTACTAGAAGAAACTAGTAAAATAAATAAATAAAAAATAAAAATTAAACTTGACCTAGCTTGCACTTCCCAGACCTCTGCTCTTGGGTACCGCTCGCCATCCAGCTTACTGCGAGCGTTCCTCCTTAAATTCCTTGGGCCCGCATCGATAACACGGGTATTCCCGGCGCTCCTGCCAGCACCCCATTCGTCACTTTTCTTCATCATATAGTGAGTCCTTGCTCATTTGTTATTGTTGTTGTTGTTGTTGTTCCCCAAGCTGCCTGGCCGAACAGCCCCAAGGCCCCGAGCAAGACCAAGGCCATAACCGAGCGCCCCCACAGAACCCTCCCAGCCGACCACAATAAAGCATGGGTGACCGAAGCCACTCAATGGCGGGGAGCTGAGGAGGGCGACAGAAACACCCGGGAAACCAAAGCCCCACCCAGGGCCCTGTGCCCCTCAGCAATTATGAAGAGAAAGCTGAGGGGCAAAGGAAAAAAAAAAAACACAAAAAAAAATTGCTCATTTGTTCATGACAGTGCTGAAGTTAGGTTAGATTATTGATCAGGTGTAGGCTGAGTGTTAAATACGGGCCCTGGAGACTATTTTTCTGGGTCTAAGCATTAAGTTAATTAAGGAGTGCTCTTGTTGTGATAAGGCAAGTCACCCTAATGTGTTTTTTTTTTTTCCTAGCCCATTATTAGTTCACATATTAGTCATGAGACTTCTTTTAGGGTGAACTGGGGCCTGTTGCTCGGTCCCTTCAGGGTGTGCAACAAGTATGCTTCGGGGCTAGTACCTTTGGATTTTCTCACGTAGTTGAGGAATCCGGCTTTCTACGCAGCAATCTACAGATAGCGGGGTCGACGCTGGATCGCAGGTTTGAGCCATTGACATAATCATCACCAAGGGCTCCCATCTAGTTGGCCTCATTAGGTTGCATATATAGATATGGTTAAAGAATCTTATAACTGATTATTGATTATTTCATAATAAATATCCATGCCATGTATGTAAATGTTGTTCATACCTCTATATATAAAATGAAGGGTCACCCTTCCGCCGGGATCTCTATATATAAAATGAAGGGTCACCCTTCCGCCGGGATCTCTATATATAAAATGAAGGGTCACCCTTCCGCCGGGATGTTTATGGTTCAGTACTACTGAACATTAAAACAACAACGTATCTCAGGGTGTTCCGTGGGGTCCCCGCCGGAAACACTCAGAAATTGTTAAAAACATTCAGTATTCACCGCCGCATACAGGTATACAGTAAACCCTCGCCATCTCGGACCTCTAGAGGTCGGAAACCCGTACTAGCCGGACTGGCTACGGCCTCTCGGACATGTACTTCCATATTTCAGACATTTCCGTCATCGTTTCGACAGTGTCCGACGTTGTCGGATGATGCCCTCACGTCACCGGGCAATAAGGGTGAATATCCGACAAACAGAAGGGATGTCCAAACGCCATCTACATCCGGGGCAAATTTTCGTTGCGTGAACTATTAGTTATATGGGATTAATTAGGTTAGGTCCGAACCATCAGGCATATACCCCTATAATGTTCGTAAACACCAAATAAAAGTTATAATAAATAGTTATAATTAATAAATGATATACAGTTAACCCCCGCTAACTATAAGGGTAGTATTTGACATTAACCCTCTCACCACGGAAGGGCTCTTGAACGCCCATAAAAAAGCATATACAGTAGGGTCTCACATAAAACGAGTTTATGGTCGATAAACGAGGGCGTTTTATGCGATTTCGTTTTATGTGAACACAGCATTTTGGTGGCGCAATATCGTCAATTTTCACTGTAAGCGAAAATTTTCGTACAAAGCGAACGATATTTCGTACAAAGCGAACTATATTTCGTACAAAGCGAACGACATTTCATACAAAGCGACAATATTTCGTACAAAGCGAATTTTAGGTCGGTCGTTTTAATCGAGACTCGTTTTATGCGAACACGTTTTATGCGGGACCCTACTGTAATAGGTACCCGGAAGGCCTCTTGAACGCCCAGTGGTTGAAAGCCTGTGAGCTTCGTGTGCGAGGCGTCGGTCCGACGCATGTAAACAACAGCCGGCTGGACCGACGCCCCGCATCTCCGGCCACAAGAAGGAGAGCGTCGCTTGTTCGTGTGTGCCTGTATGTTGTTGTTAAGTATCGAAAAGTGGTGTAAAGTGGCTGTTTTGGCCATAAAGTTATCTCCAATGAAATCATCATCACAGCTCAACCAGTTGACTTAGAGAGCTCTACTTAATGCCATTCTACAGGTAAATAACACAGCTACGCTTGGGGATGCGCGGGAATGCGGGAAGCAGTCTGATTAACGAATATACGGTAGCCTAGCCTAGACGTTTTTCGGCCAAAACACCCGGTTTCGAGGAATATATATATAATACATAGCCGGGGCTGGAGGGTTAATATGATAAATTTCACATGAAAAAAAAAAATAAATAAATAAATATCCCCACGCTGTAGGCCTAATCCCTCCCCTCCCTGTCCCAAGTCTCAACTCCGACCCCGTTACTGTGATGATGTTGATAAGCCTATCTTATTTATTATTTATCTATGTGCTGGAAGGATATTATATTTTTCAATTCCATCACATTAGAAATGATTCAAAGATTACAAAAAGTCCAAATAAGACATAGTTATGTTAATGTATAAGGGAGTTAGGTAGATTAATTAGAGAGATAGATAGATAGAAAGAGAGTGTATATCGAGGGAAAAAACCAAAACAAAAAATCTATCACACGTAAATCTTCCGTCTCTGCTCGCACGGAGGGGAGGGTTGAAATATTGTGTTGACTATCTTATTTATTATTTATCTATGTGCTGGAAGGATATTATATTTTTCAATTCCATCGCATTAGAAATTATTCAAAGATTACAAAAAATCCAAATAAAACATAGTTATGTTAATGTATAAGGGAGTTAGGTAGATATGCATTAGAGAGATAGATAGATAGAGAGTTGTAGAGGGGGAGTGAGCGATTTTATGTGGAAAAAAGCTAAAAATACCCTGACAAAAAATTTCCGACCATCGGTAAATCTCGGTAAAAAAATTGTAAAGTCGAGCCAAAGTGTTTGCTGTGCGGGCAAGGGGTAGTACTATGCAACCTTCGGTAAAGTGAAAATTAGTTGCAAGAGTGTTCGTTGTGCAGGGGTTTACTGTACTGTGTTTTGTATTACAGATTATAGGGTTCGAATAGGGTTGTCTTCGTTTTCTAGGTTGACGCGGACGTCTCTCTTGAGGTCGGATTTTTTCCGTAGTCTCCGATTTCATTGTTGTCTCGGACGGACATTGGTTAGGTCGGATTTTATCCTCTGTTAGGTCGGACACAAGACGGACTCCGGACATCTAGGATTTTCGGTCATCTCGGATTGGGTCTCCCCCCCCAATTAGTCCGAGATAGCGAGGGTTTACTGTACTATGAATTAAAGTTGGGTTATTTTAGGCATGTAGTATACCCCGGCTGGTTCGGCAGACTACTACGGAATTGAAGACATGTCGTATACGCCGGCTGGTCCGGCAAACGACTACGGAATTGAAGACATGTAGTATACGCCGGCTGGTCCGGCGGACTACTAAAGAATTAAAATTGAGAAGGGCAAGGGCGCCACCTCCCCCCTCATAATCACGTATTCCGCCGCCGATAAAATAACAAACAACAATGCTTCTTCTGGCCTAAGACAGACAAATTCAATATCCCACGACTGTCACAGTCGATAAACTAATTTACTTTGGGTATGTAGTAACAGTATGTTACTAACAATAATTCGAATTTCGAAGGATAACGGCGACGCCCCCCCTCGTAATCACGTTTTATGCCACCCACAATTAACATCTTTTGGCTTTAAAAAAAGAAGACCATTCCGCCGGCCGATTTAAAAAAAGTGGAGAACCACAAATCGCCGAGCAAAATCAAGGCTAAGCATAGCCACACAAATCACGGCGACGCCGGGAAATAAACTCACCTTTTTTATCTTGTAGCTACCAGTTCGACTGTTGCTTTATCATGGGCGAATTACCCGCCGGATATAGAACAAAAAAAACTCTTGTGTTAGCGCTCGAAGATCGCCGGGGTTGATTCATGTTTCAAAAGACGAATGAGGTCGGTGTTTTTTGCACTAGGGTAAGAAGTTTATTAATTGGTAGCACATAGCTACACAATACTCAATTACAATTCGGAGGAATGTTTAATTATTATGTTCCTTCCAACAACCAACCATACTCCTAAACTCGATTAATGAAATTTACAAACACATGTGGCAGTCCGTGGATTCGAACCCAGGATGCTCACACCGAAAATCAACACCTTATACATCGCACCACGAAGACAGTTAAAGGTTGGTGGACACTGCCTACGATTTATTATGCAACTTCGAATCCTGCATATCAATCTAAGCATGTACACACATCCCAACTGCAACTCACGTAGGCTATGCATATGTGAATGGAAAGAGCAATTAATGGGGCCTTAACCACTTAGGGAAGTCCTCTCGATAAATTACTCCTGAACCAATATCAATTATTATGTTCCTTCCAACAACCAACCATACTCCTAAACTCGATTAATGAAATTTACAAACACATGTGGCAGTCCGTGGATTCGAACCCAGGATGCTCACACCGAAAATCAACACCTTATACATCGCACCACGAAGACAGTTAAAGGTTGGTGGACACTGCCTACGATTTATTATACAACTTCGAATCCTGCATATCAATCTAAGCATGTACACACATCCCAACTGCAACTCACGTAGGCTATGCATATGTGAATGGAAAGAGCAATTAATGGGGCCTTAACCACTTAGGGAAGTCCTCTCGATAAATTACTCCTGAACCAATATCAATTATTATGTTCCTTCCAACAACCAACCATACTCCTAAACTCGATTAATGAAATTTACAAACACATGTGGCAGTCCGTGGATTCGAACCCAGGATGCTCACACCGAAAATCAACACCTTATACATCGCACCACGAAGACAGTTAAAGGTTGGTGGACACTGCCTACGATTTATTATGCAACTTCGAATCCTGCATATCAATCTAAGCATGTACACACATCCCAACTGCAACTCACGTAGGCTATGCATATGTGAATGGAAAGAGCAATTAATGGGGCCTTAACCACTTAGGGAAGTCCTCTCGATAAATTACTCCTGAACCAATATCAATTACTATGTTCCTTCCAACAACCAACCATACTCCTAAACTCGATTAATGAAATTTACAAACACATGTGGCAGTCCGTGGATTCGAACCCAGGATGCTCACACCGAAAATCAACACCTTATACATCGCACCACGAAGACAGTTAAAGGTTGGTGGACACTGCCTACGATTTATTATGCAACTTCGAATCCTGCATATCAATCTAAGCATGTACACACATCCCAACTGCAACTCACGTAGGCTATGCATATGTGAATGGAAAGAGCAATTAATGGGGCCTTAACCACTTAGGGAAGTCCTCTCGATAAATATGTAAGGGGAATTAAGATAGTTATAAGTTATTCAAACTTTATTCCTTTTTACGAATTAGTAACTCACCCTTTTCGATCTTGTAGCTCCCAGTTCGACTGTTTGCTTTATCATTGGCGACTTATCCGCCGGATCTAGAATAAAAAATCTGAGTAGCGCTCGAGGATCGCCGGGATTGATTCATGTACTGTATCACAAGGCGAATGAGCAGTGTTTTTACACTCGGGTAAGAAGTTTATAAATTGGTAGCACATAATAGGCTACACAATACTCAATTACATTTCGGAGGAATGTTTAAAGTAAAGGAAATTAAGATTGTTTAAGAGTTATTCAAACTTTATTCTTTTTTACAAATTAGTAGCACGTAATAGGCTACACAATACTCAATGATTGGTGATGGGCTGGTCTATCAGAGTGAGGACTGAGCGATCTCTGCCATACCCATAGCTTACTCTGACTGTTCCTTTTACTTATATATTTTCTAGATCTCAAGTGACGGCGTCTGTTCCGTGGATTGACCTCCCAATCTACCAGGATTGGAAGCCAAAGCGTCACATTTTTCCTTTGCCCCTCAACTTTCTCTTCATAATTGCTGAAGGGCACAGGGCCCTGGGTGGGGCTTTGGTTTCCCGGGCGTTTCCGCACCCTCCTCAGCTCCCCGCCATGGAGTGGCTTTGGTCACCCAGGCTTTATTGTGGTCGGCAGGGAGGGTTCTGTGGGGGCGCTCGGTTATGGCCTTGGCCTTGCTTGGGGCCTTGGGGCTGTTCGGCCAGGCAGCTTGGGGAACAACAACAGGAACAACAACAACAACAACAACAACAACAACAACAATACTCAATGACATTTCTGAGGAATGTTTAACGTAAGGGGAATTAAGATTGTTTAAGATTGTTGCCTGCCTAGGCAAACTCTTTCGTCTCTGTCTATTCTCTAACGTCTTCCCTTCATGCTGGAAGTTTGCTCACATTCAACCTGTCCCAAAGAAGGGTGACCGCTCTCAACCCTCTAACTATCGTCCAATTGCTCTCATCTCTTGTCTTTCTAAAGTTTTTGAAACTATTCTTGCTTCCAAATTTCTTAAGCATTTCTCTTCTCATAATGTGCTCTCAGATCGCCAGTATGGCTTCCTTAACCTCTGAAGTGCGCATGGGGGTAATTGGAAACGTCCCCCTGTGCTGACGTATTTGAGGTGTTTCCGTCACTAAAATATTCATTGTGCCATTAATAGCATTAATACTTATCCATATGCGCCTATTATGGGTTGATTATAAAGGTATTAACCTGAAACAACAATAAAACGAGTGAAAACAGCGTTTGGATGGTCAAAATCGGAGATATAGCCCGCGAGTTGTATAATGTATGGGTGAGGCAATCTGCTTTCCCGCCAATTTCCCCCAAGGCCACTGAGACACAGTCGATCGATACTCTCTCTCTCTCTCTTGCACTCGCTTGCTATCAGTGATGACCACACCCTCCAATCGGATTTCTAATGTTAGCACGAAAATATACCTCAGAATAAGGGAATAACAGGGAAAATAGGTGATAACTGAAGGAGAGGAGGAAAGTGGGGAAGGAGGGGAGGTAGAGGACTGAGATTTTGCATGGCCCAGGGGCCAAAAATAAAAAAAAAAAAAAAAAATATATTTTTTTTTTTTTTGTCGATGTCAAAAGTTGATTTTTGTTTTCTCTGACTCTTAAGAGTCTCCCCGCAGTGCGCCGGGGGAACTCTTAAGAGTCTCCCCGCAGCTCCCGGGTTAAGGGTCGCTCTACTGGTGATCTTTCATATCTTACTAACTCTTGGTCATCCTACTTTCGGGACTTCGGTGAGACTTTCTATTGCACTAGACATATCGAAAGCTTTCGATAGAGTCTGGCACAAATCTTTAATTTCTAAACTACCTTCCTTCGGTTTCTATCCCTCCATCTGTGCCTTTGTCTCTAATTTCCTTTCCGGCCGTTCCATAGCCACGGTTGTGGATGGCCATTGTTCACTTCCTCACCCTATAAACTCTGGTGTTCCTCAGGGCTCTGTCCTATCTCCTATTCTCTTTCTAATTTTTATAAATGATCTCCTTAACTGTACCTTAATTCCCATCCATTCATACGCAGACGACTCAACCTTACACTACTCCATTAGTTTTTCAGAACGCCCCAGCCAGCAATCCCTCAACGACAAACGTAATAAAGCCATAGAACTCCTAAATTCTGATCTAAATACTATCTCCAATTGGGGCAGAGAAAACCTTGTTACCTTTAATGCTTCCAAAACCCCAATTTCTCCATCTATCTCCCAGCGGACTATCCCTTATTCTTCAACAATACAAAAATCAACCCTTCATCTTCTCTCAATATTCTTGGTGTCTCTTTTTCTTCTGCTCTCAGTTGGAAGGACCATATTACCAGTCTTGCTAAGGCAGCCTCCCAGAAGCTGGGTGTGCTCAACCGCCTTAGGGGTTTCTTTTCCCCAACACAGCTTCTTGCTCTGTACAGGGGCATAGTGCATCCTTGTATTGAGTATTGTTCACATGTGTGGGGAGGTTCCTCTCACACCGCTCTCCTAGACAAAGTTGAAAGGAAGGCCTTTCGTATCATTAACTCCCGTCCACTCACCAACTCTCTGCAATCTCTCTCTCTCCGCCGCAATGTTGCATCTCTCTCGCTATTCTATCGCTACTATAATAATCAGTGTTCCTCAGAGCTGTCCCAGTGCATACCACCTCCTTTACGTAGGGCACGTGGTACCCGTCTTGCAACTCAATCCCACCCCTACTCTGTGCAACTCTCTAACCCAAGAGTGAAACGTTATTCTCAAACTTTCTTCTACTCAACAGCTGAGATCTGGAACTCTATCCCAGAATCAGTCTTTCCCTCTTCCTATGACTTAAATTGCTTCAAACTCTGTGTGTCAAGGCATTTTGGCTCGATCGTCCCTTGATTTTGGCCATGTCACTCTTTCAACTATGGGGGAGGCACTCGCTATAGGCAATTCTGCCTTTTGCCTCCCTCAATCACATAGAAAAAGAAAAAAAAATCACTCTTTTCGATCTTGTAGCTCCTAGTTCGACTGTTTGCTTTATCATTGGCGACTTATCCGCCGGATCTAGAATACAAAATCTGTGTAGTGCTCGAGGATCGCCGGGATTGATTCATGTATCACAAGACGAATAAGGTCAGTGTTTTTACACTCGGGTAAGAAGTTTATAAATTGGTAGCACATAATAGGCTACACAATACTCAATTACATTTCGGAGGAATGTTTAAAGTAAAGGGAATTAAGATTGTTTAAGAGTTATTCAAACTTTATTCTTTTTTACAAATTAGTAGCACGTAATAGGCTACACAATACTCAATGACATTTCTGAGGAATGTTTAACGTAAGGGGAATTAAGATTGTTTAAGTGTTATTCAAACTTTATTCTTTTTTACGTAGTGATATACAGTATAATTATATTAATTATTCCAGCCTAGCGTGTCCTTATGAGCATTGATTCTTGAAGAAAAAAAAATCTCACACAGGTTCGAAAGTGAAACACCTAGGAAGATGAATATCTCTGTGGCGGTGAGGAAGTAATCATGGATAAGAGAAGTTTCTCTTTCTGCGCAGCTCTGGGCTGTCAGAGATTAGCGATTATGGGGCACTTCCTGTGTAAAGTGTGTCCCTTACCTAGACCTTTCGAGAGGTCGGTGGTTATCAAAAGCTTCTCCCAAATGTTCAGCCCTCCGCAATACCTTGATTAACAATGGAGATAGTCAATGTAAGGCTATCCTTCAACACATTAAAATCTGAATAGGTAACATATTGTAAGACAATGGCTCATAAATCCCTCCAGTTGGATGATCAAACTCTTGAGGATTCATTAATGTGTCCAGTTATTACCTCACCCCTTCCGGGATCTTCTTCGGAAGACACTTCCTCCCGCCACCGAAAGAGACCTCGTACCAAACCCCCGTCAGATGGCTAAGAGGTCCTGCTCGAACTTTGACTCCGCATTAGCCACTGGGGACGAGTCAAAGGCGAGCCAGCATAAGACGTCCTCCTCATCAAGGAGGAAGACAGCTGAGGACACGTCAAAATCAAGACAGAAATCCTCAGCGAAAAGAGAGAAATAAAGAGACACATCTAGTGCGGTCTCAGGCTATTCCCCCCAATTTACTAACCCTACACTGGAACATGTCGTTTTACCTGTGTCAGGGAAAGAAAGAAGTGGCAGTGTAGTTTCTTACCGGCGGAGACATGAGAGCTCCTCAGACCGGCATTCACAAACAGATACTGTACATACGAAACCGATGCACGGGTTGATGAGTCTCGGTGGGACACTCAACCAGCCCCATCAACCCGGTCAATGGGATCACTAACGAAGGGGCCACTCAGAGATATATGCCAACAGGGGGATTATACTGAGGAAATGGGGTCTAGCCAAAGACCAGTCTCTCAACTATCTGGGACGCAGGGCTCAGAGATATATTAATCAGTACTTACTCCACTATTCCCCATGTACCTCGCACACACCCTGGTTACAGATGAATTACCTGTCCCGGAGCACTGGGTTATAGAGGGCAGGGAAAAGAAGAAATTAAGGGCCAAGAGCCATTTGGGAGAGGCACTTAATATTTCCAGAGGATCTACTGTAAGAGATATTGTTATTAAAGCCTTCCCAATATTTTTCAATCCCAAAATGTTTGTGTATTCATCATCCCCCACCTTGCCTCCTACTTCCGCCAGAAAATTGTTTTTGGACTGAAGGGTTACATGTGTAGCATTAAGGCAGAAAGTCTAGTTTTAAACTGATTTGGGGATGTACAAAAGGGGGGGGGGGGGGGAGTATCCTAGCTAAGGACTCTACCTGCCCCTGAAATGAGACAAAATGTAAAGAGTATTAAGGTCATATGATAAATCCGTTCCTTAGGCTAATGTAAGCCTACTCAGCAACATGGATTAATTTTTAAGTGAAACACTATGGATGAAATAGGGTTTCCAATATACTGTACTCAATAATCTCAGGGATTAGAATTATAGTAAGAGTACAAATATCTTGGTAATACAGTACCTAAGGCCATGAACATGTAGGCCTACATATTAATAAAATTGCGTGATAATGAATGTTTCATTTAACCTGGGATATATAAGCCAAATGACTAGTTTATTCTGGTGTTACACCAACTGTTCTATCAAACTTAAAAAAGGTGCTAACACCACAGGCTTTCCTTAAGAAACGCCGCCTGTAAACAAGAGTGTAGTTGGTAAGGAGACTTCCGACGAAGATCGGTAGAAAATTATTCTTATCCAATATCTTTACAGTCAAGGGTGAGCAGGCAGCTAAAAAAAAAATCAGAACTAAAAGTTCCTTGCGTGGTCAGTCACAGTTCAATCAGTCAGCTAAGACTTTCACAACCCCTGCTCATACCGGGACCCCTAAAAGGGCCCGGTAACCTCAGGGGTAGAAGGTGGTGGTTTCGGGGCCAACATAGGGGTAAAACCCAGTAGCGGTGGTAGCAAGACCTCTCATCCCCCCGTGCCAAAGTCAGAGTCACATTCCTCCTCCAAGATCTGAGACACACCACAGGACTCTCTCACTCCCAGCGCCAAGGCAAGGCGAGACGGATCCGAGAGTAGTGCTGCCGGACAAGACCAGTCATATGACTGACAACTCCCGAGATTATTCCGAGCATGGCCCCGGCGGACATGGGCAAGGACAATGGTCCGCAAAGGTCTCTCCTGGCGGTGGTCCCGGCGACCTCGCCTACGTTTCCCCACAGAATTTAATCGAGTTTCATTAGAGGTGGGAACTATTATCAAAGAGATGACACAAAAACAGATCATAATCCCCAGTCCTACGTCAATGCCAGGGTTCATATCCCGGTTGTTTCTGGTGCCAAAAAGGGACAGTGTTCAGATGAGGCAAGTAATCGACCTATCATATCTCAACACCCATATTCACAATCAGTCATTCAGGATGCTGACAGTGAATCAGATCAGGTTGTCACTCCCGCCGCAGGGCTGGATGTGCTCAATAAATCTAAAAGACGCCTATTGGCATGTCCCCATCAACAAACGCTTTCAGAGGTTCCTAGCCTTACGCATCGGGAATCAAACGTTTGTCTTTCAAAGAATGCACTTTGGGTTAAATCTTGCACCCTGAGTTTTCAAGAAATTAGTCCGACAGACATTGCTACCATTGCTCAAACAGGGAATCATGATTTTATGGTACCTAGACGATTGGCTAGTGGTAGCCCAATCCAAGATAATATGCCTTCACCATGTTCATCTAGTATTAGACCATGTAGAAGCACTAGGGTTCAGGGTAAACCTAGCAAAGTCATCTCTCATTCCCACCAAACAAATCCAATGGGTGGGCCTTATCTGGGATACCGAGTTTCTGAGTCAGAGTGTAGACAATCGTCAGAGGTTTCGCAGGAAACTCTTCCGATTTCTGCACTCCCAGACGACAACGAGGAAGATCTGGGAATCTCTGGTAGGCTCACTCAACTGGAAACAACTGACGGTACCGTTAGGTCGCCTGAAGGTCAAAAGAATTATCTTGTAAGGAAACAGGTGTTTTCCTCTTTTACCGGCGGAAACACTGAGGACAATTCCAACCTTAATCCACAACCTCCTGGTGGCCTGGGCAAAGCCAGAAGTTATTCACTCCTCCTTGACTTGGACAGCTCCACCACCGACGGTTTGGGTAGATACAGACGCGTCAGGAACCCTGGGTTGGGGTTACCAATCAAACTTAGGCCACCAGAGCCAAGGTCGATGGTCAACATCAAATCACCTCCATATAAATGCCAAGGAGTTGCTAGTCCCACTATTCTTTTTACAGGAGCACGGCACAAGCCAGGCGGGAAAGTCCCTAGCCTTCAGAATGGACAATTTGACTGCAGTGACATACATTCAAAAGCAAGGGTCAGTGAGATCAAGAGTGTTACAAGGGTTGTCGGAAAAGATATTTCGACTAGCCGCGAGGCTCGGGATTTATCTTCATGCAACATATCTGCCCGGCGTGGCGAATGTGTGGGCGGATGCTTTGTCCTGGCGACAGAGCACGCAAGTAGAATGGGCTCTCAGACAAAACATCTTTCAAAAGTTGATTGCGGAGCCCTACAACCCACAAGTGGACTTGTTCGCGTCAGAGGCAAGCCACAGGCTACCTCAGTACCTCACACGCCAGAGTTTAACTCCTGCGGGGAGTCCGGACGCATTTATGGTAGAATGGAACAAATGGAACTCCATTTATCTGTTTCCACCTCCAGACGCATCCTTAATGTGCAAAGTAGTTCAAAAACTACGGGATTAACGGGGCATGGTCTCGATGATCGCGCCCTTGTAGCCGGCTCAAGTGTGGTACAACCAGTTGAAGACGTGGTGCGAGAACCCGGTGTCACTCCCGATCTCGTATTTCCACTTAATAATAATAATAATAATACAAACTATTTGTCTACAGCCTACTGTGTATTTCCACTTAGAGACAATTGGAAACCTCAAGACATCGCTGACTTTCACCTTGTGGATATTCAGAAGGCCAAGTGGCTAGGCCAGTTTGGGGAAACCGTGACTCACAAGTTGATTATTCAATATACTCCATCAACCCAAAGACAGTACCAATCACACTGGAAATAATTTACTACATGGATTGTAGAAACTGGTCAACGACAGTCCTCAGTGGCTCTGGTATTTAACTACTTAAATTACCTATTTGATGTTCAAAAGTTGTCAGTTGTCACATTAAGGAATCACCTCACAGCAATTAGGACACCATTTCTAGACTTAACTGGTTTGACTGTACCGGAAGCGGAAGAAAAGGGATTTATGAGCGCATGCTTCAAGCTCCGCCCTCCCCCTCGTCAACTCACACCCACCTGGTCTCTGGATCGAGCCGTTGAAATGCTTCAGTTCCGTAAATATTGCAAAGATCCTCCCTTGGATCTCATACTTAAAAAGGCAATTTTTTCTAATGGCACTGGCTACGGGTGCCAGGGTGTCTGAGTTGGAGGCGATGAGTTCGGAACCAAACTGTCTAAGATTTAAAAGGCGCAACATAGGGGTACATATTGCTCCTGCTCCTAACTTTATTGCTAAGAATGAACATTCTAATCATGTATTTACAGAGTTCGAAATTCCGGCTCTGAAACAGGGTGACAGGCACCATTTATTGTGTCCAGTCCAGTGCAGTCACTTAGGTTATTTATGAGGGCCTCTCGACCATCACAGGTGGGAGCCTTCTATGTTTCAAGGACAGGTGTTCGATTACAAAAACGCTGGCTCGCCGCATTATTAGTAGAAGTCATTCGGGAGAGTAACCCGGGCATGTTGGCAAGATCACACGATATCCGTAAATGGGCGGCATCACTTAGATTCCTCCATAGTTACTCTCTAGAAGACATTCAACAGACCCAATTGTGGTCATCAAATCATACTTTTCTCACACGTTACCTGTCCGTCAATCTCATGAAACCTTCTCGTACATGTATAGCATTAAGGCAAAGAGTCTAGTGCTAAGCTGATTTTATGAAGAAAAAAAGGGGGGGGGGGGAGTATCCTAGCTAAGGACTCCTCCTGCCTCTGAAGTAAGACAAAATGTATCGAGTATTAAGGTCATGTGATAATCGTTCCCTAGGCTAAAGTAAGCCTACCCAGGAACATTGATTAATTTTTAAGAGGAAACAATATGGATGCAATAAGGTTTCCAATATACTCAATAATCTCAGGGATTAGATTTAGAGTATAAATATTTTGGTAACATTACTTAAGGCCTTGAATATAGCCTACATATTAATAAATTTGGGTGATAATGAATGTTTCATTTCCCCTGGAATATATAAACTGTCTGGAAAGTTTATTCCTGTGTTACAACAACTGTTCTATGAAACTTAAAGGCATTAACACCACAGGCTTCCTTGCCTACATATTAATAAATTTGGGTGATAATGAATGTTTCATTTCCCCTGGAATATATTAACTGAACGAATAGTTTATTACTGTGTTACACCAACTGTTCTATGAACCTTAAAGGCGTTAACACCACAGGCTTCCTTTAAGAAACGCCGTCTGTAACCTTCTTTTATATTTTCTTTGATATTAAACTGACCTGATTAGTACATGTTCCTTGGACCGTACCTGGTTTATTAGTGGCATGCGATGTTTATGATGAATGTCCCACCTCCAGTCTTGAGAATTCAGGCGCATCGTCAATGATGAAGGGGCCACTAATAAATTATAGGTTTGAGTCCCGAAGGGAGGAAGGAAAACCTAATATTTAGTAGTGGCCCTGGAATCATTGACGATTTTGGCCCTCCCTTCCATCCCCTTCCCATTCATCTGCTACATTTTTGAGTCTCGATATGTCAGATTAACCCTTCAAACTCGGATGGTACACGTGTGTACCATTATGTTTTGCCCCCAGGAACCCGGGTGGTACAACATTGTACCAGTGGTTGAAAGCCTGTGAGCTTGGTGTGCGAGGCGTCGGTCCGACGCATGTAAACAACAGCCGGCGGGACCGACGCCCCGCATCTCCGGCCACAAGAAGGAGAGCGTCGCTTGTTCGTGTGTGCCTGTATGTTGTTGTTAAGTATCGAAAAGTATTGTAAAGTGGCTGTTGTTGCTGTAAGTTATCTCCACTGAAATCATCATCACAACTCAACCAGTTGACTTAGAGAGCTCTACTTAACGCCATTCTACAGGTAAATAACACAGCTACGCTTGGGGATGCGCGGGAATGCGGGAAGCAGTCAGCATAACAATGATACGGTAGCCTAGCCTAGACGTTTTTCGGCCAAAACACCCGGGTTTCGGCCAATATTTATGTAATGCGTAGCCGGGGCTGGAGGGTTAAGGAGGAACGCTCGCAGTAAGCGGGATGGCGAGCGGTACCCAAGAGCAGAGGTCTGGGAAGCGCAAGCTAGGTCAAGTTAATTTTTATTTTTTATTTATTTATTTTACTAGTTTCTTCTAGTAGTGGACCCACATCATAAGGACGAGTCCGTGAGTGGTTATTAAGAGCGTTTCGCTCACGATGTAAGGCAATCGTATTTTGAGTTCTCCTTGGGCGGGAAGTTTGAACAGCAAGCTTGGTGTTCAAAGATTGGCCATTACCTACGTAAGGCGCATCGTCAACGATTCCGGGGCCACTACTAAATATTAGGTTTTCCTTCCTCCCTTCGGGACTCAAACCTATAATGTTATCATATCTGTTATATATATATATATATACAGTCCATCCTCCAAATTTGCGAGATTATGGGCGACATACGACCTCGCAAATTTCAAATTCACAAATTTCAAACAACATAGCTTATGGGAATAATTACTTATGGGCGGCACCCGCCGAATTTGCTTATTAATTAGTACATTTATATTGTTGTGGGACACATTTATACATACAAACATACAGTCATTAAAGCAGGGGTTGCTGGTGTAGAAGTGGAGCGATGTGGAGAGCTGGAGTGGTGTGGAAAGTGTGGAGCGGTGGAGGTGGAGGCGGAGGCGGAGGAGGGAGGTGGAGGGGAGCCGGCGAGGTGTACTGTATACCGTTCACGCTACTGCTTACAATTTCAGCAATTTCTTTCATTTCTTTTTGTTTGTCAGCTTCCTTCCTCATCTTGTCATGGACTAATTTATACTACAACAACTTGGCTTTACTATAACTTCTTGATCAAGTGGCTGAATTTTGGAGGTTGTATTTGGTGGTAAAAATACAACTTCAACTCCAGGGTCATCAAGATGGCGGGAAACCAAACGCTCTCCAAGAAGCGCCTGGTTATTTCCCGCGAAATAACCGTTATTTACATGAATCCAAACGCTATTTTAGAAAGTGGGTAACTATTCTGACTTGCCATTATTGCCGAAAAATTTATTTTATAAGTCGTTATTGGCGGAGTGTATGTTGGCTTAGGCCTATTAATTGGCTTGACGCTTGGGTTCCGACTTCCGAGGCGAGGCAAGGCACCCCTACTGGGCCTCACCGCCTCTCTCTCCCCCACCCTGCTCGTCCTCCTCGGCCAACACAGCCGCAAATGTGGATTAGGGGGTCGCAAATTTAGAGGAAATTACGGATTTCCCTTATAATTCTACGGGCTGGTTCGCACATGTGGAATCGACCTCGCAAATGTGGAATAATATTTTTGTTTCCAATTTTGACCCCCCCTCGCAAATGTGGAGGATCGCATATTTCAAACTCGCATATTTGGAGGATGGACTGTGTATATATATATATATATATATATATATATATATATATATATATATATATATATATATATAGGGTCTATATACTGTATACCACCCCTACTCTGTGCAACTCTCCAACCCAAGAGTGAAACGTTACTCTCAAACTTTCTTCTATTCAACAGCTGAGCTCTGGAACTCTCTCCCAGAATCAGTCTTTCCCTCTTCCTATGACTTAAATTGCTTCAAACTCCGTGTGTCCAGGCATTTTGGCTCGAACGTCCCTTGATTTTGGCCCTGTCACTCTTTCAACTATGGGGGAGGCACTCGCTATAGGCAGTAATGCCTTTTGCCTCCCTCAATCACATAGAAAAAAAAACAAAAAAAAACAAAAAAAACAGTGAACCCTCAAAATACGCGCAATTTATCTACGCGTAATCAAAACTACGCTTGAACCACAATTGAGGCAACAAATCAAAAAGTACGCTCAATTATTCAAATGTACGCGCCGAGCGAACGAGCGGGAGTCGATTCGTATCTGTTGGAGAGTTTCGGGCGGCCATATTGGTGTGACGCCGGGCCCTCCGACGTCGTCACTGTTGACTGTGGAGAGAGACAGATCTCCCGTACCAAACTATTATGTACCTATAAAGCACAACAGGATATTATGAATCTATTAAAAGACTGTTCTTTATTTTACATTGCATGTATCATTTATTGAGCTAACAAAATCGGAAATGGAAAATCTGTTTCTGTTCAGGAGTTGGAGGCGAGATTGTTTACACTTCTTTCGAAAGTCGCTTCAAAGCCCACTGCTCTCCCCTGGCTAAATGAAGTGAAGCCTATTCCTTAATATGTATATGAGCTATTGAACTATCTCACTTGACACTATGTAGGCTATATGAAACTATAGGCTATACAGGGTGTATTACTTTTCGACTCAAAACTTTATCAGTAAGCCTATGCGGCTAGGCCTATTATTTCGGTCGATCCGTTTCGGGCGCAGTGCTATCGATCGATGGTGCAGATCCGGCGTTGCTCAACCACTACCAATGTGAGTTAATTTACGTTTGTGTCTTATTTGTATACATTAAATGAATTTTGTGTGGTAGATTAGGTTATGAAAACATATTTGTACAGTAATATGTTATATATTTGTGGTTTTTAGGTGATGAAAGGTAGAAATAGTACAACTTTCGGTCGGCGCCAGTACCTATCCCTATTTTTCCCATATATAATTAACTCCAATGTACGCGCAAACGAACGTACGCGCCGACAGTACAGTACGCATCCCACGCGTAATTGGGGGGTTCACTGTACAGTATATACAGTAAACCCTCGCTCTTTCGGACTAATTGGGGGAGACCCCTGTCCGAAAGAGTCAAAAGTCCGAAAGGGCCGAGTCCGAACTCACACTTCAGCCATTCGGACTTGTCCGAATGTCTGAAATAATGTCCGAAGTTTATAAGGCCGAAACTCGGCTCTTCGGTCCGAATGCGAAATAATTTTTCTCAGCCTTTCAGACAAATCCGAAAGGCTGAAATAATGTCCGAAGTGTATAAGTCCGAATACACATTCACCTAACCAGACAAGTCCGAAACTCGGCTCTTTGGTCCGAATGCGATTTAATTTTTCTCAGCCTTTCGGACAAATCCGAAAGGCTGAAGCATGAGTCCGAAGTTAAATGTAGTCCGAAAGTGTAGTCCGAAAAGGACGGAGGTATTTTCTCAGCCTTTCGGACAAATCCGAAAGGCTGAACCATGAGTCCGAATTGAGTCCAGAGGATCTACTGTAAGAAATGCTAGTCCGAAAGTCTGAGAATTCCGAAAGATTGAAGTCCGAAAGAGCGGGGGTTTACTGTATATATATACAGTATATACAGTATGTGTGATTTTACAGTATTGAGTTATGCACAAAATATATACTGTAGGCCTATGCAGTTTGCTATACTATTTAGTAACCCACTTCCTTGATAATATTTTCCAATAGGTGCTATACTATTCCTCTCACACTACTGATCCACCTGGTGAACAAGCCTACGTCTTTTCTATCATAAATGACCTAGAGCAGTTAGTTCAGCATCCCACCCGTATCCCGGATCGCATCGGAGATCGACCCAACATTCTTGACTTGTTTCTAACTTGTAACCCTTCTTCTTATACTGTCAATCTTTTCTCTCCTTTGGGCGCCTCTGACCATAAACTTATCTCTGTCAACTGCCCTATCTCTCCAGTACGGCCACCCGATCCTCCTAGCCGGCGGCGCTTGTGGCACTTTGGCGCTGCCGACTGGGAGGCTCTCCGGCAGTACTTCTTTGATTTCCCATGGAATGATTTCTGCTTCCGTGGCCGGGGACCCTCGGAGAGTGCTGAACGTATTACCGAGGTAATCCTATCGGGCATGGAAGCATACATCCCATTCTCTTTCTCTCAGACTAATGCTAAAAAATCTAGGTTTACTCACGCCTGTTCTACTGCTGTCCGCAATATGGAGGAAGCATTCAAACGGTACCGACGTCTTAAAACTCAAGACTCTCATTCTTCCTATTTTTCTGCCCGGAATCAAGCCAAATCTGTTCTTCGACTTGCCAAACACTCTTTCATCAATAATAAATGCACTGAACTATCCAACTCTAGCTCTTCCCAAGCTTTCTGGCATCTAGCCAAAAACCTCTCCAACAATTTCTCTTCCTCGTCTTTCCCTCCCCTTTCCCATTCTGATGGCACAACCATCACTTCCTCCTCTGACAAAGCTAAACTCTTCGCTCAAACTTTTGCTAGAAACTCCACCTTGGATGATTCCGGTGCTATTCCTCCCTCTCCACCCTCCTCTCTCTTACTTATGCCGAATATCCTTATCTCTTCTAAAGATGTACTTTCTACCCTCTCTGGGCTTAATACTAATAAGGCGTACGGTCCGGACGGTGTTCCTCCTGTTGTTCTCAAAAACTGTGCTTCCGTGCTGACTCCCTGCCTAGGCAAACTCTTTCGTCTCTGTCTGTCCTCTAACGTCTTCCCTTCATGCTGGAAGTTTGCTCACATTCAACCTGTCCCAAAGAAGGGTGACCGCTCTCAACCCTCCAACTATCGTCCAATTGCTCTCATCTCTTGTCTTTCTAAAGTTTTTAAAAATATTCTTGCTTCCAAATTTCTTAAGCATTTCTCTTCTCATAATCTGCTCTCAGATCGCCAGTATGGCTTCCTTAACCTCTCCGCGGCGCACAGGGGGTTTATTACAGCTACATACTGTGCGCATGTATGATGATTTTGGGACCCATTGCCAATTTCGATAAAAAGTACATCAGCGTGTAGGGAATGTTTGCGTGCATCGGCCCATATATATTAGACCCCCCAAAAAATGTCTGGGGGGGGGGGGAACGGTCCGTAGTTGAAAAATGTGGAGCGAATGGCACCGCGCGGCTAGATTGTCATCGAGCGGCGAGATTTCCCGGCCGAATTTTCACGCGCCCAGGGGATAGAACCTGAGGGAGGAGGGGGGTGGGTTACCGCGTAATATCACGTATATCTCCTTTTTTTATCCCTTTTAGGCTATGTAGAGTACGTATACGTGTGTAGGCCACCCATATAACAATGAATATGCCTCATAGTGACCAAAAATTGCAATGTATAAGGGAATTATCAATGAATTTTTAGGCGGGAATGAAGACGGGTTGGAGGTTTGGCGTCAATTTATGAGATGAGAGTGTGGTTTGCGCTATAATATCACGTATATCTCGTACTTAGAGCACTGTCATGCTATAATGCAGACTTGTACGTATGTAGACGTCCCATATAACAATATATATACCGCATATAGACCAATTCATGCGATATTTACGCACATTATCAATGAGTTTCTATGCGTGAACCAAGGTGTGATTGAGTTGTGCTGGGAATGGAAGGGAGAGAGGGTGTGTTGCGCCATAAATATCACGTATATCTCGTACTTAGAGCACTGTCATGCTATAATACAGACTTGTACGTATGTAGACGTCCCATATAATAATATATATACCGCATATAGACCAATTCATGCGATATTTACGCACATTATCAATGAGTTTCTATGCGTGAACCAAGGTGTGATTGAGTTGTGCTGGGAATGGAAGGGGGAGAGGGTGTGTTGCGCCATAAATATCACATATATCTCGTACTTAGAGCACTGTCATGCTATAACACAGACTTGTACGTATGTAGACGTCCCATATAACAATATATACCGCATATAGACCAATTCATGCGATATTAACGCACATTATCAATGAGTTTCTAGCAGACGGAAGCCTAAAAGGGTGGGTGGGTGGGTGGGTGGGTGGAAGGGTGGGTGGGTGGGTGGGTGGGTGGGGTGGGTGGGGGGTGGGTGGGTGGGTGGGTGGGTGGGTGGGTGGGTGGGTGGGTGGGAGGGAGGCAGGGAGTGAGTCGTGGAGAGAGTGAAGGCAGGGAGATCTATCAAGAAACATACGCAGCTGTGTGATAATTGTGGAGGCGCCCGAGGCGTATGGATGTCTTGGGATTTTGAACCTTATGTCTAGCAGGTGTCTGGGGTTCGTTGCCACCCAGAGGTCTACAATAATATGAGTCAGGAATGGAGAGAGAGAGAAAGTGAGACATGAGTATGTCGTACGTAAAAATGGCTTTCAGAATTGCATTTTTATGCAAGCAGACATTGCATTTTAGACACATGTGAAGTACCACAGAAATATGTAGGCCATTGACTGTAAATAAAGTACTACATTATAGACCAGGAACGAGGGTGGTCAGTAAACATCGGCAGTTAACCTTTTTTGATAGAGAGCTAAATATAGACTGGTATTTACCTAATTGTATTTACCTAATTGTAGTTTACAGGAGTTGAGCTAAGCTCGTGTTGTCCCGTCTCTCAGTCTACTTTTTATCCAATTTTTTCTTGAAAATATGGATGTTCCTTGCCCCTACCACCTCCTCCTCCAGCCAATTCCATTTGTCAATACATCTATAGGGGAAGCTAAACTTCCTGATATCGTTCTTGCAGGTAGGTCTTTTTACTCTGTAGCTGTGGCCTCTAGTTATTCCTGTATCCATAATTAATATATCCTCCCTATCCAGCCTCTCCAGCCCCCGGGTGCATTTGTACATCATTATCATGTCTCCCCTCTCTCTCCTCTCTTTTAAACTCGGTAGATTTAATTTGTCTACCCTCCCTTCATATGGCAGTTCTCTGAGACTTGGAACCAATCTAGTAACTGCTCTCTGGATTCTTTCTAACTTGTGAATATGCTTCTTTAGATGCGGGGACCACACCACTGCTGCATACTCCAATCTTGGTCTAATCATACTCTTCATAATTTTCGCTACCATGGTCTCATCCAAGTAGTTCAGAGCAACTTTCATATTCCCGGCCATTGCATACATTCCGCTAAAGAGCTTGTTAATATGTTTCTCTGGCGACAAATTATCTTGTATAATCAACCCTAAATCCTTTTCTTTTTCGGCCTTGCTAATTATATTATCTCCCATCCTGTACTCCCAATTTGGTCTATTCACACTTCTTCCCATATTTAACACATGGCATTTACTTATATTAAATTTCATTTTCCACTTGGTGCTCCATTCGTATATTTTATCTAAATCCCCTTGCAGCTCCTCACAACTACTTTTATTTGTTATTTGTCTCATAATTTTTACGTCGTCTGCAAACATTGACATGTAGGAATTTATGCCTATCGGCAGGTCATTCACGTACATAAGGAACATGAGAGGTGCCAACACAGATCCCTGCGGCACACCACTCTCAACTTTCCGCCACGATGAGTAAGTTCCTCTAATGTTGGTCCTCATTTCCCTATCTGTTAAATAGCTCTCCATCCATTTCAGCAAACTCCCCCTGACACATCCTAGCGTCTCAAGCTTAGATAACAATCTCTTATGTGGTACCTTATCGAATGCTTTGGAAAGGTCTAAGTAGACGCAGTCCACCCATCCGCCTCTTTCTTGGAGTACATCTATCACCCTACTGTAATAACATAGCAAACTGGTAACACAAGATGTCCCTTCTCTGAATCCAAATTGCTTTGGGGTTATTATCTTCTTTCTCTCCAACATTTTCATCCATCTCTTCCTAATTAGCTTTTCACAAATCTTGCATACAATACTAGTAAGTGAAACTGGTCTATAGTTTAGAGGGTCCTCAGGGTTTCCATTCTTGTATATCGGAATGATATTAGCTCTTTTCCATTCAACAGGAACCTGTCCTTTATCTAAGGAAGCCTTTTATCTGGTGTCGCCTGACACTTGCGAAAGGGTAGATTGCCACCAGAAAACTTATATTTATTTATTTCCAAGTAATATGCAATCTAAATGTATATTCGAGACCTACTGCAAGTATTTGTATGACAGTCATGACTATGTATAATCCAATATACACGCGTAAGGGCGTAGGCGAGATATAAGAAAGATGGTTGAGCAATTTTCGACACCCACACAGTTATTATTCATTATTATTTACAATATTATACAATACAAATGTATTTGTGAAGAGTATTTTATGCATGCTGTATTTATACGAATTTAGTTGGTAGCCAAACTCAGACAGAGAGAGGATGGAGGGAGGGAAGGGTCACCCACTGACCCACTGACCGTGTGATAATGACTGGAGTCACACTGAGAGGGGCAATTTTGCCGAGTGTTTGCGCAATTTTTGACGGAATAAAGTTATATAATTACTAATTCTTGACAGAGACAAACTTTTATAAACCTTTGCATGATATAATTGATAATCCCATCAATTTACAAATGTATATTGGTGGGATAATTAATTTTTTTTTTTATATTGTCATTTCGATTGTAGACACAAAGTTTTGAGTGACATTTGGTATGAGCTCCTGTGGCATGATTGGTAAGGTCGCGGACTGGAAAACTCAGTGTGGTAGGGTAGCGGGATCGAATCCAAGAGGGGAAGGTTTTATACTGTTTAGATAAATTTTGATAAAAAAAAATTGTTTTACAAGATCATGCCATTGTATTCAAACAATATGAAATATTCATATAATATATCATATTGTAAGAATACAATGACATGACCTTGTATTTTTTTTTTTTTATTATCTTAGTAGGTTTGACAGGATTTATTGAAACATATTTATTTTGGTACAATTCATTTGAGGTAATAAAATATATACACATTACTTTGGCTATAACAAACATATATAGTGGAGCCCCCATCCTAGCTGCTAATCGGTTCCGCAGAAATAGAGCTAGGATTGAAACAGCCAAGATCGGGGCACTGTTCTTATGGGGAAAATTCAATCGGTTCCGTGCTCATGCCAAAATTTGCGTCTTTTTCTATTTTTTGCCTATGAAAGCATGTTTTATTGTACACAAATTAAATGTTATGCATTATACTGTATCATATAATACACCATAGAATAAGTTTTTAATAACTAGAAAAAAAAAGGCCCAATATCTAAACAATTATCGCACTTTTTCCCAGTGTTAGGCTATGAAAACATGTTTTTTGTCTAGGCTACATCAAGTAGCCTAGGCCTAAATCTTATGCATTGTAAATAATAATGTAGACATGGCTGAATGACAGTCCTAACCATAAATACTGTAGATTGGGGCATTGTTTCTATCATGCGAACATTTTTAGGCCTAGCCTAGGCCTAGGTTCTAAATTCGTCCAGCCACCCCTCAAGTAGGCCTACCCATTTCGCCCCAAATACATCCAATAAATACATATTATGAGGAAAAGACGTATAAATACGTATTATGAGAAGATTACTTACCACACAGATTTTATTATAAATCATTGTCATATTTAGCCTAGCCTAAGCTAACATCGTCTAGGCTAGGCATTTCAATCGCTTTCGTCCGACATGGACTGGTCTTTGCTCTGTGTTTTTAGCATGAAATTCCTTCATTGCTACCACCAGGCCAACCATCCCTATCACTAGATGTACTAGAGGTTATAATAAACGCGAGAGATAAGGGGTTCAGGCACAAAAAGGCTTGCAAACGGTTGTTTTGTCAACACAGATACTAGCTACAGTGTGCGAAAAACGGAATTTGAAGGTAAATACGGGGAAGAGCAAGGTTATGGTCTTCGAAAGGGGTGAAGTCACAGAGTGTGAGGTGAAGCTGAACGGTCAGGCTATGGAGATCGTCAACTCTTTTAAGTATCTGGGCAGTGTGTTGAGTAAAGATGGGACTATGGATGAAGAGGTGCGGGAGAGGGTACAACAGGGGAAGAGGGTTGTAGGAACGCTAAAAGCAGTAACAAGAAATAGGGTGGTCAGTATGGAAGTGAAGAAGTCCTTGCATGACAGTGTGGTAATCCCGACACTGACTTACGGAAGCGAAGCATGGACGTTGGTTGAGAGACTCAGACCAAGAGTGAGAGCAGTGGAAATGAATTACTTAAGGAGTGCGTGCGGAGTTACATGGAGGAATAGACAGACTAATGAGGAAGTAAGAAGGAGGTGTGGTGTGGAGGTAGATGTGCTGGAAAGTGTGAAAAGGAACAACTTGAGATGGTTCGGCCATATGGAACGTATGGAAAGCGAGAGAATGACTAAGAGGGTGTACGAGAGCGAGGTGGAGGGACAGAGGGGGAGAGGTAGACCGAATATGAGGTGGAAGGATGGAGTGAGGAACTACATGAACGAAGGCGGTGCTGGTTGGGGGGAGGGGCGTCGACTGACTGGGGACAGAGGTGCATGGGGGCGGTTCGTTCGTGGCCACCCCTTCGGGGATCACGGCGTCAGGCAATAGATAGATAGATAGATAGATAGATACTAGCTAAACTGCAAGCGTCTGCTTAGTGATGACGTCATACAAAGATGGCGGCATCTTGCGCATTTGACGATCGGATTTCGGATTCACTCGGATTTCGTCTCTAAACGGCAAGCTACTGGCAGATTCTTTCGTTATGTTAAAACAAAATTATTGTTTTTGTTTGTTTTCTAGTTTTATGTTGAGTTTTTAGTTATTTTTGCTATTTTTTCGGGTTTCGGCTGGGATTTTGATGCGAGAATTGAGGCTTTTGGCGCGAGAATTGAAATGGGGAATATTTGGTGTGTGGTGCGAAAATTGAATCAACGAAGACCGGTGTAGCGAAGATGGGGGCTCCACGGTATATTGATATACTAAAAAAGAAGGCATATTACATGGAAATCTTTGAAACTTATAAACTAAATAATGAAAGATACAATTATATAATGTAAAAAGCTATATCACAGGGACATCTTTGGAACTTATACATTATATAATATATATGTAACATTATGAGGTAGCGTGATCAATTTGGTCAGGTCAGGTAAGGTAGGGCGCGAGTCCAGGGCAGGGCAGGGGGCGAGTCCAGGGCAGGGCAGGGCAGGGGGCGGCACTTTTTATACATGTGGTAGTTTTTATACATGTGGTAGTCCCTGAAGCAGTCACCCAAGCAGAGTGCAACTTTGCACTCGGCGCACATTGAGGTGACTCTTTTGGTTACGTGGGGTTTCCTGACACTGGTGCTGCAGACGTGGCACTGCACCTGCCTGTGACGAGTGCCAACCAGCTCGGTGTTGGTCAGGTAGTGTCTTTCCACACCCAGCTGGATGCGGTCAGGGACGTGATCCCCACGCCATGCCGTACGTCTGTGAGTGGTGGTGCCATACTTCTCCAGGAGTTGATTTTTTTTTTTTTTTTTTTTATATATTCCAACTTACTTCCTCTCGGGCATAGGCTGAGAGCCTTAACATTCACCGCTTTACAATGAACAGTAAAGCCTGTGAGGTCTTGTTGTCTAGGGAGTGAGACATGTGAAGCACGTAGAGTACAACGAGCACCAGCCATCCTGCCTTCACATGAGGCACGGTGCTCACTCATGGCCCGAAACGACCCCATCTCTGAAGCCACCTCGTTCCCGTGCTTCACTGTCTCAACCCCTACACTCGGACTCTCACACTTACACACACACAACGCCACCTGTTGAGCAGATAACTCACCAGGCATTGCACCCCTATAGCATATTTTGAATATGGGAATATTCATACAGTGCTATTTAATCAGGGAACAATGAGGGTATTTTATTTACGTTTCGGTGGGCTTGTGGTAATGCACTGATACCAGGTACAGCACAAATTCCATCCCAATAATATCTTCCCATTGATACATCGGGATTTAAACCCGGGACCTTTGGATTACCAGGCCAGTGGCAAGACCACTCCACCACACCTCCCCTGAAGGATATGCAACGTTGTACACAAACTCCCGGAATTTTAGCTTCTGGTTTGGGGCAGTCTCTCTCTTCACCAACCACAAGTTGTAGGCGTTGAGCATCGTGATGTCAACTAGGTGGAGGAAGAGCTTGTGATACCACTTCACAGTCTTCCTCAGACACTCAACGCCTGACAGTTGACAGTCAGACTTGTCCACCAGGCGCATGTTCTTTGTATAGTCCACTACTATGTCGGGCTTATAGATGGTCTTCCTGGTTCGGTAGTGGATTTTACCAGAGTCCATCTGGGCACCTGTGTGGACTGTGGAAAGCAGGTGAACGTCTCTTTTGTCCTTCCACTTCAGGGCTACCACTTTCCCGGACTTCTCAAGTTGCTTGTACTTCTGCCCCTTTCGTCGCCTTCTTCGGACATGCCTCTCGCGGTGTTCCTGGGCCAGTTCGTCTTCAGAAGGTGTGTCACTGGAGGAGGCATCTGACAGAGGAATGACATCACCTGAGAACTTGGGCATAAACTTTCTTGTCTTTCTGACAGTCCCACATGACCCCGTTTGGTTGTTATGAAGAAACTGGCAGAGAGCAGGAGAAGTATACCAGTTGTCAGTGTAGATGATGTGGCCTTTGCCCAGGTAAGGTGCCAACATTTTCCTGACGATGGCACCTGACATGCCCATGGGGTCACCGGGAGCGGCTTTCGGTACGTCAATGTCAGTTCCTGTATACACGATCATGTCAAGCACTATTCCAGTTTCACAGTCGCACAACTCGAAGAGCTTGATTCCGAACCTATGCCTTTTCAAGGGGATATACTGCTTGAAAACAAGACGTCCTTTGAAGAGCACGAGCGACTCATCAATCACCAAATTGAGGAAGGGGTAAAAGTATTTCCTATACCTCTCCAACAACATGGTGAACACATCCCAAACTTTCCATATCCTGTCAATCCTGTTAGGATTTTCGTTGTCTGCAAAGTGCATAAATCTTAGCAGCAACAAAAATCTGTCACGAGTCATGAACTTATTGAAAGTTGGGGTGGCGATGAGAGGGTCGTGCTTCCAGTAGTGTTGCAACACATGCTTCTTGCAAAGAGCATGAGGAACAACAAGGCAAAAAACGTCATGAATTCTTCAACAGTCGTATCCACCCAGCCTCGTATTCTCGCTTTTGGAGAAATGACGTCCAATTTGCCAAACACCCACCTGTAGTAGGCGTTTGTTTGGGCAACGATGTAAGTCATTACCTCCAAATCGAAAAAAGCGAGGAAGAACTCGCTTTCGTTTGCGTTTTCGTCACAAGGCCAGTCATCAGTTGTACCTGACGTACCAGGATTGAACTGGGGCACGTGGCGGGTGCCCAACCCCAAAAAGGGTTGAAATAGGGGAGCTATCCCCCCGCCAAAGGCGGCTTTCTAGGGCCTTTCCTAGCTGATGCTGAGAGGATTGGGTTCTAGTCATGTGGTGATGGGCTGGTCTATCAGAGTGAGAACTGAGCAATCTCTGCCATACCCATAGCTTACTCTGACTGTTCCTTTTACTTATATATTTTCTAGATCTCAAGTGACGGCATCTCTAACGTGGATTGACCTCCCAATCTACCAAGATTGGAAGCCAAAGCGTCACATTTTTCCCTTGCCCCTCAACTTTCTCTTCATAATTGCTGAGGGGCACAGGGCCCTGGGTGGGGCTTTGGTTTCCCGGGCGTTTCCGCACCCTCCTCAAGCTCCCCGCCACGGAGTGGCTTCGGTCACCCAGGTCGGCGGGGAGGGTTCTGTGGGGGCGCTCGGTTATGGCCTTGGCCTTGCTCGGGGCCTTGGGGCTGTTCGGCCAGGCAGCTTGGGGAACAACAACAACTGGGGCACGTCAGGCACAAAATTGACCCCGTCAGACCACTCAAACGAAGGCATGCCAGGGATCGGAATGTCGTCTCCGTCTGCTTCTGCATCTGAAATATCGCTGTCATGTTCGCGATACAACACAGCATCATCATCACCCTCCTCTTCACTAGACAGACGGCCTTCTTCATTTTCATCACCGACGTCTGACTCACTTCCACTGTCCACTCCCAAATCCCCCCACCCTTGGTCCCGTGCTAGGGCGTCGTCGTCGAAACCCGCAGGGCTGCCAATGCCCTGCGAATCACCACCAAACAGCAGGGCGGCGTACTTGGATGGTGTCAGATTTGTTCTGCTCACTCTAGCACGTAGGGGCGTCTTATGGGCAGGGGCAGGGGCAGAAGGGCCAGAAGGGCCGGCAGGGGCGGCAGTGGTGCGTGGTGCAGTGGGCCTGGAGGCAGGCAAGATGATGGTGGTGCCTGTCGCCCCTTTCCCTTTCCCTTTCCCTCTTCCTTGGGCAGGAGCGGCAGGGGCGGCAGGGGCGGCAGGGGCAGCAGGGCCGGCAGGGCCAGCAGTCGCTTTCCCTCTCCCTTTCCCCTTCCCTTTTCCTTGGGCAGGGGCGGCAGGGGCAGCAGGGGCGGCAGGGGCAGCAGGGGCGGCAGGGGCGGCAGGGGCGGCAGGGGCGGCAGGGGCAGCAGGGGCAGCAGGGGCAGCAGGGGCAGCCGGGCCAGGGGCGGCTGGTGGTGGTGGTGGTGGCAGGGTCACTGTGGCAGGCGTACAGGTTTTCTTTCCTACGCCCGTGCCTTTGATTTTGCCTGCCCCCGCAGGTTCTGCAGCCCTAGGGCTGCAGGGCTGGCAGTCCTGCGTCGCTGGTACTGGTGGCAGAGGTGGCAGGGGTGGCAGTGGTGGTGGCAGTGGTGGTGGTAGTGGTTGTTGCAGTGGCCTGGGTCGTCGTGGCAGTGTCCCCAAAGGCCAATGAGCTCTGTGCCATTGCCCTGCTTGCACGTGTTTTACGTGCTTTTGGTGCTGGTGCTTCGTCTTCCAAGCTGTAGGGCGTGTCGTACTGGTAGCCACCCTCTGCCTTTCACGGCAACTGACACCACCAGAAGGAGGGCTGGTTGTCATCAGGGCGCGAGCGTGAGGGACGTGTGGGCTCCATGACTAGTGCTTGGGTTCTGGCGCGGTGGTGCTTGCACGAGTGCGGGGCGAGCGTGTGGCGGGGTAGTATCGAGAGTTGCCATGTAGTAATACACCGACACCAATTTGTAGCCGCCTGCCTATAAACCCGCGGTTTTGGTACGTGTTCAAAAGCCTTACTCTTAAGAGTCTTCCCGCAGTCCGCCGGGGGAACTCTTAAGAGTCTTCCCGCAGTTCCCGGGTTAAGGGTCGCTCTACTGGTGATCTTCTTTCATATCTTACTAACTCTTGGTCATCCTCCTTTCGGGACTTCGGTGAGACTTTTTCTATTGCACTAGACATATCAAAAGCCTTCGATAGAGTCTGGCACAAATCTTTAATTTCTAAACTACCCTCCTTCGGTTTCTATCCCTCCATCTGTGCCTTTGTCTCTAATTTCCTTTCCGGCCGTTCCATAGCCGCGGTTGTGGACGGCCATTGTTCACTTCCTCACCCTATAAACTCCGGTGTTCCTCAGGGCTCTGTCCTATCTCCTATTCTTTTTCTAATTTTTATAAATGATCTCCTCAACTGTATCTCAATTCCCATCCATTCATACGCAGACGACTCAACCTTACACTACTCCATTAGTTTTTCAGAACGCCCCAGCCAGCAATCCCTCAACGACAAACGTAATGAAGCCATAGAACTCTTAAATTATGATCTAAATACTATCTCCAATTGGGGCAGAGAAAACCTTGTTACCTTTAATGCTTCCAAAACCCAATTTCTCCATCTATCTACCCGTAAGGAACTCCCAGCAGACTATCCCTTATTCTTCAACAATACAAAAATCAATCCTTCATCTTCTCTCAATATTCTTGGTGTCTCCTTTTCTTCTGTTCTCAGTTGGAAGGACCATATTACCAGTCTTGCTAAGGCAGCCTCCCAGAAGCTGGGTGTGCTCAACCGCCTTAGGGGGTTCTTTTCCCATGCACAGCTTCTTGCTCTGTACAGGGGCATAGTGCGTCCTTGTATTGAGTATTGTTCACATGTGTGGGGAGGTTCCTCTTACACCGCTCTCCTAGACAAAGTTGAAAGGAAGGCCTTTCGTATCATTAACTCCCGTCCACTCACCAACTCTCTGCAATCTCTCTCTCTCCGCCGCAATGTTGCATCTCTCTCGCTATTCTATCGCTACTATAATAATCATTGTTCCTCAGAGCTTTCCCAGTGTATACCACCTCCTTTACGTAGGGCACGTGCTACCCGTCTTGCAACTCAATCCCACCCCTACTCTGTGCAACTCTCCAACCCAAGAGTGAAACATTACTCTCAAACTTTCTTCTAATCAACAGCTGAGCTCTGGAACTCTCTCCCAGAATCAGTCTTTCCCTCTTCCTATGACTTAAATTGCTTCAAAGTCAGTGTGTGTCCAGGCATTTTGGCTCGAACGTCCCTTGATTTTGGCCCTGTCACTCTTTCAACTATGGGGGAGGCACTCGCTATAGGCAGTTCTGCCTTTTGCCTCCCTCAATCACATAGAAAAAAATAAATAAAAATAAAAAAAAAAATACACCAAGACACCGTAAAATACAATAATTCATTACTAGATTATACTGCTTTATAATACTATAATACTGTACTACCAAATAGCAAACATGGCATATTGTTATGCTGTCAAATGTAAAGCGAGTAGCTATTGTATTTTTGTGTATAATTTCTACATGACATTACATGTATAACAAATCATATATTAAGCCTCTGAGAATCAATGACACTCTTCTTTTCTGCTTTATGGCTATTATTAGACGATTTAATTCAGATTAGGAAATTTTTTCACATTGGCCCTTCCTAAGCTGTAATTATTCGTCTAATTATAGCCAGGATAAACAAGCAAAATGTGTCAAAACCGTCAGAGGGTAAATTAATGAAGGTAAACACGATGCCATTACTTATGAAATTGATAATGGTGTGTGTGTGTGTGTCAACCTCCTGTCTGGCATTGGGGTGGGGTGTAAGTGTGCGTGGGGGGGGGGGGGGGGGCTAGTTTGTTCTCTCCATGGGTGGGGAGGGGAAGGAAGGGGTGACAGACAGGCACACCCTGCCCCTTCTGCCTGGGGTAGGAGTAGTAAGGGGTACTGGGCAGGGCCCACCCCATTCCTAGCTTCTGGGGTAGTAGGAGTAGGGAGTAAACCCTATGCAGGGACTTTCACTTCTGGGTGTACATATATTGTAACGGCAACTGGAGTGTAACATGATAAAGTCCCGCCAAAGTACTGACCCATCATGTCATCACTGTGGCTGATGTTGGCATAGTGCTAACTATGCCTCAGCAAGACTCAACGCAGTCCCACTCCAGCACCTGTACCATCTACAAACCACACCAGCCTTTACAAGTGCTACAAGACAGTACCATATCAAGGCTTTATTGTACATAAGACAACTTAGACTTTAGAACATAATCTTGCCACAACACTGCCTCACCATGCAAAACTGTGGCCGACACTGGCGTGGTGCTAAACAGTGCCCAAGTAAGACTCTAATACAGTCCTCTGTGGCATCTATCCACTCCTCACCAGCCACGGCTGTGCCATACCAAGACAGCGCCAATAACAAGGCTTAAATGTTTAGTAATTGATGTTGGTCCACAAATCTACTACCATCCCCTCTACTAGTTGCCTTGTACGACACGCAGTAGGATACGTACTTGGAAAATACTTCGGTAGATGGTATACGTAACACCCCATTCTTAACATTAATCATCAATTACAAACCCCTATGTACTTGAATAAACTAATGAAAGCATATGGTCCTCCCGGGATCCGAACTCGGGACACCACACCCAGAACATAAGCACCTAAACCATTACACCACCAATACACATAAACTTGGTACTAACCATTACCAGTGACAGAATTAATAGCAGCCCACGACTCCCTAATGACCTGAGCACACTGGCTGGACACGTTGGCAAAGTCGTCCGTCACCAGCTGCCCAAACTTGTCACAAGGGGTCAGGCCTGTGAACTGCAGGATTGGGGCCGAGGCAGCAATGGCTCTGGAAATTATTGAAAAGAATATAACTAAAAACAAAAAATGGTAGCTCTTCAGTCCAAAATATTAGTTACTCTAATAATTCATATTAAATTAAAATAATAGATTACTGTATAGACAACTAATTTATATTCTACATCTAAATAGTACACATAGAGTAATAGCACTATAGCTATACCATACCTCACTGACTATTTAGTGGCATAGTATCAATTTTCAAAAGTTCTTGGACCACTACAACCAGCCCTAAACATGGTGACACACAGGAACTTTGTTTGGCTACTTTTTTCAGGTATCTGTAGTCTGGCAATTTTAAAATTTAAGTTAAAGTTATTAAAATGTACTCACTTAACTACATTTACCTTCAGTCTAGTTGCCAATACCAATGCTGAAGAGCCCGAAAATAATGCAAGAACAACCTTGCTCATGGAAAGGGCGGGTTAAGGGCTGGTGTAACACTACCTTTACTTTATTGGCTGTTTAGAACTGCTGATTGTAAAACTCAGACAAGTTCCTTCATCAATTACTACAGTAACACACCGCTTATCCGAAATTCGTACATTCAAAATTCTCAGTTAACTATAAAAAATCAGATTTTTGTTCTTATTTCAAACTGAAGAGAATTGAGATCCAAGTGAAATTTTAGCCGTGCCGTAACTTTCTATTCATCCACCAGGCGTTGTACTGGGAAGCTTACTGAGCCTTTCTCATTTTGCCATTGTTTCTGTATCGAGCATTTGTTGTGTGTAGCGTCCAAAATTATATCGCCGAATATCTGTGTAATGGCGCCTCCAAAAACAAAAAATGCATCAGGAACGAACAGCAAGAGGGTTGTTCTAATGCTTAAGCAGAAAATAGATATATATAAGATGAACGCTGGTGTAAGCAGGAATGCTTTAATACGTGAATACAACAAAAGTTCTATGACTCTGTAGAAGTGCGTGCGGAGTTACATGGAGGGATAGACAGGCAAATGAAGAAGTACGAGAGAGGTTTGGTCTTGATGTAGATGTGCTGAAAAGTGTGACAAGGAACACCTTGAGATGGTTCAGCCATGAGTGAGAGAATGACTTAAGAGAGTGTAGGAGAGTGAGGTGGAAGGACAGAAAGGGAGAGGTTGATAGGTTGACTTGCTACTAGCATTCTTGGTCTAAAAATGTCTCAGGATACCGTACATCATCAAAGTTAGTAGAGAAAGCCAACCCTTACTAGCCTATCCCCATAGACCCACTGATTTCTAGCAGGCTCCTGGAAATTCTATAATATACAGTAGGGTATAGGCAACACAGCAAATTCTTCATGATACCATACTGAAGAAAAGTGAAATAAAAAGTAAATACTGTAGCCACTGTACTGTACACAGCAGGGAGTTGACACTTTAAAGTTTCTCATCTTTTTTTAGTTAATGTTAATCATCAATATTGAAGGCAGATTTACATAAAAGATTTGTTCAGCAATGTTTTGTTCACACCACTGTTCTGGCAGCTTCATTTTTGGCGAGCGAAGCGAGCCAGATTATATTTATACATTATACATTATAGTTATACATTGGCAACCTATAATTATCTACCTTCAGCATAGTTACCAATATCAGTGCATAATAGTTTAAAACGTTGCCAGAAATAAGTAGTAGATCAAGAGTTGGTGGAAATATCCTTTGTGTTGATCCACTTTAACTCACCCTTGAACAATATGAGGGTACTTGATGCGGAACCAGGCAGCCAACATGCCTCCATAAGACCCTCCAAACACAATGACGGGACTTTTATTGGCCCCTCGTATGGCAGACCTCAGGTAGACAATCAAATCCACATAGTCCGCCAGTGCTTGCTCCGAAGTCAAATACCCAGAGTACTTGGGATCCTGAAAGGTTTAATGTATTTATAATGTAAAACTTGCAAACTAAACAAACCAAAACTGGGACGAAATCAAAATCGCTATGTGGAAATAATGCTTACAAAAATCAAATTTATGACATAAAAGAACACAATCCACCACATAGGGTGTACATTACTATATAAGCAAGTTAATCTGTTTCCCAAAAAGGTACTAATAATGTGTGTGTACATTCTACAATCTCCAACTTCACCATATTTTTAATAATCTACTTATGAAATAAAACTAACAATTTAATAGTCTACAATTGAGTCAAAAGATGTATTGCTTCCATACTTAACAATAGGAACAGTTTTACATCTGATTTCCACAAAATACAGTAGGCCTACCGTATGTCAGATGCAATAAATTGATATTGTGACAAAAAGATTACACCGGAACAGAGTTTTGTGTGGAGCACTCAGTCTTTAACCCCTTATTGGCGGTGCTCGACTTAAGTCGTGCACCAATTTGCAGCAAGTTAGGAGCATTATTAAGGCTTTTAAAGGGTTAAAATCGAGTGCAAATGGCCGGGAGCACAGCGGGCCAGACAGCCGACTCCCAGGGCTTACCGCCGCCCATTAACTCATGTTCCCTGTGTTCTCGAGAGGCCGGCAGTGTAGCCAGTAGTGAGCATAGCTGGGAAAAATATACCGATATATGCTAAACTCCCATGTTCGTGGCATCACTGCAAGAGAACCACGAGTGCTACGTAGCTCGTTCTGGTCTCATTTTGAAGCTTTTAGTGCCTAGTTTTTTGCTAAATAATGTTTTTTTCATGCAGATGCTTGATTTATCATGCAGGAGGGCCTGAATATGCCCAAATGAGCCCAAAACACCCCGCTAGACAAGGGTTAAATTTGTGTACAGTATGTATGTTTAGTTGGTGCTCATGTAGTAATGTACACCCTATGTTGTGTTCTTTTATTTCATAAATTTTATATTAGTAAGAGTTGTTTCCACATACCGATTTTGATCAGTTATTTTGCCTTTATATTGTCTAAGTTTTGGTTTGTTTAGTTTACAAGTTTTACATTTTAAATTATCACTGTTCTTGTAATGGCATTACAGTACTGTACTATACCGTGATCCAAGCACTAGTGAATTCCTCTGGAAGAACTGGTGCTTTGAGGAATAATTCTATCTATCTATCTATCTATTGCTGGATGCCGTGATCCCCTCAGGGGTGGCCACAAACGAAACGGCCCCATGCACCTCTGTCCCCAGTCAGTCAACGCCCCTCCTCCCATCCAGCACCGCCTTCACTCATATACTTCTTCACTCCATCCTTCCACCTCTCATTCAGTTTACCTCTCCCTCTCTAATCTCTATCCTTCCACCTCACTCTCGTACACTCTTTTAGTCATTCTCTCGCTTCCATACGTTCCACATGGCCGAACCATTTCAAGGTGTTCCTTTTCACACTTTCCAGCATATCTACATCCACACCACACCGCTCTCGTACTTCCTCATTCGTCTGTCTATCCCTCCAAGTAACTCCGCACGCACTTCTCAAATAACTTATTTCCACCCCTCTCACTCTTGGTTTGTGTCTCTCCAACAACGTCCATGCTTCACTCCCATACGTCAATGTCGGGATTACCACACTATCATGCCAGAACTTCTTTACTTAAAAGCTGACCACCCTATTTCTTGTTACTGTTTTCAGTGTTCCTACAACCCTCTTCCCCTGTTGCACCCTCTCCCGCACTTCTTCATCCATACTCCTATCTTTACTCAACACACTGCCCAAATACTTAAAAGACCTGACATTCTCCATAGCTTGTAAGCATTTTGTTCATGTAAATCACTGTATCACCTTTCAGCACAAGTTGTATAGAAATGTATGTGCTACACATACATACATACATAAAATTTTAAGACTGAGTGTTCCACACATCAGTGCAGTTTCAGTCTCTTGTCCTAATGGCGGCGTTCCAGGCAACCCTGTTAAGGGCTGCTTCACTTGTCAAGTTCTTGGAATTGAGATCGGCGCGTATAGTCCGATCCCAGGTCTTCCTCGGTCCACCCCTTGGTGCAGCTCCCTCCACAATCACAGACCTGCATTTTTTCACCCAATTTTGTTGTTGTTGGTGTTGTTGTTGTTGTTCCCCAAGCTGCCTGGCCGAACAGCCCCAAGGCCCTGAGCAAGGCCAAGGCCATAACCGAGCGCCCCCACAGAACCCCTCCCGCCGACCACAATAAAGCCTGGGTGACCGAAGCCACTCCATGGCGGGGAGCTGAGGAGGGTGCGGAAATGCCCGGGAAACCAAAGCCCCACCCAGGGCCCTGTGTCCCTCAGCAATTATGAAGAGAAAGTTGAGGGGCAAGGGAAAAATGTGACGCTTTGGCTTCCAATCTTGGTAGATTGGGAGGTCAATCCACGTTAGAGACGCCGCCACTTGAGATCTAGAAAATATATAAGCAAAAGGAACAGTCAGAGTAAGCTATGGGTATGGCAGAGATTGCTCAGTTCTCACTCTAATAGACCAGCCCATCACCACATGACTAGAACCCAATCCTCTCAGCATCAGCTAGGAAAGGCCCTAGAAAGCCGCCTTTGGCGGGGGGATAGCTCCCCTATTTCAACCCTTTTCGGGGTTGGGCACCCGCCCACCCAATTTTGTTCATCCATTCTCTCCACATGTCCATACCATCCCTGTCTACTTGTACGCATCACCTCGCTAATACTCTTTATACCTAAACGTCTCCTCAGCTCAACATTTGTTATTCTATCCTGTAGCCTGGCCCCACACATCCATCTCACCATTCTCATCTCATTACGCTCCATTCTGTTGACATCCTTTACTTTAACGGGCCATGTTTCTGAGGCATACGTCATTGCACTTCTAACACATGAGGCATACACCTTTCCCTTCAGGGGGAGAGGCATTCTTTTCATGGTCAGGATTGGCATCAATTCTTTGAACTACCCCCAGCCACACCTAATTCTAGCAACAGTGGCAGCCTCGGACCCACCACCGGCAGAGATGGTATCTCCTAGGTAACAAAACTTGTTCACCAGCTCCAAAGACTCATTTCCAAAATTCACAGCCACAGGATCATCACTTAACACAAGCTCGCCTTTGCACACTACGCACTCAAATTTCTCTATTTCTGACTTATCCTTCGGCAGGGGCCCCTTTATTCTACTACAGCGCTTACTCCCATGGTGTACCCAACATCGACAGATGCTACATTGAATTGAGTTAATGCCCACTCCCTTTTCACACACTGCACATGGGTATGCACTGCTCTTTTCCACATTGCCTCGTCTCAATCTACAATGCATAACCTTGGTTTTGTTAATATTGACTCTTAAACCCTTGCTCGCCATGCCCTCTCTCCACTCTCTGAATTTGGCCTCAGCATCCTGCATACTGTCAGCTATTAGGACTAAATCGTCTGCATAAAACAGTTCTAACGGGAGTCCGCCTCTAAAAACTCTAGACAGCGCCTCCAAGACCATAATAAAGAGGAGGGGGCTTAACACTGAACCCTGATGAACTCCAACACAGACTGCGAACTCATCACTCAGTACTGTACACCCTTCACCCTCACCGAACTTCGCGAATCCTCATACATCTTCATTATCACACGCACCAGCCACTCTTCCACACCAAGTTTCCTCATAGCCCACTGCACAACATCTCTAGGTACCCTATCAAAGGCCTTCTCCAGGTCCACAAACACAAAGTAAAGATCCCTGCCTTTTAGTAAGTATCTTTCCTGTATCTGCCTGACTATGAAGATAGCATCGGTTGTACCACGTCCTGGCATAAAACCAAACTGCATATCATCTATAGAGATGCTTTGCCTGATCAAACCCTCAAGGACTCTCTCACAGACCTTCATGATTTGGTCAAGCATTTTCAGGCCCCTATAATTTCCTCTATCTAGTGCATCCCCTTTTCCTTTGTATATATTTACTATTACACTTTTGAGCCAATCCTCTGGGATTTTCTCATCTTTAATAATGGTGTTTATCAACTCAGTGACTAAGTTTACACCAATCTCCCCTGAGGCTTTTATCATCTCAGCGACAATGTCGGAGCAACCTGGAGCTTTACTGTCCTTCATTTTATTGATTGCGTCGCTCACTACAGCTGGTGCTATCAAAGGAGGGGGCCCAGATATTGGTTTTTCGATACTAAGCTGTTCCTTATCCCATTCAAACTCTACATTTAGCAATCGTTCATAGTGTACCTTCCATGCTTCTCTGATTTCATTTTCTGCATACACAATCTTCCCATTATCATCTCTAACACACTGTTCACCTATAATATCCCTACTGTCATTTTTAACTCGCCTAGCTAGGTTGAAGATCCCATTGGGATACCGTGCTGTATAATGTTTTGGTGTATAAGGCCACGGGATACTTAAGTGGACCAACCTGATTTTTTTTTTCTAGGTAGCATCCATTTGACCTCATTCAGAATAGTGTTTTAAGTTGCTTACCCTCATCCAGGTCTCGATTTGAACTTGGCGAGCGATAGCGAGCCAGCATATTTTGAATTATATTTTAGATAGCTGATTTAATTTGTACATTTTTCGGTAGAATAACGTCTCCGGTGAAGCCGGATTTCTCCATACAATGATATCTCGCTGTCACTCGCCAGGAAAAAATGGATACCTGAATGGGGAGAAACGTCTTAAACAGTAGGCTGAATGGGGTCGAATGGATTTTTTGTTTTATTCTAGCTATATTTAGACAATTTTGTGCAGTTTAACCCGTTGAGCCCCGGCTAGTTATAATATTTTGTTCACCCCAGTCCCAAGCCATTTTCACTTATTTTTTTTGTTTGCTAAAATGGAAGACAAGGATGAGAAATGAAAAAAAAAAAAAAAAAAAATCATCTCTGACATTTTTTTTTGGGGGGGGGGGCCGGTGGGGGGTTGAGGGGGGGGGAGCTTCCAAAAAATGTGTTGAGCCAAAATGGAAGAGAATGGTGAGAAATGAACACACAAATAAAAAAAACTCATTTCGGTCATTTGGGGGGCGGGTTTCAATAGTTCGTCTCCCCTGCATGACCACCCGCCCGGGAGCACTAGGGTAAAAACTGAGTATGGCATTGTACGGCATACATCCTAAGGAGTATCTCGCATAAATCTCAAGCCTCTAGCTCCCATACGACTGGAGTAATGAAGGTTCAAAGTGGCGGTAAACTAGGGGTGTAAACTATCCCCACTAAGCCCACCACCACCTAGCGCGCCGCCGTCTCGGCCCGCTCACACCTACTGGCCCGGCTCCCCCACACACTACGGTACCGCCCCCTCCTATTCTCCCGCCATTTCCTACCTTACGAGCCACGTAAGTGTTTTTTATATGTCGGACGCACGTGATGCGTCGCTGGGAGTTGGTGATCAAAGACTGCCGACGCAACACGTGCGACGCTGGGTCTCAACGGGTTAAGAAAGATCTGTGTTAGTACAAAGGGTTAAATGAGATAGTTTGAAGCTTCTTAATTGCTGGTTACCCTTTTTAAACTTAATAAAATTGTCTAATAGTTGCCAGAATAGAATGAAAAGGATGTCGCCGGTACAAAATACATACGAGTTTAAAGACCGTTTTGTCCACAGAGAATGTGGTTACAGTCTCACGTCCTAAATGGCAGCTTTCCAGGCGGCTGCCTCTGTTGTCAAGTTCTTTATTTTGAGATCGGACCGGAGTACCCGAGCCCACGTCATTCTAGGTCCACCCCTACGTGCAGCTCCCCCCACGTTCACAGTCACCTTCACCCAGTTCTGATCATCCATTCTAGGTCCACCCCTACGTGCAGCTCCCCCCACGTTCACAGTCACCTTCACCCAGCTCTGATCATCCATTCTAGGTCCACCCCTACGTGCAGCTCCCCCCACGTTCACAGTCACCTTCACCCAGTTCTGATCATCCATTCTAGGTCCACCCCTACGTGCAGCTCCCCCCACGTTCACAGTCACCTTCACCCAGTTCTGATCATCCATTCTAGGTCCACCCCTACGTGCAGCTCCCCCCACGTTCACAGTCACCTTCACCCAGCTCTGATCATCCATTCTAGGTCCACCCCTACGTGCAGCTCCCCCCACGTTCACAGTCACCTTCACCCAGCTCTGATCATCCATTCTAGGTCCACCCCTACGTGCAGCTCCCCCCACGTTCACAGTCACCTTCACCCAGCTCTGATCATCCATTCTAGGTCCACCCCTACGTGCAGCTCCCCCCACGTTCACAGTCACCTTCACCCAGCTCTGATCATCCATTCTCTCCACATGTCCAAACCAACCAAGTTGGCTCGTGCGCATCACTTCATTGACACTCCTAATGTCCAGACACCTTCTCAATTCCTCGCTCGATACCCTGTCCCTAAGATTAACCCCACACATCCATTTCACCATTCTCTTCTCATTCCGTTCCATTCTATTGACATCCTCCGTTTTAACCGGCCACGTCTCCAAGGCATAGGTCATCGCGCTCCTAACACACAAGGTATACACCTTCCCTTTAAGGTGGGGTGGGAGCCCTCTCATGGTCAGGAGTGGCAACAACTCTCTAAACTTTCCCCAGCCACTTCTGACTCTAGCAATGGAGCTAGCTTCAGCGCCACCTCCGGCGGAAACCGTATCGCCCAGGTAGCAGAACTTATTCACACACTCCAGCGTTACACTGTCAAAATCAACACTGACAGGCGGGTTGTTTTATACAAGATCTCCCTTGCACACTGCACATTCAAAGTCTATGATTCTTGTCAAAGGTCCTCTAGGTCCACTACATCTCTTGTGTACCCAGTCACTACAGACGTAACATTGAATTGAATTACTTCCCACCCCCTTCCCACATAATGCGCACGGATAGTCGCCGCTTCTTTCCATAGTTCCACGCCCTACTCCACTAATCATGACCTTTGTTTTATCTATGTTAACTCTTAGACCCTTATTTGCCATACTTTCCCTCCATCTTTTGAACTTCGCCTCTGTTTCCTGCGCACTATCTGCGATAAGAACTAGATTATCTGCATATAACATCTCCCATGGGAGTCCTGTCCTAAATTCCCTTGACAGAGCCTCCAGGACTAAAACAAACAGTAATGAGCTCAGAACTGAACCTTGGTGAACTCCAACCTTCCATTAATATGTAGATGAGTGGTCTTATAATCGCCAAACAAATGGAGTAAAACAAGGCTGGTCCACAAAGACCCGCCTCGCACCAGATAGATTTAACCCCTTCTGTACCGGTGATGTACTTTTCATTATATTCTGGCAACTATTAGACGATTTGTTCAACTTAGGAGGAACGTCTACCCATTAAATGACTACAGACTATCTCAATTAAACATCTTTGCTACCATATATCTTCTTATGCTTGATAAAATCGTCTAAATGTAGCTGAAATCAAATTAAAAAGAAGTCGCCGGTACAGAAGGGGTTAAAAGTACTCTAGCTACCCCTAATTTTCTCCTCAAGTAACATGAGTAGATATAATGGAGTGGTTGTTGTTGTTGTTGTTGCTGTTTCCCAAGCTACCTGGCCGAACAGCCCCTAGGCCCCGAGCAAGGCCAAGGCCATAACCGAGCGCCCCCACAGAACCCTCCCTCCCGACCACAATAAAGCCTGGGTGACCGAAGCCACTCCATGGCGGGGAGCTGAGGAGGGTGAGGAAACGCCCGGGAAACCAAAGCCCCACCCAGGGCCCTGTGCCCCTCAGCAATTATGAAGAGAAAGTTGAGGGGCAAAGGAAAAATGTGACGCTTTGGCTTCCAATCTTGGTAGATTGGGAGGTCAATCCACGGAAGAGACGCCGCCACTGGAGATCTAGATAATATATAAGTAAAAGGAACAGTCAGAGTAAGCTTTGGGTATGGCAGAAATGGAGTGGTAAAACAACAATGCAACTTACAGAGAAGGATTTGTTTCCGTAAGGTTTAGAGACCCCATAGTATCTGTGTTCAGCAAAGACCACCAAGGCACGGAACTTGGGAGCAATGTGCCACATAAAACCCTGCAAATGAATTAACCATATGAGTAAAACAGGCTATAAAATTCAAAATTATCTATATTATAATATATATTTTATTAATTTCATCACAACACCAAACACCTCCAATGAAATTAATGAAAGCTAATCAGATTGAAATTGAATCATCAACTTTATGACATATTTTAAGTGTACATTTTTCATTAATGATTTTGATATTTATGGTGACCGGACAACTCGACCAGTAGACCATTTCAACCAGTAGCTCTCAACCAGTACCAAATCAACTAATATGGTTAGGTTAGGTTAGGTTAGCACTATATTTTGGCACTGGTTTGATTGGTCTTGGTTGATATGGCACTGGTTGAAAGCTACTGGTTGAAATGGTCTACTGGTTGAGATGTCTGGGAACCAATATTTAGATAAAGAACATTTTCGACCTCATTATTATTATTGCTTTGGGTAAGTGAAATGGAATTTTGATAAATTAATTTAGCAACTTCATTACAATTATATACTACATTAACCCTCCAGCCCCGGCTATGGATTATATATATATTCCTCGAAACCCGGGTGTTTTGGCCGAAAAACGTCTAGGCTAGGCTACCGTATATTCGTTAATCAGACTGCTTCCCGCACTCCCGCGCATCCCCAAGCGTAGCTGTGTTATTTACCTGTAGAATGGCATTAAGTAGAGCTCTCTAAGTCAACTGGTTGAGCTGTGATGATGATTTCATTGGAGATAACTTTATAGCCAAAACAGCCACTTTACACCACTTTTCAATACTTAACAACAACATACAGGCACACACGAACAAGCGACGCTCTCCTTCTTGTGGCCGGAGATGCGGGGCGTCGGTCCAGCCGGCTGTTGTTTACATGCGTCGGACCGACGCCTCGCACACGAAGCTCACAGGCTTTCAACCACTGGGCGTTCAAGAGCCCTTCCGGGTACCTGTTATATGCTTTTTTATGGGCGTTCAAGAGCCCTTCCGTGGTGAGAGGGATAAGGACAAGAATATCATCGATATATCTATTGTTATACTGTACTGTACTTACCAATTTAGCTAGCGCTAATTTTTGAGGAGTTTTACTGTTTACTAAATTATTCATATACAGTATATATATACTGTAAATTCTACTGCCAATAAGAATAAATTTGCAATGAGTGAGCTAGCATTTCCACCCATAGGAATAACTAATATTTGTTTGAAAATGTGCTGCCCAAATATAACTGTTTTTAGATACAAACAACAGCAATGTACTGCATAACAGTATGTTATATTTATCATCAATAAACATAAATATGTAATAATATAACAGCTTAAAAATGTCCTTGAGACCGTATTTTCAGCAAAGAGTGTGATGTCACCCTCATTGCCAGCATAGAAGAAGATGGGTCCTCCGTGACCATCCCAGTGCTGGTCACTGATAAGATACCGCTGGATGAAGCTGTCCCCATTGGCAAAACCAAAGTGATCCACCTGAAATAATGAGAAAGCGCGTTGATTAATCTCACCTTGATATTCAGACTGAATTAAAGATTACATTTATCGTTCGTGGCCACCCCTTCGGGGATCACGGCGTCAGGCAATAGATAGATAGATAGAAATAGATTTATCAAGTTCATTCATAATAATAACCGTAATATATTTACTGTACTATATTATAATATAGTACAGTAAATTATTACGGTACAGTGGAGTGCATGTATTGTGCCGTTGTACAAGGGGAAGGGAGATCGGCAGGAATGTTCAAGTTATAGAGGTACAGTATTAGTTTATTGTCAGTGGTTGGAAAGCTGTATGGCAGGGTGTTGATAGAGAGGGTAATAAAATGTACGGAAGTTGCAATAGGAGAAGAACAGTGGAATGGAACGTAATGAGATGAGAATGGTGAGATGGATGTGTGGGGCCAGGCTACAGGATAGAATAACAAATGTTGAGCTAAGGAGACGTTTAGGTGTAAAGAGTATTAGCGAGGTGATGCGTACAAGTACACTGGAATGGTATTTTTTTGTTCTATGTGAATGAGGGAGACAAAAGGCATAACTGCCCACAGCGAGTGCCTCCCCCAGATTTCAAAGAGTGACAGGGCCGAAATCAAGGGACGTTCGAGCTAAAATGCCTGGACACACAGAGTTTGAAGCAATTTAAGTCATAGGAAGAGAGAAAGACTGATTCTAGGAGAGAATTCCAGAGCTCAGCAGTTGAATAGAAATTTTTTTTATAATAGAGTTTCACTCTTGGGTTGGAGAGTTGCACAGAGTAGGGGTGGGATTGTGTTGCAAGGCGGGTACTACGTACCCTACGTAGAGGAGGTGGTGTACACTGGGAAAGCTCCGAGGAACACTGATTATTGTAGTAGCGAGAGAGATGCAACATTGCGGCGAAGAGAGAGAGATTGCAGAGAGTTGGTGAGTGGACGGGAGTTAATGATACGAAAGGCTTTCCTTTCTATTTTATCTAGGAGTGCGGTGTGAGAGGATCCTCCCCACATGAAGGAGCAGGTGGAAGAGAGAGAAAAAGAGAAAAGAGAGTTTGAGAAGAATGTAGTGCAGGTTTTGAAGAGCAAGGAAAAGGTAGTGAGGGAAACAGTAGATAGAGGTAAAAGCATAATAATTTTTGGAGACATTGAAGAACATTTAGCAGATATGAGGGAAAGAAGGGGAAGGGATGAGGACAAAGTAAAGAAAATATTGGAGTGTCTAGACGAAGGCTGTGATTGGGGGAAAGAACTGGACGAAGTAAGACGGCTAGGAAGATATAAAAAGGGTGAGATGAGACCGATAAAAGCAGAGTTTAAATCTAGGACAGTGGTTGAAGCATTAACCATTGTAAGCTGGAGGCTAAATAGTTGTACTGGAATGAAACATATTAGGGTGAAAAAGGACTTAAGCATAGAGGAAAGGGAAAAGTTGAGAGAAGTTCAAGCAAGGGCTGACGATGAAAATCGAAAATTGTCAGATGAGGAGAAAAGGAAATTTTTTTGGAGAGTAAAGGAAGGGAAACTAAAGAAGTGGTACACTCAGAGTCAGAAAGAACGGAAAATACGAGGAGAAATGAACAAGGAGACAGTGAGTCAGGTGGATCAAATCGGGGACAAGGAGATAGTGAGGGAGGAGCAGGAGATAGAGACGACAGGTGAGTCAGGTAGTGGATCAAACCGAAGACCGAGAGATGGTGAGGGAGGAGCAGGGGATGGAGAACGGTGAGTGGATCAGCCCGAACGGAGAGATGGTGAGGGAGGGGCGGGAGATTGGATGGGGGGGGGGGGGAGGAGAATAATAGCAGGGAATGTGGAGGTAAGGGGGATGGAGGAGGAGGTGAACCTGATAGGAGGCAGGGAGGGAAGAGAAACAAGGAGGATTCCAATATACTGTGCTACTACACTAATATAGATGGAATAAACAGTAAAAAGGTAGAATTGGATGATATATTAAGAAAGGATCAACCACAGATAGTCTGTTTGACGGAGACAAAGCTGAACCAGGACTTTGACAGCAATATAGTGTTTTAGTGAAGGATATAATATATGGAGATATGATAGAAAGGGAAAAAGGGGAGGTGGAGTGGCAGTATTAGTTAAGAACCCTATGACAGCAAAGCAAGTGGAGTTAAATAATGACAAGGCAGAAATAATGGCAGTTGAACTCAATGATATAGAAGGAAAAAAGCTAGACATAGCAGTAGCTTACATGCCACCAAAGACCAGAGCATGGAGGGAGTTGGAGTTTGAGGAGATGGTCGAGGATATGATTCAGTCGTTGAGAAGATTGCTTTTAAGGAAGAATCGATTGATCTTGGTAGGAGATTTCAACTGTAGTGAGGTTGATTGGGAATCGGGAGATGCAGGGCCAAATCAGAGATCTTGGGGAAGTCGGCTAGTGGAGTTGGTTACGGAAAATGTACTTGCACAACATGTGAAGGAAAATACAAGAATGAGGGGTAATAACAAACCTTCTAAACTCGATCTGATTTTTACAAAGGATCCTCACAAAATTAGTGATATAAACTATCTATGTCCTGTAGGTAAAAGTGATCACCTATTACTAAAATGGAAGTTGACCTCGAGTAATGCCAATAGATTAGACAATAGCTACATAAATGACAGATTAAATTATAGTAAAGCTGATTATGTATCCTTGAAACGATATTTAGAGGGAGTAGATTGGGATCTTATTTTGAAGGAACAGGACGTACAAGGTAAATATAGTAGATTCCTCGAAATTTATAGAGTAGGAACCAATCTGTTTGTCCCAAGATATAAAACTGGAAATTTTACTAAGCAGAAAGATTGGTTTAATTTGAAATGCAAAAGAGCTTTGGGTAGGCGTGATGCAGCTTGGGCTAGATTAAGAAGAAGGAACACTGAGAGTAATCGGAATAAATATAAACAGGAGAGGAATAGATATGTTAACATAATTAGGCAAGTTAAAATGAACTATGAGAAGAACATAGTAAATAAATGTGAAAGTGATCCTAGATTATTTTATAATTATATAAACAGTAAGTTGAAGGTAAAGAAACAAATTACTAAATTAAGAGTTGATGCTAGGACGTATGAAAATGTATCGGACATGTGCGAGGTAATGAATAACAAATTGGGGTCAGTTTTTACTAGAGAGGAAGGTTTTGACGAACCACAGGCGGGAGTACTGGAGAGTGGTCTTAGTAAGATTGAAATAACTAGAGATGAGCTGTTATCTGCGATGAGAGGACTTGAAGTAAGGAAAGCTATGGGACCGGATGAAGTGTCTGCCTGGGTTTTAAAGGAGTGTGCAGAGCAATTAGTGGAGCCAGTGAGGGACATAATTCAAGCTTCCTTAGATAAAGGACAGGTTCCTGTTGAATGGAAAAGAGCTAATATCATTCCGATATACAAGAATGGAAACCCTGAGGACCCTCTAAACTATAGACCAGTTTCACTTACTAGTATTGTATGCAAGATTTGTGAAAAGCTAATTAGGAAGAGATGGATGAAAATGTTGGAGAGAAAGAAGATAATAACCCCAAAGCAATTTGGATTCAGAGAAGGGACATCTTGTGTTACCAGTTTGCTATGTTATTACAGTAGGGTGATAGATGTACTCCAGACCAAAGCATTCGATAAGGTACCACATAAGAGATTGTTATCTAAGCTTGAGACGCTAGGATGTGTCAGGGGGAGTTTGCTGAAATGGATGGAGAGCTATTTAACAGATAGGGAAATGAGGACCAACATTAGAGGAACTTACTCATCGTGGCGGAAAGTTGAGAGTGGTGTGCCGCAGGGATCTGTGTTGGCACCTCTCATGTTCCTTATGTACGTGAATGACCTGCCGATAGGCATAAACTCCTACATGTCAATGTTTGCAGATGACGTAAAAATTATGAGACAAATAACAAATAAAAGTAGTTGTGAGGAGCTGCAAGGGGATTTAGATAAAATATACGAATGGAGCACCAAGAGGAAAATGAAATTTAATATAAGTAAATGCCATGTGTTAAATATGGGAAGAAGTGTGAATAGACCAAATTGGGAGTACAGGATGGGAGATAATATAATTAGCAAGGCCGAAAAAGAAAAGGATTTAGGGTTGATTATACAAGATAATTTGTCGCCAGAGAAACATATTAACAAGCTCTTTAGCGGAATGTATGCAATGGCCGGGAATATGAAAGTTGCTCTGAACTACTTGGATGAGACCATGGTAGCGAAAATTATGAAGAGTATGATTAGACCAAGATTGGAGTATGCAGCAGTGGTGTGGTCCCCGCATCTAAAGAAGCATATTCACAAGTTAGAAAGAATCCAGAGAGCAGTTACTAGATTGGTTCCAAGTCTCAGAGAACTGCCATATGAAGGGAAACTAGACAAATTAAATCTACCGAGTCTAAAAGAGAGGAGAGAGAGGGGAGACATGATAATGATGTACAAATGCACCCGGGGGCTGGAGAGGGATAGGGAGGATATATTAATTATGGATACAGGAATAACTAGAGGCCACAGCTACAAAGTAAAAAGACCTACCTGCAAGAACGATATCAGGAAGTTTAGCTTCCCCTATAGATGTATTGACAAATGGAATGGGCTGGAGGAGGAGGTGGTAGGGGCTAGGAACATCCATATTTTCAAGAAAAAATTGGATAAAAAGTAGACTGAGAGACGGGACAACACGAGCTTAGCTCAACTCCTGTAAACTACAATTAGGTAAATACAATTAGGTAAATACACATGTGAACAATACTCAATACAAGGACGCACTGTGCCCCTGTACATAGCAAGAAGCTGTGCAGGGGTAAAGAACCCCTTGAGGCGGTTGAGCACACCCAGCTTCTGGGAGGCTGCCTTAGCGAGACTGGTAATATGGTCTTTCCAAGTGAGAGCAGAAGAAAAAGAGACACCGAGAACATTGAGAGAAGATGAAGGGTTGATTTTTGTATTGTTGAAGAATAAGGGATAGTCCTCTGGAGGTTCCTGACGGGTAGTAAGATGGATAAATTGAGTTTTGGAAGCATTAAATGCAACAAGGTACAGTCAGTCCCCCTAATACACGCATCCTCAGTCCGCGTTTACCCTATTCCGCGCCGAGGGGTAAAACAGGTACAGTACTCAACATCCCTAAAACACGTATTGACCCCACAAAACACGAATCACGGTTGAAGAGTGGTGTAAAAATGCTGTTTTTTGTATTCCGTGCCACCCCCCCTCCCTACTCTGTGCGCACACCCCTGGGGGCCCCTCGGAGGCCTAGGCTACCCCGGCCCCGCCACTGTCACTGGCCCCGTCTCCGTCCCCGGATAAACTCATAATTTCCCGATCGCAGTAGTGCCTTCACCAGTTTATTCTTCCTAGGCATTTTGAAGGTGTTGAAGGGTATAGGAAGGCGGTTGTTACACAATAAATGGGTCAAGTCTCGGCGCACGGACACTTAAGGATATTGGGACTGAGAAGGAAGCACACATACACACGCACACTCACACACACAAGGCAAGCACAGGAAGCAAAAAACAAAGCCTGGAAAAAGATGAGAAACTGGGATTCGGAAGATAACAGGCAAAAGTATAAAGAGGAGAGAAACAAATACACAGAAATGAGGAGGAGGTCAGAGGCAAACCATGAGAAAGGGATAGTGGAGAACTATGAAAAGAATCCAAAAATGTTTTTCAAGTTTGTAAATGGCAAAAGGAAGATAAAAGCCACGATCGTTAAGATTAAAAGTGGAAACAGAATCATAGAAGAGGATACAGAGATTGCGGAAGAACTAAATAGAAATTTTGCATCAGTATTTGCAAAAGAAGGAGAATTCATTGCACCAGAAACCAATGAGATAGGTACAGAGGAAATGCCGGAAGTTACATTTAACAGACCAGAGCTCATAGACAAAATGAGTAAGGTGGACCCAAACAAAGCCGCTGGACCGGACGGAGTATCAGGCTGGATTATTAAAGAAAATGCTATGGAACTGAGTATACCGTTATATGACATAATGACCAAATCATTGGACACAGGGATAGTACCTACAGAATGGAAAAGAGCAAACATTATTCCTATATTTAAGGGAGGAAGCAGAGATAAACCACTGAACTATAGACCTGTATCACTATTGAGCATCCTCATGAAGATTCTGGAAGGATTAATAAAGGACAAATGGGTGAACTACCTGGAATCCAAAAGATTAATTACTGACCGACAATTTGGATTCAGAGGTGGCAGATCATGTGTAAGCAACTTGTTGAGTTTTTACTCTAGAGTAATAGACACAGTAGACAAGAGGGAAGGATGGGTAGACTGTGCCTACCTAGACTTTAAAAAGGCATTTGACAAAGTTCCACACAAGAGATTGCTGTGGAAATTAAAACATGAGGGAAAAGTAGGAGACAAACTGCTGAAATGGATGGAGAGCTACCTTAGCGGAAGACAGATGAGAACAACAGTAAGGGGGAAATCGTCAAACTGGACTCAAATTACGAGTGGGGTACCACAAGGATCTGTTCTAGCCCCAATCATGTTTCTAATATTTGTAAATGACTTACCTGAGGGACTAACAAGCTACATGAGTATGTTTGCGGACGATGCTAAGCTGCTTAAAACGATCAGAACCCAGGAGGATTGCCTTGAGCTCCAAGCAGATTTGCAAAAGATCCATGAATGGAGCATCAAATGGAATATGGAGTTCAATGCAGGGAAATGTAAGACTCTAGAAATGGGTAAAAGCAAGTACAGACCTAGAAAAGATTATAAGCTAGGAAACGAAGTGATTCCCAAAGCAGAAAAAGAAAAAGACTTGGGGGATAGAATTTAGGGATAACATGTCTCCAGAAAGCCACGTAAATAAGATAGTGAGAGAATCACTAGCACTATTGGCAAATATCAGGATGTCTTTCAATTATCTTAATGAAAACACCATGAAACAAATAATAACAGCAATAATAAGACCCAGGATGGAATATGCATCTGTGGTGTGGTCCCCTCACTTGAAGAAATATATCCACAAAATTGAGAGGGTACAGAGAGCAGCTACGAGGATGATCCCAGGTTTGGAAAATTTGGAGTACCAAGAGAGGCTCGAGAGATTGAATCTACCTACACTGGAACAGAGAAGGAAACGAGGACAGCAAATTCAGATATAAATGTGTTAGAGGTATTGACAAAATCGACCAAGAAAACTTCATAGAGAGGGATGGAGGTGAGAGGACAAGAGGTCACAGCTACAAACTAAAAGTGCTAAATAGTAAATCTGATCTGAAAAGTAAAAGATTTCCTACCAACTCGATTAGTGGGTGGAACAAATTGCCAGCCGAAGTAGTGTCTGCACCATCAGTGCATAGTTTCAAAGCACGGTATGACAAACATATCTTAGGAGGCGGGAATTAACGAGCATGCTCACTCCCGCAAATACAACTAGTGTAAGTACAACTAGTGTAAGTACACACACACATAACCACACGTACGCTTCCTTCTCAGTCCCAATATCCTTTAGTGTCCGTGCGCTGAGACTTGACCCATTTATTGTGTAACAACCGCCTTCCTACACCCTTCAACAACTTCAAAATGCCTAGGAAGAATAAACTGGTGAAGGCACTACTGCGATCGGGAAATCTATGGGTTTATCCGGGGACGGAGACGGGGCCAGTGACAGTGGCGGGGCCGGGGAAGCCTAGGCCTAGGCTATATGAACTCGCCCTGTCGCGGGGGTCTGTCTCGGAGCCCCCACTCTTCTCACCTACTTATAACATTTAATTTTAATGTAAGGAATGACTTGTTTATGTTTCTATTATTGTGTATGCTTGGTTGTCCAATTAGTATTGATTTTGATCAAAAATTACCGTCAAATGTGTGTGGAAATGCGGGCTGCCGCCCATATGTATTTTTCTCCATAAGTTATGTTATCCCCAATGCGCGAATTCCCAATACCCGTCGTGTAATGCCGCCCATATAGGCGCGGATTGGGGGGACTGACTGTACAGTAAACCCCCGCTAACTCGGACTCTTTTTACTCGGAACCCCGCACTTCTGAGAATGGCATAGGCCTCTCGGAAATGTCCCTGTATATCTCGGAAAATTCCAAGTTAGGCGGGATTTGTGTCCAGTTTACAATGTTCTCTCACTCAGTTTTAAGTGATTTAAGGATGAATTGAAGCCTGTGCCTTTTAACCCTTCTTTGGCGGGGCGCATCATATGTCGAGTGAAAGAAATTTGGACTATGTGGCGGCTCACAACATAAGTCGTGTGGCAATTTCAGCACGTAATGTTGCTGAGAGAGAGAGACAAGTGGTGGCAGGAGAGTAGCGAGCGTATGACTGCTCCAGACCACCGCGGTGGACCAACTGACATGAATCCCACCCTCCTCCACCCTCTCACACTCGCTACATAGTGAATTGTATGGGGAAAGTACCGAATTACATGGTTTTTGCACTCGTGTTGCGCGGTTGTTGCAAGAAAACTAGCGGTCATACAAGGATCATTGTGGTGTCATTGGAAAGCTCTGTTTATGCCCTTTCAGGGATAGATACTTGTTTTATGCTCTGGGTCTTATTTAGGCATGAAAATGATCACGTAGACAGCCCTATTTTGGGTAAAAACACCCCGCTGGTGGCTACATATTATTTACCGCCTTGGCCGCTCTTTAGGTGTTAATTATTGTGTTAATATTAATTACTATTGTGACGCTCCTGCATAGTAGCCACGTGCGGGCATGCGCGAGTGTCGGCTGCCCAGCCGTTTAGAAACCGGCTGGCGGCAGCCGGCCGGCCGGCTTTTCCTTAGTATATATCCTACGACAATGTAACTAATGTCTGGGATATTCTTATGTTGTTTCACAGCTTGAAGCTGCCCTTATTCTTAACCAACGCATCTTAGTATATTTTATTCTCGATAGTTGATTGTTTCATTATTATATATAAGATGTAAGTCTAGTGAGAGCGGGAGAGAGAGACCGGCTGGGGGACGTTGCTTTGCGCGGGCGCGGAGAGACTAGCTTGGGACGAGCCTGATTGTTGCCAATTGATCGCAACGTTAGGCTTAGTTTCGACTCACGCAAGGGGTAGACGATTTTGACCCGGCAACGGTGTTGAGTGTTGCCAAGCATGGGATGTATTTCGCATGCCTAGGTCCAGACAGATTCAAGACTCAGAGCTCACCTCACTGTCGTACCCTTCGGACCCCCTTGATATCTATCCCTCTCAACCCCACTTAGAAACTTTCTCTCTTACTTTGTATACCTTCTTTCCACTACTTCACCAATCTATTTAATTATCCCATCCCCTTGATAGACCTTATATCTATCATTGTATTAACGACGAGCTCTCAGATAACTAGATAGGATTTTGGGCCTTATGCAGAGATATAATTGTTAATGAGACCTAGGAAGCTTTTTTGTTGTCTCATATTTGGTGGTTTCATGCTTGCTAGTGTGTTCTTGTGGCAGGTGAGCAGGGGCTAGACCGGACGGGGGGCTTTTTGCGATCCTTTAAGTAAAGTCTGCTGGTGCGAGTCCTGTGGACCCGCACGACTTTACTAGGGTACCCGTGGGAGTCTGGGGGCATTTTCTTGTCTGTGTGCCGGTGTGTCTAGTGTTGTGTTGTGTGAGGGCCCTTGCCTAGTCCACTCAGCACTGCGCTAGCACGTCTTGCGTTTGTTTTAGGGTCGCCAGGAGAGAGTCAGATACTTGAGATCTGAGTCTCTCAAGAGAGCACCCTTTCAATTAGAGTAATTTGGCGCACAGACTTGGGAACGTCCCTAGGCTAGAGCAGGTGGCTCAGCCCGGGTATCCGAAGCCTATATCCTTCCGGCTAGACCTCTACCACCTGGCAGATTAACAGCTAGGGGTTTATTATTTCTGTATGCTTGTTATTGTGCCACAGTTTACCGTTTTTGTGAGCATTGTGAGTCAGGGTGTGGCTTAGAGACTCTGTCCGAGCAGGCTTGCCTGACTAAGAGTGAGAAGCACACCTGTATGTGGTTATGTTGCGAGTTGCTGCCTTTATTTAATTATACCTATGCCATTATACACTGTATGGCCTATCACTAGTATTTATTCCTGCTTATGAGTTAAGAGTTCTCTAAATCCGTAACTTACTTTCTTTGCTAAGCATCAGATCCTACAGTAGCCGCATGCAGTTTAGAAACCTGCATCTTGTCTACCTGTACGATGTTTTGAGGACTGCTTGCTTTCACCTTCTTTCACGCAGGGGTGATTAGTTGTATTAATTAACGTAACGTTAAATGTACTTTCTTCTAGTTTGTTATTAAATTGTTTCTGCAATTTAATTCCGTTATCTATCTTTTCCTTGAAGCTTTAAGTCAACTTAATTGGGTGATCTTTTATATAGCCTGCTTGACTATCAGCAGTCTATAGTGCGTGCACCCTGTAACAGTCATAGGATACCTTGTTGTCCAGGTAGGACTCTTGACGGTTTAGGGTGGTTTGTTGCCTGGGTTTATAGATAAGGGTGGGATCTAGTGTTTTCCGTTGTTGCTTGTTGCCGCATACCTAGTCCAATATAAAGAGCCCAGTGTTTATATATCCCAGGACGTAACAAATGGCGACCTTACATAGGATTTACTGAACAGAGGAATATAGTGGTCATTTGTTTTGAGATTCCTTATGATTAAAGGAATACAGTGGACATAGAGGGTTTTTTTTTGGAGCAACCAATATAACACATTAAAGACTTTAAATAACATTAGTACAGTATATACATACTTGCATAGGAGATAAGACACATTCAATAACCGTGATAATTACTGCAGTACACAAACATGTCTAATATATCAGAACACAGTGATGGGTCAGGTCACGATACAGGCTCGGAGGGAGAAAGACCTGTGGAGTGGCTAGTCGATAGCGAGGAGGGTGCTAGAAGATTTTTAGAGGTGCCCCTTACCGCTGCCAGGGTGTTGAAGCTGAATAAGTATGGCTTAAAGTGTGTGGCAGGTCTTCAGGGTCACCAGGGTTTAAGTGGCATGAGGAAAGATCAGCTGAGGACTTTGATATTGGGTTTAGAAGGGAGAGACCTGGGTGGAGAGGCGACTGGGGGCCCCGGTCCCCAGCCCCCCCTCCACTCTACCCCCGTATCAAACGTCAGGGTGCCTGAATTTAGTACATACCCCCAAGTTGATGGTCAATGGCAGCGTGGAATTCAATCACAGGGACCCTCCGCATTAAATGCATCTTCCCCTCCTCAAGGGTTGACTCCAGATTTGTTGTTTCGGCTTGAGATGGCCAAGGTTGAGGCTGCCGAGAGACAGGCTAGTGTGCAGGCTGAGGTTGCTAGAGCTCAGGTTGAGGCTACCGAAAGACAGGCTAGAGCTCAGGTCGAGGCTGCCGAGAGACAGGCTAGTGTGCAGGCTGAGGTTGCTAGAGCTCAGGCTGAGGCCGCAGAGAGAACAGCTATACGAGAGGCTGAACTGCAGGCAGAGTCTACTAGGTATCGGGCTGACAGGGAGCTGGAGAGATCTCGAGTGGAGGTAACAGGGCGAAATATTGGGGGAGGTAACAGACATCGGGACCAATCATTGTCGCACCTGCTTAAACTAGTTCCTGTGTTCGATGAATCATGTGTGACTGAGTTTTTATGCAATTCGAGAAGAAGTGTCAGGAACACCAGTGGCCTCAGGAAAAGTGGGCAGCATTAGTTTCATCAAGACTCCTAGGAAAGGGGCTAAAAGCGTATGATGCACTACCTTTAGAGTCCTGTTTAGTTTATGATGAGCTAAAGAAGGCTGTGCTACGGGCCTATGAGTTACAACCAGAAACTTACCGCTTGAAGTTTCGGGGTGTTACTAAGGGCAAGGATAGTACCTTCCTAGAACACGCCCGGGACTTGTCTGATGCACTACGACATTGGCTGCGTTCTGAGAGGGCAGCTACTTTTGAGGAGTTGAGGGAGTTGGTTCTCTTGGAGCAGTTCTTTAAGTGCACAGGCGGGGACTTAACATTAAATATAAAGGAAAAAAATCCTAGAACTCTCCAGGAGGCAGCAGAAATGGCTGACCTCCGACTGTCATTAATTTGAGGGTGTGAAGCAGCAGCTAGGAGTGAGTCGGGTGCAAAGGATCGTACCCCTCCCCCTCCCAAGAATTTTGATACACATAAATACACAAAACCAGGTAGCACTGACAATAAAACTGAACATAAACCAAATACCGTCCCGTATAAGAAGTCTAATGGTACCTCCCACTCCCAAGGGAATCCAAAGAGTAAAGAGTGCTTTGCATGTCACAAGGAGGGTCACTTTGCAAATGCTTGTCCGAACAAGCCACCAAACAAGGTTGTGTCATTGGCCCGCAGCATAGGGGTGTCGCCTATATCTTCTGAGTTTGCCAAGGGTAGTTCGTCAGAGGTTGGGACACAGCCTGTGTTCAAGAGTCCGGAAGGCTCGAACCCTGTCCGCGACGTCTTTGGGGGTCATAGAGGGCATGGTTTTGTGAGGTGGGCTGGCGAAAGGCGAGGAGTTAAGCTATTGCGTGATACTGGGGCTTCTCAGACCTTGTTAAAGAACTTTACTGGTAGGCCGATTAACGCTGCTCGGGTGGTGGTAGTTCAGGGGATCAATGCTACGAAGTCCTACCTGCTGGTGCAGATGGAGCTGGAGGTGGGTGGTGTGGCGAAGGAGCTGGATGTCGGAATCGTAGAGAACTTGCCTGTTGGGGGCGTCGACCTCCTCCTCGGCAACGACTTTGCGGTGCCTGCTTCTAAGGTTTCACCCTTGGTCGTTGCCGAGAAGGCGGCCGACGTTAGTAGGGAGGAACAGGAGTGGGTTGAGAAGTGTAGCATACAAACCATGGCGTGTGTTGTGACGCGTTCTCAGACATCCGGAGCCTTGCAGCCACCACCTCAGTCTATCAAACCGCGGAGGAAAGGTCACAAGAAAACGGGAAGTGTTGGTCAATTGGAGAGTTTTGAGCCGGCAGTGTTTCTTGGTGACTCATTATTGGCACCTATGTTAGAGTCTGGAGAGGCCCCAGGACCTGTCACAGCTAGTGAGGAGGTAGGGCAGGAAGAGACTCCGAGGCAGCAACGTTACACACGGAGAGAAAAAAGGGTTGCTCAGTTTGATATTGGGGGAGGACTTGGGTTGCTTCGGAAGCATCTAGACAGGTTGGTTCCCTCAGAGATTTGTAAACTGCAGTTGGAGGATCCGGAAGTTCAGAAGTGTGGTAATGGTGCTGTCGAGATCAAACACGAGGACGGGGAAACATGTCATGTGAACCTGTTGGAGGAGTTTGTGAGGCAACCACCTGAGCAGCCTACTGTCCCTGCGTTTGTCTGCCGCGGCCAAGGTGGAGAAGGAGAGGGGGGCAGTAGGGCACAGGTGGAGGAGAGTAGGGATTGTCATGTCTCGGCGGAGCAGTGGGCGGGGGACACGAGTCTGGTGGCTGTGGAAGCGCTAGAGCACCTGCCTGAGCAGCAGTGTGCAGCGCTCCAGCACCAGCTCGGTTCATACCCCACTGGTCGTGCCGAGCCCCTGAGTCTCACAACTCGGGCGGTGCAAGATGTTCCGCGGGCAGGTCACGTGAATGTTGAAAGACCGTTAGCCTCGTTGTTTCGGTGGTTCAAGGTGGGCGACGAGGCTTTGGCATGGTTGCCAGGTCAGGGTCGACCCATGGCTGCCAAGGGTGGTGGTCAAAAGGAGGACATTGAGCAGATTGGTGAGGTTGGCTGTGGAGTGGCTGTGCCCGGTCGTCGCATAGCCTCCCAATGCTGCTCTAGTCTAATGCAACAGCCCTACCATAGACCGACTGTGTCTGGCCATGTCGCTGAAAGCGGTGATGCTGCGCAGGCAGATGTCGTCACAAGGAATGCGGGGGTGCGCATGTGTGGTGTCGGCGGGGAAGCCTTAGCAATAATGAGCTATGGGAGTGACTGCACAGGTGGTACTGATTGTCCCTCTCATGACCTGGCTGTTCTAGGGACGAAGGTGGAGAAGGAGGGAGACTACAGGTTAGAAGCTGCGGTCTCGGCTGGGCTGGGGAAGGGCACTAGGATTGTTATTCTGCGAGATAAGTTGTTTACTAGGCTGTGGCAGTGCATCCGCATGTTTGTTGCTTCTCCAGGCCTGATGTACGGGGTAGAATCCGACATGCAGGCTGGAGATAGTTCAAGGCTCAGTTTAATTCCCTACCGTATAAATCCTGCTCGACAGCCTGTGGTGCAAGCAGAGCTGGATTACGTGTTGACGAAGGGTCTGAGGGATAAGGAATGTCGTGAGTGGTCGTTGCCTGTAACTTTGCAACCTGTGTTAAGTGGCAAGATCAGTGAGTGTGTTGATTGCGAGAGTGTGTGTGCATTATCCCTGACAGACGCCTATACCTTATCGAGAGTTGACGACACCATAGACCGCCTCGGGGCTGCATCGCCTATCACGAAGGTAGAACTAGTGAAAGGTTATTGGCAGGCCCCGTTGCTGGAAAGAGCGAAGAGAAATGCCAGTCTTGTGATGAACTGGGCAGTTTATCAGTTGCCAGGTGTTGTTTTGCTGCCGGGACACAAGTTGGATGTGTGGCATGCTAAGGGCACTGATAATGTTTTGGCTGATTGTTTGTCACGGGAGGGTTTGTTTGCAGGAGAACCCTCGCCGCTCAGTCAGTGTGTGTTGAGAGTGGAGGAAAATAGGCTGTCACTGTAGTTCAGCCGAAAAAATAAATAAATAAAAAAAGCAAAAACCTTATAAAAACTCTTTATTTTTATAACGTGTAGAATTTTGTATAAGATGTTGTAGCAGTATCTAAGTTGAATGTTTTCGCTTATTGTCGCTAAGTTAGTTGAACTTGCTCGGTGGAGTGCAACAGTCTTTATTTTTGTTTATATATAGTGCCTTGTGTCGCAACAGTGTGTGGTACTATGAGAAGCTTTCTGTTAGATATGAAGAACTTAGTCAAGTGTCTTATATCTTGGGGGAGGTGTGACGCTCCTGCATAGTAGCCACGTGCGGGCATGCGCGAGTGTCGGCTGCCCAGCCGTTTAGAAACCGGCTGGCGGCAGCCGGCCGGCCGGCCGGCTTTTCCTTAGTATATATCCTACGACAATGTAACTAATGTCTGGGATATTCTTATGTTGTTTCACAGCTTGAAGCTGCCCTTATTCTTAACCAACGCATCTTTTAGTATATTTTATTCTCGATAGTTGATTGTTTCATTATTATATATAAGATGTAAGTCTAGTGAGAGCGGGAGAGAGAGACCGGCTGGGGGACGTTGCTTCGCGCGGGCGCGGAGAGACTAGCTTGGGACAAGCCTGATTGTTGCCAATTGATCGCAACGTTAGGCTTAGTTTCGACTCACGCAAGGGGTAGACGATTTTGACCCGGCAACGGTGTTGAGTGTTGCCAAGCATGGGATGTATTTCGCATGCCTAGGTCCAGACAGATTCAAGACTCAGAGCTCACCTCACTGTCGTACCCTTCGGACCCCCTTGATATCTATCCCTCTCAACCCCACTTAGAAACTTTCTCTCTTACTTTGTATACCTTCTTTCCACTACTTCACCAATCTATTTAATTATCCCATCCCCTTGATAGACCTTATATCTATCATTGTATTAACGACGAGCTCTCAGATAACTAGATAGGATTTTGAGCCTTATGCAGAGATATAATTGTTAATGAGACCTAGGAAGCTTTTTTGTTGTCTCATATTTGGTGGTTTCATGCTTGCTAGTGTGTTCTTGTGGCAGGTGAGCAGGGGCTAGACCGGAGGGGGGGCTTTTTGCGATCCTTTAAGTAAAGTCTGCTGGTGCGAGTCCTGTGGACCCGCACGACTTTACTAGGGTACCCGTGGGAGTCTGGGGGCATTTTCTTGTCTGTGTGCCGGTGTGTCTAGTGTTGTGTTGTGTGAGGGCCCTTGCCTAGTCCACTCAGCACTGCGCTAGCACGTCTTGCGTTTGTTTTAGGGTCGCCAGGAGAGAGTCAGATACTTGAGATCTGAGTCTCTCAAGAGAGCACCCTTTCAATTAGAGTAATTTGGCGCACAGACTTGGGAACGTCCCTAGGCTAGAGCAGGTGGCTCAGCCCGGGTATCCGAAGCCTATATCCTTCCGGCTAGACCTCTGCCACCTGGCAGATTAACAGCTAGGGGTTTATTATTTCTGTATGCTTGTTATTGTGCCACAGTTTACCGTTTTTGTGAGCATTGTGAGTCAGGGTGTGGCTTAGAGACTCTGTCCGAGCAGGCTTGCCTGACTAAGAGTGAGAAGCACACCTGTATGTGGTTATGTTGCGAGTTGCTGCCTTTATTTAATTATACCTATGCCATTATACACTGTATGGCCTATCACTAGTATTTATTCCTGCTTATGATTAAGAGTTCTCTAAATCCGTAACTTACTTTCTTTGCTAAGCATCAGATCCTACAGTAGCCGCATGCAGTTTAGAAACCTGCATCTTGTCTACCTGTACGATGTTTTGAGGACTGCTTGCTTTCACCTTCTTTCACGCAGGGGTGATTAGTTGTATTAATTAACGTAACGTTAAATGTACTTTCTTCTAGTTTGTTATTAAATTGTTTCTGCAATTTAATTCCTTACCTTACCTTTGGATACCTTTGGATGTGTTCGCCGCTCCTCTAGCGGCACCAAGGAGCGCGACGCCCCTCGTTATGGGTGGTGATTTGGTGCAGTAGACTGTTTGAAGCGACAGCTCGCTCCCTTGCGAGGATGGGCTCGTCTGGCACTTTTTGCAGTTCGACATCTAGGGCTCTCTTGAAGTTGTCTAACGAGATGTCCCTCATGTCTCTTACTCGCCGTGGGAGTTTGTTGAAGAGACGTGGGCCTCTGTGTGATAACCAGCCCTCTCGCAGAGAGCCCATAGCACCCCTGTTATTCATTCGGGGGATTTCGCATTCCCAGCCTCTCCTATCACTGAATTTCATGACTATCGGAGTATGTAGGTTTGGTACTAAACCCTCTGCGATTTTCCACGTGTATATTATTAGGTAACGTTCTCTTCTACGTTCCAGTGAGTACAGATTCAGTGCTCTTAAACGCTCCCAATAGTGTAGATGTTTTATCGAACTTATATGCGAAGTGAAATTTCTTTGTACACTCTCTACGTCATTTATTTCACCTGCTTTGTATGGGGATGTTAATACGCTACAGTATTCAAGCCGCGGTAGCACTAGAGATTTGAAGAGCGTTATCATAGGCAATTCACCGCGTGTTTTAAAAGTACGCAGAATCCAACCCGTTAGACGTTTCGCAGCCGCCACTTTGACCTGGTTATGTACTTTGAAACCCATATTTTCAGACATTAATACCCCAAGGTCTTTCACACTGTCTTTCCGTTCTATTATGTGGTTAGATTCTGTTAAGTAATTTGTAATTTCTTTAACACCATTATTATCTCCGTACCGTATTAATTGGAATTTTTCCTCATTGAATTGCATGTTGTTTTCCCTGGTCCACTGGAACACTACATTCATGTCTTCCTGCAGTCAGCCCGTGTCCTCTTGTGTGTTTACTATCTTGCTTAATTTTGTGTCATCAGCAAAAGACGACACCTTACTGTGTCTGGTGTTGGTATCTATGTCGCAAATTAGTATGAGGAACAGAAGGGGCGCTAGCACTGTTCCTTGGGGCACTGAGCTTTTGACATCCGAAGGCTCAGAAGTGACTTGGTTTACTGCTACCGATTGTTTTCGGTTTACGAGGAAATTGTATATCCACCGTCCGATTTTCCCAGTTATACCTTTTGCTTTCAGTTTGTGGGCTATTATACCATGGTCACATTTATCAAATGCCTTAGCAAAATCGGTGTAAATGACATCCACGTTTTTCTTTTCTTCTAGCGCTTTAAGAATTTTGTCATAGTGTTCCAAAAGTTGTGAGAGACATGATCTTCCCGCTCTGAACCCATGTTGACCGGTGTTGTGTAGTTCATTTGTCTCCATGAATGTTGAAATTTTTGCTTCGCAGGACTCGCTCGAAAACTTTAATGATGTGAGAGGTTAGAGCTACCGGGCGGTAGTTTTTTGGTAGTGCTTTACTCCCTCCTGTTATCTATCTTTTCCTTGAAGCTTTAAGTCAACTTAATTGGGTGATCTTTTATATAGCCTGCTTGACTATCAGCAGTCTATAGTGCGTGCACCCTGTAACCGAGTCATAGGATACCTTGTTGTCCAGGCAGGACTCTTGACGGTTTAGGGTGGTTTGTTGCCTGGGTTTATAGATAAGGGTGGGATCTAGCGTTTTCCGTTGTTGCTTGTTGCCGCATACCTAGTCCAATAGAAAGAGCCCAGTGTTTATATATCCCAGGACGTAACACTATGTACTGTACTGTCCCTGAAAACATAATAAGGTTCGTATTTGTCATTAACCCTCTCACCACGGAAGGGCTCTTGAACGCCCATAAAAAAGCATATAACAGGTACCCGGAAGGGCTCTTGAACGCCCAGTGGTTGAAAGCCTGTGAGCTTCGTGTGCGAGGCGTCGGTCCGACGCATGTAAACAACAGCCGGCTGGACCGACGCCCCGCATCTCCGGCCACAAGAAGGAGAGCGTCGCTTGTTCGTGTGTGCCTGTATGTTGTTGTTAAGTATCGAAAAGTAGTGTAAAGTGGCTGTTTTGGCCATAAAGTTATCTCCAATGAAATCATCATCACAACTCAACCAGTTGACTTAGAGAGCTCTACTTAATGCCATTCTACAGGTAAATAACACAGCTACGCTTGGGGATGCGCGGGAATGCGGGAAGCAGTCTGATTAACAAATATACGGTAGCCTAGCCTAGACGTTTTTCGGCCAAAACACCCGGGTTTCGAGGAATATATATATAATACATAGCCGGGGCTGGAGGGTTAATATGATACATAAAAAAAATAAAAAAATAAAAAAAACAGTTACCTCAATTTTCTCGGACGCGGACTTTCCTCTTATAATTCAGAATTTTCCCTCTCTTAAGTCGGATATAAGTCGGACCTCGGACATCTCGGAAAATCGGGCATCTCGGAAGTGCATCTCGGAAGTGGTCTCCCCCCAATTAGTCAGAGTTAGCGAGGGTTTACTGTATGGACATGTGGAGAGAATGGACGAATGGGTGAAAAAATGCAGATCTGTGATTGTGGAGGGAGTTGCACCAAGGGGTGGACCGAGGAAGACCTGGGATCGGACTATACGTGCCGGTCTCAAATACAAGAACTTGACAAGTGAAGCAGCCCTTAACCCTCTCCGACGTATGACGCAATTTTGAGCCTATTGGGGATACTTTAAAGCCTTTGTTACCATCAGGGGTATTTAGAAACCTTTAGTTTAGTTACTTCAACCTCTGCAGTTGTCTTTGAGTTAGCTGTGGGCAGAAAACTAATTTTGGAGAGGTACCGTAATTATAAGAGTGAGAGAACTCTATTTCTTATTGCTAATTTGGCAACCTCTGGGTCATAAATGCGTGAAAGGGTTAACAGGGTTGCCTGGAACACCGCCATTAGGAGAAGAGACTGAAACTGCACGTATGTGTGGAACACTCAGTCTTAAAATTTGATTTATGTATGTTTTATGTAGTGCAGTTTTAGGAGGGGAAGAGGGTGTGTGGATCAGATGTTTGCAGTAAGACAGTTATGCGAGAAGTATTTAGAAAAGCATAAGGAGATATTTTGGGCTTTTATGGATTTGGAAAAAGCGTATGATCTTGTGGATCGTGAAACAATGTGGAAGGTGTTAAAGATTTATGAAATTTGAGGAAATTTGTTAGAAGCAGTTAAGAGTTTCTACGAAGGGAGCAGAGCATGGGTTAGAGTAGGAAATGGTGAGTAGAGTGAATGGTCTGAGGTAAAGGTAGGTTTTCGACAGGGTTGTGTAATGTCACCATGGCTGTTTAATATGTTTATGGATGGTGTGGTGAGGGAGGTGAAAATTAGAACTATGGGAAGAGGATTGGGTTTAATAAGAAAGAATGGTAGAGATTGGGAGTTGAATCAGTTGCTGTTCGCTGATGACACAGCGTTGGTGGCGGATTCTGAGGAGAAACTGCAGCGGGTAGTCAAAGAGTTTGGGGTGGTTTGTGGGAGGAGGAAACTGAAGGTGAACGTCAATAAAGGTAAAATAATGGTGTGTAATAGGGGTGATCATAGGGTGAATCTAGATGTGAGGCTGGATGGGGAAATATTGGAACAAGTAGTGTTTTAAATATCTAGGAGGAACAATATGCAGGAGTGGAGGTAAAACAGAGTGTGTGAAGGAAGGAAGGTTTTCGGAGCAATGGGAAGTACTGTATGTGGATAACGAGAAATCTCGGAATGAAAGTAAAAGTGCAATGTATCAAGGAATTGTAGTGCCAACAGTGATGTATGGGGCTGAAACATGGGCTCTGAAGGAAAAAGAGAGAAGAAAGCTGGATGTGATGGAGATGAGCTTGAGGAGTATGTGTGGAGTTACTCATAGAGACAGATTGAGCGGTTAACTTCGCGTCTATTTTTGGCGATTTTTTTTCGGTTATTTGCCCCCTGCTGGCAATATACAGTACAGTATATGATGATGACAATATGTCATGGGGGGGGGTGAGGGGGGGCAAAGCACCCCCTCAACATATTATTGTATCCAATGGCATTCAAAATAGACGGGAACATGATTGCAAAGGTCCGCCGCCTCCCCCGCCGCCGCCGTCATGATTCCATTTGTCGATCGCCGTGCGGCCGTGGTTAAGTTCACGTCTATTTTGACGGCGATTTTTTTCGGTAATTTGCCTCCTGCTGACAATATATATGATGATGACAATATGTCATGTGGGGGTGAGGGGGGGCAAAGCCTCCCCTCAACATATTGTATCCAAAGGCAGTCAAAATAGAAGGGAACATGATTGCAAAGGTCCGACGCCACTACGCGTAGTGTAAACAAGGCTGGCGGTAAGCCCGCACTTAACATTCTTGCCTTTCCATCCTCTTTAGGCCTAACCTTACATTTTCCCTGATCTTCATAGGCTTTAGCCCTCCCCACAAGTGAGAACCGTATTTAGCCTATAGGCCTAGCCTAGCCTAGTTAGCCTAATTACTTTGTAGAAGTTTACTTTGTAGAATTCCGCCCTCTGATGGCGCAGCTAAGGTGGACCTCCGCAGCGGCCAGGCAGCTCTGCTTCTCTGGAACTTGGGTGATCTGCCACTTAGGAGTTGCTTGCAGCGCTGGTGTATCCTGGTGTTGGGGGCTCGTCTTGTACACTTGCCAACCATTTGTCTAGTTGGAGTTTGAAGGATTCCGTTGAGACCCTTCTCAGCTCCCTGATTGACTTTGGAACCGCATTAAAAAGACGAGCTCCATTTTTTTGTGAATGAGTTATGTAGGACTGTTGCCACTTTCTGTGTTGTGGCCTCTGTCCTCTTGATGTACGGTAACACAGTCTACCTCTTCTTGGGTGGTTACTCAGCTGGAGTCCCACATCCGGTACAAGCCCCTCAAAGGTCTTCCAAACATAAATTACTAGGTACCGCTCGCGTCTTCTTTGTAAGAAGTATAGTTTCAGCTCCTTCAGCCTCTCCCAGTAATTCATATGTTGTAAACCAGAGATCCTGCTTGTGAATGTCCTTTGAAGGGCTTCCAGCTTGATGATGTCCCCCGTTTTATAGGGAGACCAGAGTTGACAACAGTACTCTAGCTTCGGGAGGACCAAGGACTTCCACAGAGTTAACATGCATGTCCTCTCTCTTGTTTGAAAGGTCCTCAGGATCCACCCAGTAAGTCTGCTGGCCGTTTTGGTGATAAGGTTGATGTGGTGGGAGAAAGTTCCATCAGCACTCATTGTGACTCACAATCTGTCCCAACTTCCCAAGTCATGCACATGTTCTTTTGGTGCAATATTTTGTCAGTGGACTTGGTAGTTAGTGCCTTGTTTGATTTCTTGTAGTTGGCCATATCTCATCAATGGGTAAATAGGCTACTCATTTCAGAATTATTCTATAATTGCACCTAGCCTATACGAGCTAAACAAATTATTATTGTATTTAACAGGAAGGTACGACGAGGTAAGTGATGTGGTATAATGTAGGTGGCAATATGCGGAAATGGATTATAAGGACATTTAGTCTTTAGACACATATAGGAATGAAATACATGGTATAAGAAACCTATAGGCCACGATAAAATCGATGTCTGAATTTAATTACTAGATCTTTATATTGAACGGCTAATGTCTCTCTGAAACATTGTAAAAATCTGTGTCACATCTAGATTGATACTTTGATAAATCTACAGTTATACTACCCCAATTTTGTCGCTATTCTGTTGGTACTCATAGGTTAATATTATTAGTAGCAGACTTAGTATGGTTTGATGATGCGTGGAAATGTATATTTGACTTGAAATAGATAGGCTACATTTAAGTATTACAAACCTTCGGCAAAGTGAGGTTTGTTTACTTACAGTTTCTTACAGTAGATCCTCTGGAAAAAGGCAAACTAGGCCTGTGTATCCAGCTCAGTGCCAGTACTTGCACTGCTGCGGTCGTTCACGGTGTTGGCGGCGGCGGTAGCAGACGCAACATTTTTACTATTCTGTATTTTTGCTTTATAATCAAACTTCAAATCTTGTCTTCCCCATGCTTTATCAAGATTACTTTCAAACTTCCTTATTGATTCGGAATCGACTATATACTGGGGCAGTGCGTTCCACTCATTTACCACTCTATCACAAAATTAGTTCTTTGCCTTTTCAAGCCTATTTCTTTGTAAATTTTCTTAGAGTGTCCTCTCGTTTTGTTCCCTCCCGTATCAAGAAGATACCTTCACACACATCCTCATCATACATTCCTGACACTATCGTAACCCTTTCGTTGCGGGTGACGTTCTGGAACGTCCTGGCAAGTTACAGCAATTTCCAGGCTTTAAAAGCCTGTAAAAAACGTAAAAATCGAGTGTCAGTGGGTGGGAGCGTGAGGGGCCCACCTCCGACCCTCAGAGCAGCGAGCGGCTCACTGAGGTACACTGTGTCTCGCGCGGGTCTCTCTCTGTGTCTCACAGCAGTGTAGCCAAGCGAGCGTGTGCTACCAAATAGCGGGTTTCCCGCGTTTCACTGGCACCACTGCGGGTGAACCAGACCATGTACGGGGCCCGTTCTGGTCTCATTTTGAAGCTATTTTCGTCTAGTTTTCGGCAGAATACACTTCATTCAATGCAGATGCTTGATTTATCATTCAGGAGTGTCTGAATATGCCCTAAATAGCCGCAGCAAAAGGGTTAAAAGTCTATCATATCCCCTCTTTCTCCTATATGCCAGTGTCCTCAACCTCTGCTCATAGCCCGCGTTCTTCAACGTTGGTACTAGCTTGCTAGCTCTCCTCTGCTTCTATATCCTTTACCATATATGGAGCCCACACCTGGTTCGCATATTCCAGGTGCGGCCTAACCAGCGCTGTATAGAGATTCCTGAATATTTCTTCGTCAAGTGACACAAAGGTAAGTTCCTATGTAGCAGGAGGAACCGTATTATATTATATTCCCATTTACCTAAGAATCTTTATTTATATCCTCATATATCTTATTTCTTTTCTTCACTTACCTCAACAATACGAATCCCGATAGCTGGGGAGGGTATGAAATATATCAGGGAAAGAGAGGGGTTAAAACACGGCGATTAACTAGAATATAGCCATGTTGATTAACAAAGTCAAGACGTTGTGTATCCTTGCTTGTGATTGGTTGTTGACTATCGTGACGTCATCAGCCAAGGCGGGCCTCAGCGATGACGTCATTCCAGCCCTCGGCCAACATGGCGTCATTACACCTGCTTATTTTAAAGCCCGCTTAAATGTACATCAGCGGTGTATATGTTTCACACAACATTTATTATAATGTCATTAGTGCACTGTGTAATTTGCGTCTTGATATTCAGTGTTTCTTTTTATCAATACTAATTAGTATTCAAGCCCCCCCCCCCCCCGTATTTGGTTCGTGAACGGTAAGGTTAATCTGCGAGAGCGGTATCGTCCCAAGATGAACTGATATACAGTATTGGTAATTATAGGGAATAGGCTCGCACCCTTATTTTTCATGTTTTTTTCCTCCAGATTTTGAGAAATGAGTGTATTCATGGTCTTAGTTATAATGCCAATGTTGGATACACGATGGGTTGAGGGGGGCTTTGCCCTTTGAGGTTAATATTGACCGAAAAAAACGCCCATTCTAATCAATCTCAGAGCTCTTTCGGACATCCTCACTGTTTACAAACGCCTTCTTTATGCAGTATAATACATTTTTAACCCCTGCTGGCAACATAAATGCCGATTTCAATATGGGGGGGCTTTCCCCCCCTCCCCCCCCCCCCCATGAATTATTGAAATCGTCATCTATGTTGCTCCAGATTTTAAGAAATGAGTCATTTCATGGTCTTAGTTATAATTCGAATGTGGGATACACGATGGGTTGAGGGGGGGCTTTGCCCCCCCCCCCCCCCCCCCCCACCCATGAATTATTGAAATCGGCATTTATGTTGCCAGCAGGGGTTAAAAATGTATTATACTGCATAAAGAAGGCGTTTGTAAACAGTGAGGATGTCCGAAAGAGCTCTGAGATTGATTAGAATGGGCGTTTTTTTTCGGTCAATATTAACCTCTCTGCTGCGTAGGTGGGGTATTGGCCACCCCTCCCTGTGCGGAGGTATTTAGACTGTTTCCTAAACTCAAATAGTCATCATACCATAAATATAATTAATACTTATCCATATGCGCCTATTTTACGTTGATTATAAAGGTATTAACCTGTTACAACAATAAAACAAGTGAAAACAGCGTTTGGATGGTCAAAATCGGCGATAGAGGCCGGGAGTTACATAACTTATGGCTGCCAGCCAGCCAGCCGTCACGACGGCTGGAGAGACACTGTTGCGTGGTAGTCTCTCTCTCGCTCTTTCCCACGCTTGGTAACACAGATGACCACGCCCTGCTAGCAACTCACTATTGTTAGCATGAAAATATACCTAAGAATAAGGGAATAACAGGGAGAATAGGTGATAATTGAAGGGGAGGAGGGGAAGGGTGGAAGGAGGGGATGTGGAGGAGTGATACAGTAAACCCTCGCCATCTCGGACCTCTAGAGGTCGGAAACCCGTACTAGCCGGACTGGCTACGGCCTCTCGGACATGTACTTCCGTATTTCGGACATTTCCGTCATCGTTCTGACAGTGTCCGACGTTGTTGGATGATGCCCTCACGTCACCGGGCAATAAGGGTGAATATCCGACAAACAGAAGGGACGTCCGACGCCATCTACATCCGGGGCAAATTTTTGTTGCGTGAACTATTAGTTATATGGGATTAATTAGGTTAGGTCCGAACCATCAGGCATATACCCCTATAATGTTCGTAAACACCAAATAAAAGTGATAATAAATTGTTATAATTAATAAATGATACAGTCTGGCCTGCCGACACGCGAGGGCGCGGAATGAAAATTCGCGTATTAGCAATAGAGTATTATATGGGAATAAATCGATATGGGCGGCACTGACTCCAAGTTGTCTACTTTAGGCCTATTTATCTCCGTCAATTGCCACAAAAGGTACATATATGTATACATAAACATCCAAATCATAAGAAAATATACAATAATAATAAACTCACCTTAAAATTAACAGTAAATGTCCAACACGAGTCGGACAGCTGTTGCGCGAGCGTGGACTGAGGGTAGACTGGCGTATCCCACAATGCCCTGCGTGCCTACGTAACTGGCGCGGAATGGTGGGGGGCCTCGCGTATTAGCTGAACTCCCCGGAATTGCCCTTATATCGGGCCCGGATTCGCGTTTTAAAGGTACATCACGCGTTTTGAAAGTTTTGGGTATGATTCGACCCCCTCCTCGCGTATAAGGTGAATCGCGTATTAAAAGCTCGCGTATTGGCAGGTCAGACTGTACAGTAAACCCCTACTAACTATAAGGGTAGTATTTGTTATTAGTATGAAAAATTTCACATGGGGGAAAAAAAAAAAAAAAAATCCCCGCGCTGTAGACCTAATCCCTCCCCTCCCTGTCCCAAGCCTCAACTCCGACCCCGTTACTGTGATGATGTTGATAAGCCTATCTTATTTATTATTTATCTATGTGCTGGAAGGATACTGTAGGCCTATTATATTTTTCAATTCCATCACATTAGAAATGATTCAAAGATTACAAAAAGTCCAAATAAGACATAGTTATGTTAACCTCTGAAGTGCGCATGTGGGGTATGAGACACCACACTCCTGTGCTGACGTATTTGAGCTGTTTCCATCACTAAAATATTTATTTTACCATAAATAGCATTAATACTTTTCCATATGCGCCTATTATAGGTTGATTATAAAGGTATTAACCTGTTACAACAATAAAACAAGTGGAAACAGCGTTTGGACGGTAAAAATCGGTGATACAGGCCGGGAGTTACACAATGTATGGCTGAGGCAACCTCCCAGCCCACCACTTTTCTCCACCTCTGGAGAGATACTGTCGATCGATACTCTCTCTCTCTCTCTTGCACTCGCTTGCTAACAGTGATGACAACGCCCTGCTACCAACTCGCTAATGTTAGCACGAAAATAGACCACAGGAAAAGGGAATAACAGGGAAAATAGGTGATAACTGAAGGAGGGGAGGAAACTGGGGAAGGAGGGGAGGTGGAGGAGTGATATTTGGCATGGCCCAGGGGCCCCCCAAAAAAAAAAAAAAAAAAAAAAAAAATTGGTGTTTTAAATTGATTTTTGTTCCCCCTGACTCTTAAGTCTTCCCGCAGTTCCCGAGTTAATTGCAGACTTATTCTTGCTTGCTTTAGAATTTAAATATATAAAAGACTTAGTTGACAGTAAGAAGAAAAATAAAATCCCAGAAAAATTAGCACTTGCTAAATTGTTAAGTAATAATAGTAGATATATTGATGATATTCTCGTTTGCAATTTGTTAAATTTTAATCAAGTTGCTAAACTTATTTACCCTAATTCTATTCCCCTCACACAATGTAACGTAAATTATAAAGTTGAAAATTTTCTTGATATAAATATAGAGATTGTTAATGAACAGTGCATACTTAAAGTATATCACAAAGTTGATGATTTTAATTTTAACGTAATAAACTTTCCTTTCCCTAGTAGTAATATCGATAGTAAAATAACTTATAATTGTTTTTATTCCCAATTAATAAGATTTTGAAAAATCTGCACTAAAGTAGATGACTTTTGGGCTAGAGCTAGGTTACTATACAGACTCTTAGTGGACAGAGGTTTTGAGGCAAGTAAATTGTTCCATAAATTTAATCTTTTTAGGGTCAATTATTGTGACTGTATTCTAAAATTTGACATCAATAATTTTAATCAAGCATTTTTAACTTGAAGTTTCTTGTATAACCTCTGCTTACTTTTTGTCTGTATTTATTGTTTATCTTTTTCTTTTTCTATTATTAATATTAATATTGATGATTTTTTAAATTTATTGTTCTTGTTAAAAGAGTACTCTTTGTTTAAATCTGTTGTTACTTCATATTTTGCAATTATTTGTCTTTATATTATATGTATTCATTGTCGATAGTATCAGTTGCTTACTTTTGAGATTTCTTTAGTTTATTTGTGCTATAAATGTAGGTTATTTGTAGGGTAGTTATTGATAGGGGTCACTTGAGGCATGCTATGCTTACAGGTACCTACCCGATAGCACTATCGTTAGTGAGTGCTGTACTGTATTTTATATATTATTTTGTAATAGTATAGATATCTTATCAATATTTGTATTTTGTACTATTGTTAATGTCTTGTCATGTTGCAAATTTGATTTTAAATAATATTTTGACATTTAACATGTAGTTTCTTTATTCATGCAGAGTTTAGTAAAATTTGCCAGAACATCCCGGACTTCCCAAACTTGACTACTTCCTTTAACGTGACGATAGTGCGTCGTTATATGTGCGATTAGTTTGCTTGGGAAACAGATTAACTTGCTCATGTAGTAATGTACACCCTATGTGGTGGATTGTGTTCTTTTATTTAATAATTTTCATTTTAGTAAGCGTTGTTTCCACATAGCGATTTTGATAATTTAATTTGACTTTATATTGTCCTTGTCCTAATTTTGGTTTGTTTAGTTTGCAAGTTTTACATTTTAATTAATGTATAAGGGAGTTAGGTAGATGAATTAGAGAGATAGATAGATAGAAAGAGAGTGTATATCGAGGGAAAAAACAAAACAAAAAATCTATCAAATTTAAATCTTCCGTCTCTGCTCGCACAGAGGGGAGAGTTGAAATATTTTGTTGACTATCTTATTTATTATTTGTCTATGTGCTGGAAGGATATTATATTTTTCAATTCCATCACATTAGAAATGATTCAAAGATTACAAAAAGTCCAAATAAGACATAGTTATGTTAATGTATAAGGGAGTTAGGTAGATGAATTAGAGAGATAGATAGATAGAGAGTGTATATCGAGGGAAAAAAACAAAACAAAAAATCTATCAAACGTAAATCTTCCGTCTCTGCTCGCACGGAGGGGAGGGTTGAAATATTGTGTTGACTATCTTATTTATTATTTATCTATGTGCTGGAAGGATATTATATTTTTCTATTCCATCGCATGAGAAATTATTCAATTACAAAAAGTCCAAATAAGACATAGTTATGTTAATGTATAAGGGAGTTAGGTAGATATGCAGTAGAGAGATAGATAGATAGAAAGAGAGTTGCAGAGGGGGAGTGAGCGATTTTATGTGAAAAAAAAACAAAAAATACCCTGGCAAAAAACTTCCAACCATTGGTAAATCTCGGTAAATAATTTGTAAAGTCGAGCCAAAGTGTTTGTTGTGCGGGCAAGGGGTAGTACTAGCAGGGGTTTACTGTACTGTGTTTTGTATTACAGATTATAGGGTTCGAATAGGGTTGTCTTCGTTTTCTAAGTTGACACGGACGTCTCTCTTGAGGTCGGATTTTTTCCGTAGTCTCCGATTTCATTGTTGTCTCAGACGGACATTGGTTAGGTCGGATTTTATCCTCTGTTAGGTCGGACACAAGCCACACTCCGGACATCTCGGATTTTCGGTCATCTCGGACTGGGTCTCCCCCCCAATTAGTCCGAGATGGCGAGGGTTTACTGTATTTGGCATGGCCAAGGGGCAATAAAAAAAAAAAAAAAAAAAAAATATACTGGGTTGATTTAAAAAAAAAAAAATTTTAGGCCTTGGATTATATGAGGAGATCCGCAGCGCACCGGTAAAACTCTTATGATGAGATCCGCACTTGCCGGGTTAAGGAGACGGACCACAGCTATTTTCTATCTATCTATCTATCTATCTATTGCCTGACGCCGTGATCCCCGAAGGGGTGGCCACGAACGAACCGCCCCCATGCACCTCTGTCCCCAGTCAGTCGACGCCCCTCCCCCCAACCAGCACCGCCTTCGTTCATGTACTTCCTCACTCCATCCTTCCACCTCTCATTCGGTCTACCTCTCCCTCTCTGTCCCTCCACCTCGCTCTCGTACACCCTCTTAGACATTCTCTCGCTTTCCATACGTTCCATATGGCCGAACCATCTCAAGTTGTTCCTTTTCACACTTTCCAGCACATCTACCTCCACATCACACCTCCTTCTTACTTCCTCATTAGTCTGTCTATCTCTCCATGTAACTCCACACACACTTCTTAAGTAATTCATTTCCACTGCTCTCACTCATGGTCTGAGTCTCTCAACCAACGTCCATGCTTCGCTTCCGTAAGTCAGTGTCGGGATTACCACACTGTCATGCAAGGACTTCTTCACTTCCATACTGACCACCCTATTTCTTGTTACTGCTTTTAGCGTTCCTACAACCCTCTTCCCCTGTTGTACCCTCTCCCACACTTCTTCATCCATAGTCCCATCTTTACTCAACACACTGCCCAGATACTTAACCTCTCCACGGCACACAGGTTTTTTTTTACAGGGTCATACTGTGCGCATGTATGATGATTTTGGGACCCATTGCCAATTTCGATAAAAAGTACATCAGCGTGTAGGGAATGTTTGCGTGCATCGGCCCATATATATTTGACCCCCCAAAAAATTTCTGGGGGGGGTGGGGGAACGGTCCGTAGTTGAAAAATGTGGAGCGAATGGCACCGCGCGGCTAGATTGTCATCGAGCGGCGAGATTTCCCTGCCGAATTTTCACGCGCCCAGGGGATAGAACCAGAGGGAGGAGGGGGTGGGTTACCGCGTATTATCACGTATATCTCCTTTTTTTATCCCTTTTAGGCTATGTAGAGTATGTATACGTGTGTAGGCCACCCATATAACAATGAATATGCCTCATAGTGACCAAAAATTGCAATATATAAGGGAATTATCAAAGAATTTTTAGGCGGGAATGAAGATGGTTGGAGGTTTGGCGGCAATTTATGAGATGAGTGTGTGGTTTGCGCTATAATATTACGTATATCTCGTACTTAGAGCACTGTCATGCTATAATACAGACTTGTATGTATGTAGACGTGCCATATATCAATATATATACCGCATATAGACCAATTCATGCGATATTTACGCACATTATCAATGAGTTTCTAGCAGACGGAAGCCTAAAAGGGAGGATGGTGGGTGGGTGGAGGGTGGGAGGGAGGTGAGTCGTGGAGAGAGTGAAGGCAGGGAGAAACATACGCAGCTACCAAGAAACATACGGAGCTGTGTGATAATTGTGGAGGCGCCCCAGGCGTATGGATGTCTTGGGATTTTGAACCTTATGTCTAGCAGGTGTCTGGTGTTCGTTGCCACCAAGAGGTTTACAATAACATGAGTCAGGAATGGAGAGAGAGAGAAAGTGAGACATGCGTATGTCGTACGTATAAATGGACTTCAGAATTGCATTTTTATGCAAGCAGACATTGCATTTTGGACACATGTGAAGTACCACAGAAACATGTAGGCCATTGACTGTAAATAAAGTACTATATTATAGACCAGCAACGAGGGTGGTCAGTAAACAAAGGCAGATTGCCTTTTTTGATAGACAGCTAAATATAGACTGGTGTCTCCTTACACTTGCGAAAGGGTAGATTGCCACCAGAGAAACTTATATTTATTTATTTCCAAGTAATATGCAATCTAAATGTATATTCGAGACCTACTGCAAGTATTTGTATGACAGTCATGACTATGTATAATCCAATATACACGCGTAGGCGAGACATAAGAAAGATGGTTGAGCAATTTTCGACACCCACACAGTTATTATTCATTTTTATTTACAATATTATATAATACAAATGTATTTGTGAAGAGTATTTTATGCATTATTGTATTTATACAAATTTTGTTCCCAGACAGAGCTGCTGTGGCTGGAGCAGGAAGGAGCGGCAAGGGTAACCCCGTGACCGCTTGACCGTGTGATAATGAGTGGAGTCACACTGAGAGGGGCAATTTTGCTGAGTGTTTGGGCAATTTTTGACAGAATAAAGTTATATAATTACTAATTTTTGACAGAGACAAACTTTTATAAACCTTTGCATGATATAATTGATAATCCCATCAATTTACAAACGTAAATTGGTGGGATAATTCATTTTTTTTTTTGTATATTGTTATTTCGATTGTAGACACAAAGTTTTGAGTGACATTTGGTATGAGCTCCTGTGGCATGGTTGGTAAGGTCGCGGACTGGAAAACTCAAAGTGTGGTAGGGTAGTGGGATCAAATCCAGGAGGGGGTTATGGGGAAGGTTTTATACTGTTTAGATAAATTTTGATAAATTTGTTTGTTTACAAGAACATGCCATTGCATTCAAACAATATGAAATATTCATAGAATATATCATATTGTAAGAATACAATGACATGACCTTGTTTTTTTATTGTTTTATTGTATTATCTTGGTAGGTTTCACAGGATTTATTGAAATATATTTATTTTTGTACAATTCATTTGAGGTAAGAAAATATTTACACATTATTTAGGCTATAACAAACATATATATTGATATACTAAAAAAAGAAGGCATACTACATATAAATCTTTGAAACTTATAAACTAAATAATGAAACATAATTATATAATGTAAAACCTATATCACAGGGACATCTTTGGAACTTATACATTATATAATATATATGTTTCATTATGAGGTAGCATGATCAATTAGGTCAGGTCAGGTAAGGTAGGGCGCGAGTCCAGGGCAGGGCAGGGGGCGAGTCCAGGGCAGGGCAGGGCAGGGGGCGACACTCAGTAGTTGGTGTTGTAGTCCCTGAAGCAGTCACCCAAGCAGAGTGAAACTTTGCACTCCGCGCACATTGAGGTGACTCTTTTGGTGACGTGGGGTTTTCTCACACTGGAGCTGCAGACGTGGCACTGCACCTGCCTGTGACGAGTGCCAATCAGCTCGGTGTTGGTTGGGTAGTGTCTTTCAACACCCAGCTGGATTCTGTCAGGAACGTGATCCCCACGCCATGCCGTACGTCTGTGAGTGGTGGTGCCATACTTCTCCAGGAGTTGGTATGCCACGTTATACACGAACTCCCGGAATTTCAGCTTCTGGTTTGGGGACATCTCCCTCTTCACCAACCACAAGTTGTAGGCGTTGAGCATCATGATGTCAACTAGGTGGAGGAAGAGCTTGTGATACCACTTCACAGTCTTCCTCAGACACTCAACGCCTGACAGCTGACAGTCAGACTTGTCCACCAGGCGCATGTTCTTGGTATAGTCCACTACCATGTCGGGCTTGTAGATGGTCTTCCTGGTTTTGTAGTGGCTTTTACCAGAGTCCATCTGGGCACCTGTGTGGACGGTGGAAAGCAGGTGGACGACTCGTTTGTCCTTCCACTTCAGGGCTATCACTTTCCCGGACTTTTCTAGCTGCTTGTATTTCTGCCCCTTTCGTCGCCTTCTTCGGACATGCCTCTCGCGGTGTTCCTGGGCCAGGTCGTCTTCAGAAGGTGTGTCACTGGAGGAGGCATCTGTAAGAGGAATGACATTACCGGTGAACTTAGGCATAAACTTTCTTGTCTTTCTGACAGTCCCACATGACCCCGTTTGGTTGTCATGAAGAAACTGGCAGAGAGCAGGAGAAGTATACCAGTTGTCTGTGTAGATGATGTGGCCTTTGCCCAGGTAAGGTGCCAACATTTTCCTGACGATGGCACCTGACATGCCCATGGGGTCACCGGCAGCGGCTTTCGGTACGTCAATGTCAGTGCCTGTATACACGATCATGTCAAGCACTATTCCAGTTTCACAGTCACACAAAACGAATAGCTTGATTCCAAACCTATGCCTTTTCAAGGGGATATACTGCTTGAAAACAAGACGTCCTTTGAAGAGCACGAGCGACTCATCAATCACCAAATTGAGGAAGGGGTAAAAGTATTTCCTATACCTCTCCAACAACATGGTGAACACATCCCGAACTTTCCATATCCTGTCAATCCTGTTAGGATTTTCGTTGTCAGCAAAGTGCATAAATCTTAGCAGCAACAAAAATCTGTCACGAGTCATGAACTTATTGAAAGTTGGGGTTGCGATGAGAGGGTCATGCTTCCAGTAGTGTTGCAACACATGCTTCTTGCAAAGAGGCATGAGGAACAACAAGGCAAAGAACGTCATGTATTCTTCCAGTCGTATCCACCCAGCCTCGTATTCTCGCTTTTGGAGAAATGACATCCAATCTGCCAAACACCCACCTGTAGTAGGCGTTTGTTTGGGCAACGATGTAAGTCATTACCTCAAAATCGAAAAAAGCGAGGAAGAAGTCGCTTTCGTTTGCGTGCTCGTCACAGGGCCAGTCGTCAGTTGTACCTGACGTCCCAGGATTGAACTGGGGCACGTCAGGTACAAAATTGACCCCGTCAGACCACTCGAACGAAGGCATGCCAGGGATCGGAATGTCGTCTGCGTCTGCTTCTGCGTCTGAAATATCGCTTCCATGGTCGCGATACAACACAGCATCATCATCACCCTCCTCTTCACTTGACAGACGCCCTTCCTCATTCTCGTCACCGACGTCGGACTCACTGCCACTGTCCACTCCCAAATCCCCCCACCCTTGGTCCCGTGCTAGGGCGTCGTCGTCGAAACCCGGGCTGCCAATGCCCTGCGAATCACCATCAAACAGCAGGGCGGCATATTTGGATGGTGTCAGTGTTTTTCGGGTCACTGTAGCACGTACGGGAGTCTTATGGACAGGGACAGAAGGGCCGGCAGGGGCGGCAGTGGTGCATGGTCTTGTGGCCCTGGAGGCAGGCAAGATGATGGTGGTGCCTGTCGCCCCTTTCCCTTTCTCTTTCCCTGTTCCTTGGGCAGGGGCGGCAGGGGCAGCAGGGCCGGCAGGGCCAGCAGTCGCTTTCCCTCTCCCTTTCCCCTTCCCCTTCCCCTTCCATTTTCCTTGGGCAGGGGCAGCAGGGGCGGCAGGGGCAGCAGGGGCGTCAGGGGAAGCAGGGGCGGGAGGGGCAGCAGGGCCAGCCGGTCCAGGGGCGGCTGGTGGTGGTGGTGGTGGTAGGGTCACTGTGGCAGGCGTACGGGTTCTCTTCCCTACGCCCGTGCCTTTGATTTTGCCTGCCCCCGCAGGTTCTGCAGCCCTAAGGCGGCCTCCTGCGTCGCTGGTACTGGTGGCAGGGGTGGCAGGGGTGGCAGTGGTGGCAGTGGTGGTGGTAGTGGTTGTTGCAGTGGCCTGGGTCGTGGTGGCAGTGTCCCAAAACACCAATGACCTCTGTACCTTTGCCGTGCTTGCACGTGTTTTTCGTGCTTTGGGTGCTGGTGTTTCGTCCTCCGAGCTGTAGGGCGTGTCGTACTGGTAGCTAGGGTCTTTAGCAGCCACCCTCTGCCTTCCACGGCGGCTGACACCACCAGAAGGAGGGCTGGTTGTGTTATCACGGAGCGAGCGTGAGGGACGTGTGGGCTCCATGACTAGTGCTTGATTACTGGCGCGGTGGTGCTTGCACGAGTGCGGGGCGAGCGTGTGGCGGAGTGGTGTCAAGAGTTGACATGTAGTACTATACCCACACCATTTTTAGCCGCCTGTTTATAAACGCGCGATTTTGGTACGCGTTCAAAAGCCTCGCTCTTAAGAGTCTTCCCGCAGCTCCCGGGTTAAAAGAGTTGACGATCTCCATAGCCTGACCGTTCAGCTTCACCTCACACTCTGTGACTTCACCCCTTTCGAAGACCATAACCTTGCTCTTCCCCGCATTTACCTTCAAATTCCGTTTTTCGCACACTGTTCCAAACTCATATACCAGACCCTGCAACTCCCATTCATTATCACTCATCAGAACTGTATCATCCGCAAACAGCAGTATAGGTAGCTTCCACTCAATTCCCTCCCTTTTCAGCGATACACCAACATCCACTGCTCTTGATAGTATTTCTTTCATGACTCCATCCATATATACAGTAAACAACCACGGGGACATCACACACCCCTGTTTCAAACCAACATTCAGGTCAAAGAACTCGCTCTGCTCACTCTCCACACGTACTGCCGCCTTTGCACCGTCATACATTTTCAAGATTTTCAAGGATTTTATTTTTGTGGATTTGTTATTTATATGATTTATAAGGTTTCTATAATAAAATTTGTTCATGGAAATTAGTATTTACCCATTATCCAAGAATCTAAAAACACAGCCCCCGATAGTGGGAAGGGCTATGAAAAATAGGGAAATTGCGGGGTAAAAACCACGAACCTTGTTTCTGAGACCTAGTATATTAACCTAACCAAACAACCCAACCTAACCTAACCTAGACCTAGTAGCCTACGTGGGATACAAAACTAGCCCTTGCATGCCAGCTACTGCGGGTCCATAGTACTCAGTACGTGGGATACAAAACTAGCCCTTGCATGCCAGCTACTGCGGGTCCATAGTACTCAGTATGTGGGATAAAAAACTAGCCCTTGCATGCCAGCTACTGCGGGTTCATAGTACTCAGTACAGTACGTAAGATACAAAACTAGCCCTTGCATGCCAGCTACTGCGCCACACTCGTCCGACGGCATTAACCTAACCAATCAAGCCAACCTAACCTAACCTAGTGTTCGTAGTGGGGGCTGCACCCCCACATCCTCGCTGATAGCCACTACAAATCAGACTAACCTCGGAGGATTCATGGTCAGCAAATACAAACTAGACTAACCTCGGAGGATTCATAGTCGGCAAATACAAATAATACTAACCTCGGAGGATTCATGGTCAGCAAATACAAACTAGACTAACCTCGGAGGATTCATGGTCAGCAAATAGGCCTACAAATTAAGACTAACCTCGGAGGATTCATGGTCAGCAAATAGGCCTAGGGCCTACATATTAGACTAACCTCGGAGGTAAAAAATACAGCGAGTTTAGTCAATATAAATCAGACTAATACCGCGAGCTTAGTCAATATAAATCAGACTAACCTCTGTCATTCAATTACGGTACTGTTTGAATATCAATATGCGAATTACAGTGCATTAATTATGTCATAATACTAGTTGTGTGAAAAATATACAAATCCACAAACGTAAACCACCTCCTAAATACCGGTACAGTAGATCTGTTTCACAATATTATATTAAGTGGGCTAAGAGTCAGTGGTGGGCGTGGGCGCGCCGATTTGGCGCTCTGCGATCCGGTGCGCACTACCAATATAGAGGAGCGCAGAGCGAGGAGCGGCAAAAATCTGAACTCGGAGTGCAGGCGAGGAGCGCAGCTTGAATTTTGCGCTCCTTTCTGGCGCTCCGGAAGCGATTTTTCCTGTCAACAACAGGTTCAAGAACGTCATTATCGTGTACAGTCATCGTACGGTGTTACTCACGGTGTTAGTGAACTGTGATACAGTGATACTATGATAGTGACAGACTGACAGTGCCACCTTCAAACCCTGGAAATGTAAGAACCTGGCCAGTGCCAGATTTTTTTTTTTTTTTTTTTTGGCTAAATCTATCAAGTTGGGTGAGAAAGGAAGGATAATGGTAAAAAAAACACTCCCCTTGTCCATTTTCGACAGAAATCAGGTCCCCGATAGTCGCGAACGTAGCTCAAAAGACTCAAAAGACACCTGACCTACCCCTAGCTCCAACACAACATGGCTTTAGGCCACTGTACTCCACAAACACTTCTCACAGACCTTACACAAAGAGCTTTCGACGGCATCAACTCAGCTAGACCACCACACAGATCACTATTAGCCACACTCGACATTAGTAAAGCCTTCGATGCCATCCCCCGCCACAACCTAACAAACAAAATCTACAACACACACATGCACAACAACACAAAAAGGTGGCTGGCCAACTTCCTAGCAGGCAGATGTGCACACGTATCTTTTGCCGGTCAGTCATCTAAAATCAGAAACTTTCCAAACGGAGTCCCACAAGGATCCGTCCTTTCGCCCGCACTCTTCAATCTGGACATGCATGATATAACTACACCCAATATGCCCCAAATAAACTTAGCCTCCTATGCAGATGACATAACACTCACATGCACACACCATGACCCAAAAGAACAGATCTCCTTCAACCCTATCTCAACACACTACATGGCTGGTGCACTACAAACAGACTTAATCTAGCCCCAGCCAAATCCACCGCAACCCTGCTCACAAGTTGGACAGGAGAACACGAATACATCCCTCAACTCACCATAAACAACACACCCCTAACACATACACACACACACAAAATCCTAGGAGTAACATATGATACTCATGACATTCAAACAGTACACCACAAACATTAAAAAGAAACCGACACCCAGACTTAACGGCCTCAGGTCACTTGCTCACACAAAATTTGGACACAACAAAGAAACTACCACCACAGTATATAAACAATACATAAGATCAGTGATGGAATACGCAAGCCCAGCCTGGGCTTCTAACCTAGCTGAAACACATCATAAGACCTTACAGACTATTCAAAACAAAGCCCTGAAGATCATTACAGGCTGCACAGCTACTGCACCCACAGATCACCTACATCAAGAAACCAAAATCCTCCAAGTCAAAGACCATCTGGACATGAGAGGCACTCAATTCCTGGCAGCAGCCTCCACGAACCAAGACCACCCACTAAACTACATGGCAACACACCCACAGACACCAAGAAATATCAAAACAACACCCAGCACACGGTATCACACACAATTATTGTCCTCTCTCCCTCCCTGCCCACCCCGAACCAACTTCCAGAAGCACATCCATACTCATATCTCTCACCGATCCATCCACTCACTCACAGACAACACGCAGCTGCATGCACAACCTCCCGAAATCCATCCTTCCGAATCCTCCCTTCCTCGCGAGGACAGAGTCCACCTGACCAGGCTGAGATGCGGACACCATCCAGCTCTCCTGAGCTATCAGAAGAGACTGGATGACTCCGTTGTCGACGCCTGCCCGGGATGTAACACAGCACCCCATACCATTAAACACATCATAGAAGACTGCATTTCACACAACCACTTACACCAACAACACAATCTACACTCAATGAGAGCTCTGTGGGAAAGCCCGATCGTGGCCATGGCCTTTCTCAGGGACTCGGGGCTGTTCGGCCAGGCAGCTTAGGGAACAACAACAACAACAACAACTCAAAAGACACTATAGACTTCAGAGACTTTTATCATTTTATGGTATCGATACCATTGGAATGTTACTTGAATGTATGGGTGGGAGGGTGGTTTGGGGGATGGTGGGGGGAAGGTAGAAGCGTAATTGACTCGTGTTACAAATATGAAGCCGATTGGTGAGGTAGTTTCGCCACCACAGATTTGTTTTTTTTCCTTTTCTTCGTACGGATACGCTGGAAGTGGGTTGTGGGAGGCAGTTGGGGGTGTGGTGGAGGGAAGGCAGAAGGGTAAGGCACTTGTCACACAAATATGGAACCGATTGGTGCAATCGTTTCGCCGCCACAGATTTTCCTTTTTTTTCCTTGTGAGGCGACCGATAGTCAGCGAGTGGGTGGGAGGAGGGGTTTGGGGTAGTGGTGGTGGGTATGCAGAAGGGTAAGGTACATGTGGTAAAAAAATAAAAATATGAAAGCCATAGGTGCAGTCGTTTCGCTGCTACGATTTTTTTTTCGGCGAGTCAGTACTGTATATAATTATATACGGACCTGGCACTGGGCGTGACAACTGACAAGACCCTAGTCCCGGCCGTATATATACCGTCGGAGACTGGTCAGCGGGTCATCCATGATATGATATCAATCATATCATTGATATGACATAAAGAATTACAGAAACTGAGAAAGTGAGAAACTTAAACTTCAGAAAGACTTGAGTTTTTTTTTATTTTTTGAATTTTTTGAATTTAATGATGTGAAAGACAAAAGATTGTATTAATTTAGGTAAATAATTAAATAACTTCTAGAAGCTGTTTTTTACTTTTTTTTTATTATATACCGGTACCTATTTTTGGGAGCGCGGAGCGCAAGAGCGCAGAGCGCATCGGGTCGGCTGACCAAAGGAGCGCGTGAGCGCTGCCGCATTACCTTATGTCTGAGGAGCGCGGAGCGCTGCCGCATTACCGGTCCCACCGGAGCGCGCCCACCACTGCTAAGAGTTCATCAACATGGCTAAATTGCAGATAATGTTTCAACATCACTTTTTCTTTGATATAATTCATGCCCTCTGCACCTATATGGGTTATTATTGACGAGGTAAGTGAAGGAAATAAGTCTGTATTGAGGATATACATTAAAGATTCCGTGGTAAACGTAGCCTAGGCTTGGACCCAAATAACGACGGTATAAAACCCTTACCCTGTGTGTAGTGGAGAATAATGGTCTGCAGCCAAATCAACACAATGCAGCTGGAAGCTCCGTTCATAATCCCGTTAAATAGAAGATGTTGTAGGTGTTTTCATAAAGCAAAAAAACAGTTCCACCATTTCAAATATGGCCGACACTGAGATGTTATAAACACCAAGGACGATAATAATAAATGAATTAATGTGACGTCATAGAGGGATTGGGAAACAAAAGAGGCTCATTATATGGACTGATGTGTATTTCTATAGCCATTCAAATATCGCGAATATTTGTGACGTCACCGTCTAGACACCTGTACAGTGACGTACTCCCGCAACAGCCAATCATATCCCAATATCGTTCCTGACGTCACACCCAGTTTATTGACCAATAAAATATCAGTTTACAACTCGACTCCCCTCCACTCGTCGTCCATCAGCTGAGCTGAGAAATTGTAGAAAGTGAGTCCACAGTTATAGGAAAATAGGGACCAATAGACTCCCCATATTTTTCTCATTATAGTCCGCATGCAGGAATTTCGTTATCGACACTTGAAAAACCCCGATTACACCGAAAAATAACACGAAAATAATGTCCCGAACGTAAACAAAGCATTGCACCCAATGAATCCTTCGACCTGGGTCCTCTTCTTCTTGTTTTGAAAGATGCGGTGAGTGCGATTCACCCAATAAATGGCTTGAACGTTACTCACAAAAACGATATTAAATTATATTTGGGTTAGGTTAGGTTAGGTTAATCTAATCTAATATAATATTTGTACATTTTGGAAGCGTGCATAGCCTCCCCACAATTTTCCCTACCTACTGTAAAAGTGCGATTCACCCAATAAATGGCGCAATTTGACGGAGTATCTTCAGATTAATGAATAATGCGTAAGTTAATGTAATTCCTCGGTAAATTGATACGGTGTGACAGTCACGAGTTTTAGCATGTGGTTTTTTTTTTGCATTTTTTCTTTGATATACAGTGTTGTTTTATACCAAGGACTGCAGCAAATGAGTATTTAGTAGCAGTCTCTACGTTTCCAACGTAGGGCTTATGATCTCAGCCGCTACCACAGCGGGCCGATTTATCGGTACTCACGCGAAGTACCAAATAATCTCTAGAGTTGCACCTCAATTCACTACTAGGCACGTTGTACACACTCCGAGACGACTAAAGAAGGAAGAGAAAGCGAAGGAGAGAAAGAATTGTTATAGTTACCCATTTAATCTAGCTGCTCTCCTCTAAGCCATGCTCCATTTTCTATGAGCCTGCGACAGTACCTGCAAAAGTATCAGTCTCTTTGCGCACACCGTTGGTGACACACGTTTTTGTCTGTGTTCCGCGAGTGCCTGTTTTTGCCTGCCCCTTCGCTTCAACTAAGTGAGTGCGAGCCTTTTTAGGCTGTTGAGGTTTTAGAAGGACGTTTCAGTGATGTAGGCAGCACTTTACGGATTTATGGCGTGTTTCTGGGTGTGCGCGGAGTGCTGGAGATGTGTTGAATTATATTGTTTACTTCGAGGGTGGTTGGTCCTCAACGCCGCGTAGCGGTCGTTGAGTGCACTATTCTACCCTCGCTTTTCGGGTTCATGTTCGCTTTAATAACCCTTAACGTAACTTGGGGGGGGGATGTATGCTTCCCGCGTGATGCATTGTTTCTTTTCCCTTTTTTGCGTGAACTTTTGTTTTATTTTGTTTTTCGTATGACTGCCTGTCGACGTTTTACAAGACTTGAGCATGAAGTTTCTCTGGATTCTGCTTTTGTGAGAGCATAGGGCACACAGCCTTTATTCTATTTCAAACATGCTGCTTTGGTCTCCACTGACCTATGAGCCCTTCTGACTTGTTTTTCAACATGTCCATAGTTGGTAGTCTTGTATTTCATCGCCTGGTTCACCCTTTTGTCAGTTCCTTTTCGTTTCCCCGGGCCTACTTGACTCGAGGATACGTGGTTCTGGTAACAGTGTCAGTCGCTCGCTTGCCCTAACTTTTCTTTTCTTTTTCTTTTAACGTAATTGTGGGGGTTTTCGGGCAGTGTTTAGCTTTGTTACTAGGTTCTTTCTATCAGGGATTGACGCTGCCCTGGTGTTTTCTCTTTATATGTGTATTGTGTAACTAAGCTAGGCTTGTTTTTTACCTTGAGCAGACCGCCGTCGGAATGGTCCACACAGGTCCTTTCCTTCTGTTTTCCTCGTGTCTCTACTGACTTGGTGGTTATGGTCTTATACGCTCTTGTTAAAATTCTCGCCTTTATGTTTTGTGTAACTAAGCTAATAGGTTTTTTGCCTTGAGCAGACCACCGTCGGAATGGTCCACACAGGTCCTTTCCTTCTATATTCCTCGTCTCAAATGACTTGGAGGTCTCGGTCTCGTCGCTCTTGTTAAAATTCTCGCTTTTCTTACATTTTACCTGTTTCCGTTCTTCCCCTGCCTGTGTTTACTTGATCATAGGGGGGGGATGTCTGGAAACTGTGTACGGGCCCCGCTCACAGGGAGGATAAGCTTGGACAAGTTGACTCGACTTTCGTGTTTACACACGTTTTTTCGCCACACAGGCGGGGGTCTTCAGGTGTCCTCAGCTCCTTCATCTTTTTAGTTTTCCGCTATACAAGCGAAATTCTACTTTTGATGTGCCCTGTGCTTTGTCAAGGAATCGGCCACATAGCCTTTTGCCTTGCTTTTTGTGTTGGAAGCTAATCTTTTTTTGCCTTGAGCAGACCGCCGTCGGAATGGTCCACAGGTCCTTTCCTTCTATATTCCTCTTGTCTCAACTGACTTAGGGGTCTCGGTCTCGTCGCTCTTGTTAAAATTCTCGCTTTTCTTAAGTTTTACCTGTTTCCGTTCTTCCCCTGCCTGTGTTTACTTGTTCATAGGGGGGGGATGTCTGGAAACTGTGTACGGGCCCCGCTCACAGGGAGGTTAAGCTTGGACAAGTTGACTCGACTTTCGTGTTTACACACGTTTTTTCGCCACACAGGCGAGGGTCTTCAGGTGTCCTCAGCTCCTTCATCTTTTTAGTTTTCCACTATACAAGCGAAATTCTACTTTTGATGTGCCCTGTGCCTTGTCAGGAACTCGGCCACATAGCCTTTTTGCCTTGATTTTTGTGTTGGCGCCCTGTTATACCCCTTTTTAATTGTACCTGGACAGGGCTCCTTGGACAACAGCTGCTTGGCTGTTTCCTCTCCTTTGTGTCCTCCTTCGGTACCTAGTTTCCGCCCTACAGGCGGCCTCCTAGTATACTAGGTGGACCCAAGGACCTCCTGAAAAGTCCTAGGACTCGACCCAAAGTGGCGATTGTCCTGTGTGTATTGGATTCCCTCCCCTCCCCTATTTCTACTAATAGGGTACTGTTGGGTTGCTCACACTTGACCTTTTTCCTTCCAGCTGGTGCCCGCTCTACTGCCGGCCAAACCTACACCGCCACCGCTTCGCCCCCTCCTCCCTCCGCTCTCCCAGAGGGTTCTCAGGTATTTTGGGTGGGGTCTTTTTTCCCCAAAGGAATTGGACCTGTTTACCAGGGTTGGGTCTTGCCAAATGGGCTTGTCCCAGCCCTGGTGTTTGTGGTCTACTGTGTGGGTGTCTTTTAATTGACTTTCCTTGTTATCTTTGCTACTTGGCGTCTTCCTGGATATTGTCTTACTTGGGTTTCAAATGCTATTTTGGCTATACTGCCTCATACTTTTACCCTGTCTCACCTCCATTGGTGTATGACGCTCCCCCCCCATTTTTCGGTGCCGTAATGCTGGCTCCTCCCTGCTTCCGCCTGACATGCAATCGGTCGGCCATGCTGGACCATCGGGGGTGCTGCCTCCACACGGTCTGCTACGGCAAGGATGTCTACGACCCCCGCCGATGTGATGTTTGTCTCTCCACCCTTCAACTCCTGAAATCGCACCCTGCATCGGAGGAAGGCCGACGGGCCTAGAGGTCTCTCCGTCTATCATGGGATATCGTCTCCCATTACGTACGCCTTGCCTCTGCCCTGTGTCCAGCTCTCTCCTCTCCATTCCCCGTTCGGTCTCCCTGATGTCCTCGGGGTGGATCGGGGGGGGGGGGGGGAATGGTCGCGTCATGGATGACCTGTGTCGGCACGCATTCCCTTGGCAGGTTGACTCGACATTCGTGTTTGCACACGTTTTTTCGCCTCACAGGCGAGGGTCTCCTGGTGTCCTCTGGCTTTTCATCTTTTTCTAGAATTCCGCTCTACAAGCAAATTTTCTACTTTTTGATGTACCCTGTATATATCTGTAACTGGGAATCGGCCACATCGCCTTTTTTCTCAGTTATTGATGAAGTTGGTGCCCTGTCTACGTTTGAATGTGTAAGGTACCACATAAGAGATTGTTATCTAAGCTTGAGATGCTAGGATGTGTCAGGGGGAGTTTGCTGAAATGGATGGAGAGCTATTTAACAGATAGGGAAATGAGGACCAACATTAGAGGAACTTACTCATTGTGGCGGAAAGTTGAGAGTGGTGTGCCGCAGGGATCTGTGTTGGCACCTCTCATGTTCCTTATGTACGTGAATGACCTGCCGATAGGCATAAACTCTTACATGTCAATGTTTGCAGATGACGTAAAAATTATGAGACAAATAAAAGTAGTTGTGAGGAGCTGCAAGGGGATTTAGATAAAATATACGAATGGAGCACCAAGTGGAAAATGAAATTTAATATAAGTAAATGCCATGTGTTAAATATGGGAAGAAGTGTGAATAGACCAAATTGGGAGTACAGGATGGGAGATAATATAATTAGCAAGGCCGAAAAAGAAAAAGATTTAGGGTTGATTATACAAGATAATTTGTCGCCAGAGAAACATATTAACAAGCTCTTTAGCGGAATGTATGCAATGGCCGGGAATATGAAAGTTGCTCTGAACTACTTGGATGAGACCATGGTAGCGAAAATTATGAAGAGTATGATTAGACCAAGATTGGAGTATGCAGCAGTGGTGTGGTCCCCGCATCTAAAGAAGCATATTCACAAGTTAGAAAGAATCCAGAGAGCAGTCACTAGATTGGTTCCAAGTCTCAGAGAACTGCCATATGAAGGGAGGTTAGACAAATTAAATCTACCGAGTCTAAAAGAGAGGAGAGAGAGGGGAGACATGATAATGATGTATAAATGTACCCGGGGGCTGGAGAGGCTGGATAGGGAGGATATATTAATTATGGATACAGGAATAACTAGAGGCCACAGCTACAAAGTAAAAAGACCTACCTGCAAGAACGATATCAGGAAGTTTAGCTTCCCCTATAGATGTATTGACAAATGGAATGGGCTGGAGGAGGAGGTGGTAGGGGCAAGGAACATCCATATTTTCAAGAAAAAATTGGATAAAAAGTAGACTGAGAGACGGGACAACACGAGCTTAGCTCAACTCCTGTAAACTACAATTAGGTAAATACAATTAGGTAAATATATATGGTCCTGGATATGGCTACTTGGCTGATTTCCTATCCTCTGTGTCCTCCTTCTGTGCTTCGTTTCCGCCCTACAGGCGGCCTTCTAGTGTACTAGGTGGAGTCAGGGACCTGTTGCCTAGTCCCAGGACTCTGCTCGCGTGGCGATTGTCCTGTGTGTCTTGGATTCCCCCTCCTATTTGTACCAATTAGGTGTCGGGTAGCTCACACTTGACTTTTTACTGCCAGGGGGGTTCGGCCTTGACTCCGCGTTGTGTTTACACACGTTTTCCGCCAAACAGGCAGGGTGTCCTCTGCCTCTTCCTCTTTCTATAGAACCTCGCTCCACAGGTGGATTTTCTAGTCTTGGATGTACCCTGTGCCCTGTATCTGTCACCAGGAATCGGCCACGTGTCTTTTTCCTCTGGTTATTTATGCCCTTTGCATTCATATGCACCCAGGGAACGGCTGCTTAGCTGGGTTTCCCCCCCTTGATGTGTCCTCTGTTAATTTCCTTCTGTGCCTCGAATCCGCTCCACAGGCGGCCTCTTGCTCCTAGATCGCCACAGAGCCTCGCTGACAGGTCCCAGGCCTCCGCTCACGTGGCGTTGGTCCTGTGTGTATTGGATTCCCCCCTTTCTTCATTGACCTTTTACCGTCCATCCCCACCGTGGCCTCCACTTTTGTGTCTGGCCTGCTGCTCCGCTCCTCGGACTTCACTGGGATCTTCAGCCCTACGTTGCATTCGCTTTTCCTGCCCAGTCCAGGACGTTCGCCACCCATTGCCGTCGACTGGTTCGGGTGGTTTCTCTGCTCGTCAGCCCCTGCCGACGTTCGCAGCCACCTCCTCCTGCCGGCCCTTTTAAGTCCGGGACTGACGTTCCTGGGGGTGGCTTGGCAAGATGCTTTCTTGCTTGTGCTAAGCGACACATGCTCCGCACAATGGGAGGTCGTGGCGAAGCCCTCGTCGTCCTCCTCCAACCATGCGAGTGGTGGTCTGTCGCCGGCAAGGAGCCCTGGGGCTTGGGATATGGGACGGGCCGCGGGGCGCATTGTATACGCTCCTCCCGTGGCCGTTCGTACCCGGTTTGCCGTTCCGTCCTGTGGGTGGACTATGCTGGCAAGTTCCGGGACCCTCGTCCTCCGCTCCCTTGCTCGGACGGGAGGGGGACAAGCCGGAGCGTGAGGCCCGCTCTCCGTTTTCGTCAGGACGGCCAGGTGGACGGGGGTTGGCCATGGTTGTTCCTTTCTCCATGACAAATTAAGGGAGGCTATGCTCCGCACAACGCGTAGCTCCTCCTGGCCCATACCCTCTCCCCTCAACCGGCCGTCTCATTGACTTGGTGGTGGGCCTGACGCAAAGCGCCCGCACCGGCTTCTCCCGCCCCCACTTCCTGCGCTAGCCACGCCGGTGGTATAGAAGGGCCTGGCCTGGAGGTGGAAGTCTCAATCTCCTCTCGGGCGCCCTCCCCGTCATCGACGCAGTGTCTCAGGAGGTGGTCCAGGTACTCCGGTCCATGTATGGGGGAGGTGCCGTCGCGATAACATCTCCACACATTGTGTCCTGGACACACACTCGCTGTAGTCGTCCGTGTCGCAAGCCTGGGGTTCACCATCGCTATTTCACAAGGCGGTCCTCCCACCTTCACACTGAGGGCCATGGAACCTACACAGTGCTCCTGTTCCCCGGGGTCGGGTGTACGCGTCAACACTTCGCGTGTCGTGTTTTGCCCGTTCTCGTTCACGAACGTGTTCTGGGTGTTTTCCCGGCTGGGATCTTTGCCTTGGGCGGCAATGACCGTGCCTTTAGGCCAGCTCGGACTCGACCACCTTGTTCTACTGGTCCCCTAACACTTCCCTGTATCACCCCCCCCCCCCCTACTGGCTGTGGCCGGTACCGCGCTTGCTACATTGAGACTATCACACTGGGTCGCTCGGGGCTTGCTCGCTGCAGCGGTGCCCTGGCCTGCTCCCCCGGCGGCCATCTGGATAGACACAGATGCATCATGTGAGGTGGAGTGGGGCTCCCGATCTAACATGGGTCATCGCCACCACGGCAAGTGGTCAGGGCTCTTCGTTTTCGCGTCCGGGCCATGATCCTGTTGGTACCGTTCTTCTTCCTGCGGGATCGCTGTCTTGCCCTGGCGGGCATTTCGGTGGCCTTTCGGTTGGTCATCTTATCCGCTGATGCCTTCGGCACGGACTGGAGTGGGTGACAGTCGGTGTCCACATTGCCTCCGCTCGTCGCACTCCTCATGTGCTACGTCCTCCACGGGCTGGGATTTTTCTGGCGCAAGTTTTGGTTGATCGCGCCCATGTGGCCAGCCCGTGCTTGGTACGCTCCGCTATACATACGTGTACTGGGTTCCCGTCATTTTTCCGTTCACATGCATTGTAACGGCTCAGACGGGTTGCTTTTCGGTAGTTGGAGTGTACTGTAGGACGATAAAGTCCCGCCTCACCACTGCCCCGCCCAGTCATCACTGTGGATGATGTTGTTGTAGTGCTAACCGTGCCTCAGCACGACTCGCCGGAGTCCCCCCGCAGCACTTGCTCCTGCAGTCTCTGTTACCACACCAGCCTTAACAGTGTTCCAAAGAGACAGCACCTTCACAAGAGGCCTATGGAACAATAAAGTCCTGCCCCACCACTGCTCCAACATGTAAACACTGTTGCCGCCGCAAGTGTATTTACCTAATTGTATTTACCTAATTGTAGTTTACAGGAGTTGAGCTAAGCTCGTGTTGTCCCGTCTCTCAGTCTACTTTTTATCCAATTTTTTCTTGAAAATATGGATGTTCCTTGCCCCTACCACCTCCTCCTCCAGCCCATTCCATTTATCAATACATCTATAGGGGAAGCTAAACTTCCTGATATCGTTCTTGCAGGTAGGTCTTTTTACTTTGTAGCTGTGGCCTCTAGTTATTCCTGTATCCATAATTAATATATCCTCCCTATCCAGCCTCTCCAGCCCCCGGGTACATTTGTACATCATTATCATGTCTCCCCTCTCTCTCCTCTCTTTTAGACTCGGTAGATTTAATTTGTCTAGCCTCCCTTCATATGGCAGTTCTCTGAGACTTGGAACCAATCTAGTGACTGCTCTCTGGATTCTTTCTAACTTGTGAATATGCTTCTTTAGATGCGGGGACCACACCACTGCTGCATACTCCAATCTTGGTCTAATCATACTCTTCATAATTTTCGCTACCATGGTCTCATCCAAATAGTTCAGAGCAACTTTCATATTCCCGGCCATTGCATACATTCCGCTAAAGAGCTTGTTAATATGTTTCTCTGGCGACAAATTATCTTGTATAATCAACCCTAAATCTTTTTCTTTTTCGGCCTTGCTAATTTTATTATCTCCCATCCTGTACTCCCAATTTGGTCTATTCACACTTCTTCCCATATTTAACACATGACATTTACTTATATTAAATTTCATTTTCCACTTGGTGCTCCATTCGTATATTTTATCTAAATCCCCTTGCAGCTCCTCACAACTACTTTTATTTGTTATTTGTCTCATAATTTTTACGTCATCTGCAAACATTGACATGTAAGAGTTTATGCCTATCGGCAGGTCATTCACGTACATAAGGAACATGAGAGGTGCCAACACAGATCCCTGCGGCACACCACTCTCAACTTTCCGCCACGATGAGTAAGTTCCTCTAATGTTGGTCCTCATTTCCCTATCTGTTAAATAGCTCTCCATCCATTTCAGCAAACTCCCCCTGACACATCCTAGCGTCTCAAGCTTAGATAACAATCTCTTATGTGGTACCTTATCGAATGCTTTGGAAAGGTCTAAGTAGACGCAGTCCACCCATCCGCCTCTTTCTTGGAGTACATCTATCACCCTACTGTAATAACATAGCAAACTGGTAACACAAGATGTCCCTTCTCTGAATCCAAATTGCTTTGGGGTTATTATTTTCTTTCTCTCCAACATTTTCATCCATCTCTTCCTAATTAGCTTTTCACAAATCTTGCATACAATACTAGTAAGTGAAACTGGTCTATAGTTTAGAGGGTCCTCAGGGTTTCCATTCTTGTATATCGGAATGATATTAGCTCTTTTCCATTCAACAGGAACCTGTCCTTTATCTAAGGAAGCTTGAATTATGTCCCTCACTGGCTCCACTAATTGCTCTGCACACTCCTTTAAAACCCAGGCAGACACTTCATCCGGTCCCATAGCTTTCCTTACTTCAAGTCCTCTCATCGCAGATAACAGCTCATCTCTAGTTATTTCAATCTTACTAAGACCACTCTCCAGTACTCCCGCCTGTGGTTCGTCAAAACCTTCCTCTCTAGTAAAAACTGACCCCAATTTGTTATTCATTACCTCACACATGTCCGATACATTTTCATACGTCCTAGCATCAACTCTTAATTTAGTAATTTGTTTCTTTACCTTCAACTTACTGTTTATATATTTATAAAATAATCTAGGGTCACTTTCACATTTATTTACTATGTTCTTCTCATAGTTCATTTTAACTTGCCTAATTATGTTAACATATCTATTCCTCTCCTGTTTATATTTATTCCGATTACTCTCAGTGTTCCTTCTTCTTAATCTAGCCCAAGCTGCATCACGCCTACCCAAAGCTCTTTTGCATTTCAAATTAAACCAATCTTTCTGCTTAGTAAAATTTCCAGTTTTATATCTTGGGACAAACATATTGGTTCCTACTCTATAAATTTCGAGGAATCTACTATATTTACCTTGTACGTCCCGTTCCTTCAAAATAAGATCCCAATCTACTCCCTCTAAATATCTTTTCAAGGATACATAATCAGCTTTACTATAATTTAATCTGTCATTTATGTAGCTATTGTCTAATCTATTGGCATTACTCGAGGTCAACTTCCATTTTAGTAATAGGTGATCACTTTTACCTACAGGACATAGATAGATTATATCACTAATTTCGTGAGGATCTTTTGTAAAAATCAGATCGAGTTTAGAAGGTTCGTTATTACCCCTCATTCTTGTATTTTCCTTCACATGTTGTGTAAGTACATTTTCCGTAACCAACTCCACTAGCCGACTTCCCCAAGATCTCTGATTTGGCCCTGCATCTCCCGATTCCCAATCAACCTCACTACAGTTGAAATCTCCTACCAAGATCAATCGATTCTTCCTTAAAAGCAATCTTCTCAACGACTGAATCATATCCTCTACCATCTCCTCAAACTCCAACTCCCTCCATGCTCTGGTCTTTGGTGGCATGTAAGCTACTGCTATGTCTAGCTTTTTTTCCTTCTATATCATTGAGTTCAACTGCCATTATTTCTGCCTTGTCATTATTTAACTCCACGTGCTTTGCTGTCATAGGGTTCTTAACTAATACTGCCACTCCACCTCCCTTTTACCCTTTCTATCATTTCTCCATATATTTATCCTTCACTAAACACTATGTTGCTGTCAAAGTCCTGGTTCAGCTTTGTCTCTGTCAAACAGACTATCTGTGGTTGATCTTTTCTTAATATATCTAACTCTACCTTTACTGTTTATTCCATGTATATTAGTGTAGTAGCACAGTATATTTGAATCCACCTCCTTGTTTCTCTTCCCTCTCTGCCTCCTACCAGGTTCACCTCCTCCTCCTCCATCCCTTCCCTGACCCAGTTCCACCTCCCCCACTAATTCTATTCTCCTCCCCTCTCTCTCCCTCTGTTCCACCCTCTCCACCCCATCCTGGCTCTCTCTCCGGTCCCCTGCTCCCTGCATTATCTCTCGCTCTCTCTTGCTTTGACTTCGTACTTGTCCCACTGTCTCTTTCCCTATCACTCCTCTTACTTTCTTACTGTGTTGCCAAACAGCTGAAACAATTGTGTCCGTGTTCCGTTCCGTTCCGCTCCCTGTCTCCGGCTTCCTCTCGGGCCGGATTGGAACCCTAGGACCTTGTTGGCATTTGTGTCGTAAATTTTGTGGTGCAGGGTGGTTGCCACCTTTTGACTCGCGGTTGGCTTGATATGCTCTTCGGCGCTGGCTGATGTCTCCATGGAGGGCTTCAGTCTTATTGGATTGGGTTCCCTAACTGGCTCAATGATGCTGGGCAGTGAGCGCACTCCCTCTGCGGTCCGTTACCTTAATCCACTTTGGACAGCGCATGTAGTCCTACATCTTTCGAGGCCGCCTGCCCGCTCTTGGGGTACCCTTAGAGGCCTTGACGGCTGGTGCTCCTCACAAGGGGTGTCATATTTCTGAAGACCTGCTTTAGTCTCCGTCCGGCCCCAAACCATAGCCAGGGCCCCTTCCCGGGTTCGTTCACTGACCCTTCTGTTAGTTTGTACTCATATGGAAATTCTTCTATGCCGGATTTCAACTGTGCTGCTGTGGTGCCACTGTGCCGGGACTTCGGTGTGCATGCTGTGGGCCTACATTTCCGTCATGTTCTTGGAGGCGGTAATCCTATTACAGAGGGCTCTGCTCATATGCCTTCCACTTTTACAGTCTTGCTATCTCACTGACATGACCGACACAGGGGTTATGTCCCCCGCAGTGCATCTGTCTCTTCATACTCTCCATGCCACGGCCAGGCTTCGTAGTCTTTCAATCAACGTATCCCCTGCTTCGTCATTAATTTCCTGATTCTCTTCATGCTGTATTCGTCCCATACTGTATTTTATTCTTTCCATGACAAAGGGGGGGGGGGGGGGAGGTCTTTTTGCTTGCTACAAAGACTTTCTTTCAATACATGTCTGTTTAGTATTGAGGTGTAGCTCTTACAGTTTTTACATTATGACTACACTGTCTACGGGTTTTTGCCTTGGTATGTTATGCCGATACCATGTCATGTACATGACGAATGTCATATGATCGTCAGCCGGCTATACCGTGCCATTTTGTTTGTTAAACACGTAACCCTGCCTTCACTTAGGTTTTCGCTCTTACAATTTTTTACGTTCTGACTCCCCTGTCTCCGGGTTCTGTGTTGGTCTGCGTATGCCTCTACCCATGTCAGTACCTCCAGAGTGTCATATAATGGCGTTCCGCGCGGCTATGCCAGATGCCTTGTGGTTTTTGTGAATACTTTCCACTTGGATTCCACTTTAGGATTATCGCTCTTACAGTTTTTTTGGACTTTCTGACTCAAACTGTCTCCGGGTTGTGGGTTGGGTACGCTTCTGCCTCCAGTACCCATGTCGTGTAAGCTACAGGAAAGAGGGGTGTCATATGGGTGACTGTCCACACATCTCCTGGTCTCTTCAGCCCATACGTATTTTTTTCCTGCCTTTCCCTCACATACAGTGTGGGGGGGCGGGGGGTCTTTTTGTATGCTGTACAAAGAGGACTTTCTCTTTCAATACTTGTTTGAACCAGTACTGTCTGTTGTAGTGTTAAGGATGTAGACTCTTGAAGGTTTATTACATTTGGACTATTACTGTTCTACTACGTGTTTTGTATGGGTATGCCTATGCCTCATACCCAGAGGGTATGGTGAATGGAATAGCGCTTGGGGTGGAGGGAAATTACAAGTGGGGGTACCTCCAGGGATCTGGTGTTGGGACCACTGCTGTTCGTTATATTTATCAACGACTTGCCTGATGAGTTATAACTAATGGAAGTGAGGTATATCATTTATTGGCGGATGACACTAAACTGTTATAGAAGAGTGAGGAGTAATGAAGAGATGGGTTTGTTTCAAAGAGATGTGGCGTGCATGAAGTGATGGTCTGAGCCTTGGTTAACGGCCTTTTCAAAAAAAAAATTCCAAAAAAAATGGCAAGTACATGCGGGATTGGAGCCGCGCGCAAGATGACAAGGTAGGATACAGTATGTTATGAAGGCGAATGGAGGAAGTGAGTGCAGAAAAGGATATAGGATAGTGATTAGACAATAAGTTAAATTTCTCAGAACATTTAGCGGACAAAGCTAAACAAAGCCAATAGAATTGTAGGGCTGATAAGGAGGGGGGACATTTGTGTCACTTGACGAAGAAAATCTTCCAGGAATCTCCTATAGCGGTGCGGGTTAGGCCGCACCTGGACTATGCGAACCAGGTGTGGGGCTCCCATATATGGTAAAGGATATAGAAGCAGTGGATAGAAAGTGCAGAGGAGAGCCTAGCAAGCTGGTACCAATGGTTGAAGACCGCAGGCTATGAGCAGAGGTTGAGGACACTGGGGCTTCCGACACTGGCATATAGGAGAAAGAGAGGGGATATGATAGAGACTTTTAATGGATAGTGTTCAGGAAAGTACGATGAGGATGTGTGTGAAGGTATTCTTCTTGATGCGGGAGGGAACAAGAACGAGAAGGGACACTCTAAGAGAAATTTACAAAGAAAGAAATAGGCTTGAGAAGGCAAAGAACTCATTTTGTGATTAGAGTGGTAAATGAGTGGAACTCACTGTCCCCAGTATGTAGTCGATTCCGAATCAATAAGGGAGTTTGAAATTAGTAATCTTGATGAAAGCATGCGGGAAGACAAGATTTGAAGTTTGATATATCAAACAAAAATTACAGGAAGTAGTAAAAATGTTGCGTCTAGCTACCGGCCGCCGACCAACACACGTGAACGACCGCAGCAAGTGCACGGAGTACGGTGACTGAGCTGGAATACGACAGGCATAGTTGCCTTTTTCCAGAGATCTACTGTAAGAGATGTCTTGTACTATAAGAGTGTCTTCGGAGGGCATCCACATGCGGTGCCGTGCTGTTCGTTATTGTAATACTTACAATTGACTTCACCTTTCCCATGTTGGTGTGCCATGTCCAAGGTCGACATGACCTCTTCTTTACCTGCCTGTGAACATTTAGACCACTAGACTGATACGCTTAAGTAAACTTTATTTTGTTAATTAATGACACCATACATGTTAGATTCTTTTTCCGACGATAAACTAAAATTTTCTTATGTGTGCTTTTCTTGGTCCTCTACTTTGCTAAGGGCTTGGGTTTTTGTGGTTTATTGGATGTCCGCCTCCAAGGGCGGGATTCAAGCCCTACGTTGGACACCGTAAGAGACTGCTAAATAAATGGGGAGAGTTTGACGACCTCCCTTATAATCCTAACAAAATAAGGAGCAGTCTCGGAGTAATCCAACGTCAGAGTATCCCGCCCTCATGGTGGCCGATCCTCCCTGCCATACCAACTCTACACTGATTACTTTATACCTAGATACTTTTTGCAGGTACTGTCGTCAGGCTCATAGAAAATGGAGCATGGCTTAGAGGAGAGCAGCTAGCATTAATGGGAACTAGAACAATTCTTTCTCATCCTTCGCTTTCTCTTCTCTTCTTTAGTCGTCTCGGATTGGTGTACAACGTGCCTAGTAGTGAATTGAGGTGGCAACATCTATGAAGAGCTATTTGGTAGCTCGCCTGGAGTACTCGATAAAATCGGCCGCGCTGTGGTGAGCGGCTCTGAGATCATAAGGCCCTACGTTGGATTAGCCCCCTTTACCTCCGAGACTGCTACCAAAATAATACGGTTTTCCTTATTTGGTTATAAGGGAGGTCGTCAAACCTCCCAATTTACCCATATACCAACAATCTTAAACACGGCCCCCACATAGTTGGGAGGGCTATGTAAGATCAGCAGGGAAATTGCGGGGTAAACGGGGAAAAATAGGGGTAATATGGGAAGAACTCTGAAAAGAAAATAGGCCTATAAGCAAAAGTATAGAAAACGTTAAAACGTGAAAAATCCGAGCCAAGTTTTGGCAAAAGTGGCCTCGGATGATTGGGTATTTTTCAGAGCTAGTACAAAAACACCTCAGTAATGTGGGAAAAAACAGTTGGCTCGGCTTTTGACATGTTCAAACGTAAAAAAACCCAGTAGGCCGAACTAATTGAATTTTGAAAGTTGGCTAGAGGTTTTCATGTTTTTTGTAAACCCATAGGCCTAGCCGAAACCCCCCCAAAATTTGAAAACATCCGGAGCCAACATTTTTGGCCTAACCTTGGCTCGGGTTTAGCGATTTGGTTTAATGTTATTTTAATACCACTGAATTGTTGTTGATATACTTGTGAAGATACAATATTGAATCTATGATGCTCTAAAGATCATAAGATTTTTTGTTTTAACCTCCCCTGGAAAAACCTAATAAAAAAGTATGGTACTAAAATTGCTTTTTCGTAACAAGGTTGTCAATACGGTATCTTTCAGTCATCGATAGCTCTAAAGAATCATATGACAAATGTGTTAAACCCTCGGAAAAACCTATATAAAGTATGGTACTAAAATTTAATTTTCAGTAACAAGGTTGTCAATACGGTGACTGTCCGTTATCAATGTACAATCAAGCTGAACGATTGCAGAGTAAACACCATATACTTTTTTTTTTTTTCATCGACTTTTCTTTCACCTTCGTACAGTATAATCGACATGAACCAATTTTTTATTTTTTTTATTTAGGGATTAGTACTCAACCAGCTGGGGGTCGTGTGGGGCGGCAGCCCCCACGTCTAAATACTAACTACTCATTAGGTTAGGTAAGGTTGTTAGGTTAGGCTAAGTCTTTTTCAAATCACTATCGAGGGCTGTCTGAACATCGATCGATAGGCCTAATGGGGAAAAGGTTTTCCCGAGGATTTTCTAATTGTACTGTAATTACAACACTATATATTGATGCAAATGAACAATTTGTTTATAAAAAACACTCGGACAATTCGCGGTATTAAAATTAATTTTTCCAGCGATTTTTGAAGTAAAAAAAGACACAGAGTATAACTATAAATACGTTTGGTCACCAATTATTTTGCAAATATTTGAAAACAAATATGGATTTTGATATGCTCTAAACATAATATGAAAATGTGTTTTAAGCCTCGGCAAAACCTAATAAAAATACTGTATATGGTACTAAAATGGAATTTGTCGAGAACAGTGGGTTGTCAATACCTTCCTATTCGACAGGCAACCGATTCGTACACCGCCCTTTTCACGTGTGTCCCGAGGTCTGTCCACCAGAGTTTTAGTCCACTCCTCCACTGCAATCTCTGTTCCTGTAGGTTGGGTTGTTTGGTTAGGTTTATATACGTAGGTTTCGAGAAACAAGAGTGTTCGTAGTTGTCGGTAGTATTTACGGTATCTGGACACTTCGAGCGCGTAATTCATATTTGAGCGTAGGCGCATTTTAGCGTTAGGTTTAGGTTAATGAGGTTGGATTGTGCATCCGCTCGATCAGGAATTCGCTCAGAAGTCGTGACTCGGCATTCGGATTTACAGATACGGCCGAATCAACCGGTAGGCTACTAAAGGGCGCCGGCCCAACTGCACATTTTGTATCCCACGTAGGCATACTAGGTACTACTGGATTACAGGCTGGTTTACAGAAAGAGATTAAAAGAGGACTTCCTGGAATGACACGTCAGTGTGTCATTTCAGGCCTGCTCGGAGAACGAAATAACTATCGTGGGGGGGGTACTCAATGGTCACGTATTGGTGGGAGAATCTGCAGATGGATACGAGGGGGTACATGGAGGGAAATTGGTTACGGAAGGGAAAATCTAGAAGGCGAATATATATTGGAAGTCCCTGCGTTGCACCTCAACATGGTTGTGTGTAACACAAAGTTCAATGAAAAGACAGAGCCACCTGATCACATATAACTCTGGGGTCTCCAGTAGGCCAGATTAGTTACTTCTGGGTTAACAGGAAAGACTGGAAACTAGTTCGAGATGTCAAAGGTCATGCCGCGAGCAAGAAAGAATGTAGCCCCCAGCATAAGCTACTTGTGTGCGACATGAGCTTATACAGAGATCCTAAGCGCAAGAACGGTTTACATATACCCAAAAGGAAAGTTGTGGCCTTTGCTGCAAGGACAAGGAAGTTAGGGATAGGTTTCATAAGATGGACTGGAGGAAGGAACTGAATAGAAATAAGGAAGCTAGGCCTCAAAAACGATGTAAATAGCCAATGGAACTTTCTTAAGCATAGCCTTATCGCTGTGCCACTGACAAAGTCTGTGGGAAAACAAAGGGTCACCCCCCAGGAATAAGACGCTCTTGGTGGTGGAACGATGAGGTAGAACATGCTGTGAAAAGAGAAAGAGGAGCATGCTTCAAAGCATGGAAGAAAGGATGGCAGCAGGGAGGAAATACCAGGCAGCTAAAGCGAACTGCCAAAAGAGTTATTTACCATGCTAAAAATCGCCTTCAAGGACCTGGTCCTCGAACCAGTGTGTAACACTGACAATCCCAAGTGGGATCGTCAACCTAGGAGGCGAGTTAAGAAATGACAGTAGGGCTATTATAGGTGTGACAGGGATGTGGTTTAGAGATGATAATGGGAAGATTTGTGTTATGCAGAAAATGAAATCCATAGAAGCATGGAAGGTACACTATGAACGATTGCTAACTGTAGAGTTTGAATGGGATAAGGAAACAGCTTAGTACTCGAAAAAACCAATATCTGGGCCCCACTCCTTTGATAGCAACAGCTGTAGTTAGCGATCGCAATCATAAAATGAAGGACGGGGTAAAGCTCCACGGTTGCTCCGACATTGTCGCTGAGATGATTAAAAGCCTCAGGGGAGATTGGTGTAAACTTAGTCACTGAGTTGTAAACACCATTATTAAAGATGAGAAAATCCCAGATGGATTGGCTCAAAAGTGTAATAGTAAATATATACAAAGGAAAAGGGGATGCGCTAGATAGAGGACAATTATTAGGGGGCCTGACAAATGCCTTGATCCAAAGATCATGAAGGTCTGTGAGAGGAGTCCTTGAGGGTTTGATAACAGGCAAAGCAATCTCTATTGATGATATTCAGTTTGGTTTTATGCCAGGACTTGGTACAACCGATGCTATCTTCATAGTCAGCCAGTATAACAGGAAAGATACCTTACTAAATAGGCAGGGATCTTTACTTTGTGTTTGGTGGACCTGGAGAAGGCCTTTTCGATAGGGTACCTAGAGATGTTGTACAGTGGGCTATGCAGGAAACTTGGTGTGGAAGAGTGTCTGGTGCGTGTGATAATGAAGATGTATGAGGATTCGCCGAAGTGTTCGGTTTGAGGGTGAAAAGGGTGTGTACTGGAGGTGAATGAATTCGCAGTCCGTGTTGGAGTCCATCAGGGTTTCAGTGTTAAGCCCCCTCGCTCTTTCTTATGGTCTTGGAGGGCGCTGCTCTAGAGTTTCTTTAGAGTGCGGACTCCCGTTGGCAACTGTTTTAGGCAGTACGATTTAGTCCTAATAGCTGACAGATTGCAGGCTGCTGAGGGCCAAATTCAGAAAGTGGAGGCAGTTAGAGAGAGGGGCATGGCGCGCAGGGTTTA
>CM064510.1:48927556-49092999 GCA_032716605.1 Paralithodes platypus
AGACACTTCATCCGGTCCCATAGCTTTCCTTACTTCAAGTCCTCGTCAATCGCAGATAACAGCTCATCTCTAGTTATTTCAATCTTACTAAGACCACTTCTCCAGTACTCCCGCCTGTGGTTCGTCAAAAACCTTCCTCTTCTAGTAAAACGACCCCAATTTGTTATTCATTACCTCACACATGTCCGAATACATTTTCATACGTCCCTAGCATCAACTCGTAATTTAGTAATTTGTTATCTTGTATACCCTCAACTTACTGTTTATATATTTATAAAATAATCTAGGGTCACTTTCACATTTATTTTCTATCGTGTCTTCTCATAGTTCATTATTAACTTGCCTAATTATGTTAACATAGACTATTCCTCCTCCTGTTTATATTTATTCCGATTTACCTCTCAGTGTTCTTTCTTCTTAATCTAGCCTCAAGCTGCATCACGCCTACCCAAAGCTCTTTTGCATTTCAAATTAAACCAATCTGTCCATGCTTAGTAAAATTTTCCAGTTTTATATCTTGGGACAAACATATTGGTTCCTACTCTATAAATTTCGAGGAATCTACTATATTGACCTTGTACGTCCCGTTCCTTCAAAATAAGATCCCAATCTACTCCCTCTAAATTATCTTTTTCAAGGATACATAATCAGCTCTTACTATAATTTAATCTGTCATTTATGTAGCTATTGTCTAATGCTATTGGCATTAACTCGAGGTCAAGGACTTCCATTTTAGTAATAGGGTGATCACTTTTACCTACAGGACATAGATTAGATTATATCACTAAATTTCGTGAGGATCTTTTGTAAAAATCAAGATCGAGTTTAGAAGGTTCGTTATTACCGCCTCATTCTTGTATTTTTCCTTCACATGTTGTGTAAGTACATTTTTCCGTAACCAACATCCACTAAGCCGGACTTCCCCAAGATCTCTGATTTGGCCCTGCATCTCCCGATTCCCAATCAACCTCACTACAGTTGAAATCCCCACTCCTACCAAGATCAATCGATTCTTCCTTCAAAGGCAATCTTCTCAAACGACCTGAATCATAATCCTCATACCAATCTCCTCAAACTCCAACTCCCTCCATGCTCTGGTCTTTGGTGGGCATGTAAGCTACTGCCTATGTCTAGCTTTTTTTTTCCTTCTATATCATTGAGTTCAACTGCCATTAATTCTGCCTTGTCATGATTTAACTCCACGTGCTTTGCTGTCATAGAGTTCTTATCTAATACTGCCACTCCACCTCCCCTTTTACCCTTTCTATCATTTCTCCATATATTATATCCTTCACTAAACACTATGTTGCTGTCAAAGTCCTGGTTCAGCTTTGTCTCTGTCCAACAGACTATCTGTGGTTGATCTTTTCTTAAGATATTATCTAACTCTACCTTTTTACTGTTTATTCCATCTATATTAGTGTAGTAGCACAGTATATTTGAATCCACCTCCTTGTTTCTCTTCCCTCTCTGCCTCCTACCAGGTTCACCTCCTCCTCCTCCATCCCTTCCCTGACCCAGTTCCACCTCCCCCACTACTTCTATTCTCCTCCCCCCTCTCTCTCCCTCTGTTCCACCCTCTCCACCACATCCTGGCTCTCTCTCCGGTCCCCTGCTCCCTGCATTATCTCTCGCTCCGTCTCCTTGCTTTGACTTCGTACTTGTCTCTCTGTCTCTTTCCCTATCACTCCTCTTACTTTCTTACTGTGTTGCCAAACAGCTGAAACAATTGTGTCCGTGTTCCGTTCCGTTCCGCTCCCTGTCTCCGGCTTCCTCTCGGGCCGGATTGGAACCCTAGGGACCTTGTTGGCATTTGTGTCGTAAATGTTTGTGTGGCAGGGTGGTTGCCACCTTTTGACCTCGGCTTGGCTGATATGCTTCTTCGGCGCTGGCTGATGTCTCCATGGAGGGCTTCAGTCTTATTGGATTGGGTTCCCTAACTGGCTCAATGATGCTGGGCAGTGAGCGCACAGCTCCCTCGGTCGCGTTTGTGTTCCGTTACCTTAATCACTGGTTTGGGACACTCGCCGGCATGTAGTCCTACATCTTTCGAGGCCGCCTGCCCGCTCTTGGGGTACCCTTAGAGGCCTTGACGGGGCTGGTGCTCCCTCACAAGGGGTGTCATATTTCTGAAGACCTGCTTTAGTCTCCGTCCGGCCCCAAACCATAGCCAGGGCCCCTTCCCTCGGGTTCGTCACTTTGACCCCTTCTGTTAGTTTTGTACTCATATGGAAATTCTGCTATGCCGGATTCACGCCCTGTTTGCTTCTGTGTGTGCCACTGTGCCGGGACGGGCTTCGGTGTGCATGCTGTGGGCCTACATTTCCGTCATGTTCTTGGAGGCGGTAATCCTATTACAGAGGGCTCTGCTCATATGCCTTCCACTTTTACAGTCTTGCTATCTCACTGACATAACCGACACAGGGTTATGGTCCCCCCGCAGTGCATCTGTCTCTTCATACCTCTCCATGCCCACGGCCAGGCTTCGTATGCCTTGGGTCGCGTTCAATCAACGTATCCCCTGCTTCGTCATCCATCCTGATTCTCTTCATGCTGTATTCGTCCCATACTGTATTTTATTCCTTTCCATGACAAAGGGGGGGGGGGGGAGGTCTTTTTTGTATGCTTGTACAAAGACTTTCTTTCAATACATGTCTGTTTAGTATTGAGGATGTAGCTCTTACAGTTTTTACATTATGACTACACTGTCTACGGGTTTTGCCTTGGTATGCTTATGCCGCATACCCATGTCATGTACATGACGAATGTCATATGATGTCGTCAGCCGGCTATACCGTGCCATTTTGTTTTGTAAACACTTAACCCCTGCCTTCACTTAAGGTTTTCGCTCTTACAATTTTTACGTTCTGACTCCACTGTCTCCGGGTTCTGTGTTGGTATGCTTATGCCTCCTACCCATGTCATGTACCTCCAGAGTGTCATATAATGGCGTCCGCCGGCTATGCCGTGCCTTGTGTTTTTGTGAATACTTTCCACTTGGCTTCACTTTAGGATTTCGCTCTTACAGTTTTTACTTTCTGACTCAACTGTCTCCGGGTTTTGTGTTGGTATGCTTCTGCCTCCTACCCATGTCGTGTAACTACAGAGTGTCATATGGTGACGTCCACCATCTCCTGTGTCTCTTCATCCCATACTGTATTTTCTTCCTTTCCCTAAAACAGGGGGGGGGGGGTTCTTTTTGTATGCTTGTACAAAGACTTTCTCTTTCAATACTTGTTTGAACAGTACTGTCTGTTTAGTGTTAAGGATGTAACTCTTAAGGTTTATTACATTTGGACTATACTGTCTACGGGTTTTTGTATTGGTATGCCTATGCCTCATACCCAGAGGGTACTGGTGAATGGAATAGGCTTGGGGTGGAGGGAAATTACAAGTGGGGTACCTCAGGGATCTGTGTTGGGACCACTGCTGTTCGTTATATTTATCAACGACTTGCCTGAAGTTATAACTAATGGAAGTGAGGTATATCTGTATGCGGATGACACTAAACTGTATAGAAGAGTGAGGAGTAAGGAAGATATGGGTTTGTTTCAAGGAGATGTGGAGGGCATGAAGGGATGGTCTGAGCATTGGTTAATGCCTTTTCATCCAAAAAAATGCAAGTACATGCGGATTGGGACCAGCAAGATAGACAAGGTAGGATACAGTATGTATGAAGCGATGGAGGAAGTGAGTGCAGAAAAGGATATAGGAGTAGTGATAGACAATAAGTTAAATTTCTCAGAACATTTAGCGGAAAAGATAAACAAAGCCAATAGAATTGTAGGGCTGATAAGGAGGACATTTGTGTCACTTGACGAAGAAATCTTCAGGAATCTCTATACGGTGCTGGTTAGGCCGCACCTGGAATATGCGAACCAGGTGTGGGCTCCATATATGGTAAAGGATATAGAAGCAGTGGAGAAAGTGCAGAGGAGAGCTAGCAAGCTGGTACCAATGTTGAAGAACGCAGGCTATGAGCAGAGGTTGAGGACACTGGGGCTTCCGACACTGGCATATAGGAGAAAGAGAGGGGATATGATAGAGACTTTTAAGATAGTGTCAGGAAAGTACGATGAGGATGTGTGTGAAGGTATCTTCTTGATGCGGGAGGGAACAAGAACGAGAGGACACTCTAAGAAAATTTACAAAGAAAGAAATAGGCTTGAGAAGGCAAAGAACTCATTTTGTGATAGAGTGGTAAATGAGTGGAACGCACTGCCCCAGTATGTAGTCGATTCCGAATCAATAAGGGAGTTTGAAAGTAATCTTGATAAAGCATGGGGAAGACAAGATTTGAAGTTTGATTATAAAACAAAAATACAGAATAGTAAAAATGTTGCGTCTGCTACCGCCGCCGCCAACACCGTGAACGACCGCAGCAGTGCAAGTACTGGTACTGAGCTGGATACACAGGCATAGTTTGCCTTTTTCCAGAGGATCTACTGTAAGAATGTCTTGTACATAAGAGTGTCTTCGGAGGTCATCCACATGCTGTGCTGTGCTGTTCGTTATTGTAATACTTTACAATTGACTTCACCTTTCCCATGTTGGTGTGCCATTCCAAGGTCGACATGACCTCTTCCTTTACCTGCCTGTGCATTTTAGACCCTAGACTGATACGCTAGTAACTTTATTTTCTTAATATGCACCATACTGTTACGCTCTTTTTTCCCGATAAACTAAAATGTTTATTTGTGTCTTTTCTTGGTCCTCTACTTTGCTAAGGCTTGGGTTTTTGTGGTTTATTGGATGTCCGCCTCCAATGTGGGATTCAAGCCCTACGTTGGAAACGTAGAGACTGCTACTAAATTGGGAGGTTTGACGACCTCCCTTATAGGCCTAACCAAATAAGGAGCAGTCTCGGAGTATCCAACGTCAGAGTATCCCGCCCTCATGCCGATCCCCTGCCCATCCAATCTACACTGATTACTTGATACCTAGATACTTTTGCAGGTACTGTCGCAGGCTCATAGAAAATGGAGCATGGCTTAGAGGAGAGCAGCTAGATTAAATGGGTAACTATAACAATTCTTTCTCTCCTTCGCTTTCTCTTCCTTCTTTAGTCGTCTCGGAGTGTGTACAACGTGCCTAGTAGTGAATTGAGGTGCAACTCTAGAGATTATTTGGTACTTCGCGTGAGTACCGATAAATCGGCCCGCTGTGGTAGCGGCTGAGATCATAAGCCCTACGTTGGATAGCCTACTCCGAGACTGCTACCAAATAAGAGGTTTTCCTTATTTGGTTATAAGGGAGGTCGTCAAACCTCCCAATTTACCCATTATCCAACAATCTAAAAACACGGCCCCCACTAGTGGGGAGGGCTATGAAGATCAGGGAAATTGCGGGGTAAAAGGGGAAAAATAGGGGTAATATGGGAAGAACTCTGAAAATAAAATAGGCCTATAGAAAAGTAAGAAAACGTTAAAATGTGAAAATCCGAGCCAAGTTTTGGCAAAAGTTGGCTCGGATTTGGGTATTTTTCAGAGTAGTACAAAAACCCCATAATTGGGAAAAAAGTTGGCTCGGCTTTTGACATTTTTCAAAGTAAAAAAACCCAGTAGGCCTAACTAATTGAATTTTGAAAGTTGGCTCGAGTTTTCATGTTTTTTTAAACCCATTAGGCCTAGCCTAAACCCCAAAATTTGAAAACCCGAGCCAACATTTGCCAAACCTTGGCTCGGGTTTAGCGATTTGGTTTAATGTTATTTTAATACCACGAATTTTGTTGATATATTTGAAGATAAATATTGAATCTATATGCTCTAAAGATCATAAGATTTTTTTTTTAACCCTCGGCAAAACCTAATAAAAAAGTATGGTACTAAAATTTCTTTTTCGTAACAAGGTTGTCAATACGGTACTTTCAGTCATCGATAGCTCTAAAGATCATATGAAAATGTGTTAAACCCTCGGAAAAACCTAATATAAAAGTATGGTACTAAAATTTAATTTTCGTAACAAGGTTGTCAATACGGTACTTTCCCGTTATCAATGTACAATCAAGCTGAAGATTGCAGAGTAAACACCATAGACTTCATCGACTTTTCTTTCACCTTCGTACAGTATAATCGACAGCCAATTTTTTATTTTTTTATTTAGGGATTAGTACTCAACCAGCGGGGGTGTGGGGGCGGCAGCCCCCACTCATAATACTCGGTTAGGTTAGGTAAGGTTGTTAGGTTAGGCTAGTCTTTTCAAATCACTATCGAGGGGCTGTCTCAACATCGATCGATAGGCCTAATGGGGAAAATAGGTTTTCCCGAGATTTCTAATTACTGTAATTACAAACACTATATATTGATGCAAATGACCAATTTTGTTTATAAAAAACACTCGGAAAATTCGCGGTATTAAAATAACATTTTTCCAGCGATTTTTTGAAGTAAAAAAACACAGAGTATAACTAAATAAGTTGGTCACCAATTATTTTGCAATATTTGAAAACAAATATGGATTTTATATGCTCTAAACATAATATGAAAATGTGTTTTAAGCCTCGGCAAAACCTAATAAAAATACTGTATATGGTACTAAAATGGAATTTTGTCGAAACATGGTTGTCAATACCTTCCTATAGACGGCACCGATTCGTACACACGCCATTTTCACCTGTGTCCCGAGGTCTGTCCACCAGATTTTTAGTCCACTCCACCTGCCCATCTCTGTCGATAGGTTGGGTTGTTTGGTTAGGTTAATATACTAGGTTTCAGAAACAAGATTCGTAGTTGCGGTAGTATTTACGGTATCTGGACACTTCGAGCGAATTCATATTTGAGCGGAGGCGCATTTAGGTTAGGTTAGGTTAATTAGGTTGGATTGTGCATCCGCTCGATCAGGAATTCGCTCGAAGTGACTCGCATTCGTATTTACAGATACGGCCGAATACCGGTAGGCTACTAAATGGGCGCCGGCCCAACTGCCATGTTGTATCCCACGTAGGCATACTAGGTACTACGGATACAGGCTGGTTTACAGAAAGAGATAAAAGAGGACTTCTGGAATGACACCGTCAGTGTCATTTCAGGCCTCTCGGAGAACGAAATAACTATCGTGGGGGGGGACCTCAATGGTCACGTGGGAGCATCTGCAGATGGATACGAGGGGGTACATGGAGGAATTGGTTACGGAAGGAGAAATCTAGAAGGCGAATATATATTGGAGTCCTGCGTTGCACTCAACATGGTTGTGTGTAACACAAAGTTCAAGAAAAGACAGAGCCACCTGATCACATATAACTCTGGGGTCTCCAGTAGCCAGATAGATTACTTCTTGGTTAACAGGAAAGACTGGAAACTAGTTCGAGATGTAAAGGTCATCCCGAGCGAAGAATGTATCCCCCAGCATAAGCTACTTGTGTGCGACATGAGCTTATACAGAGATCCTAAGCGCAAGAAGGTTTACATACCCAAAAGGAAAGTGTGGCTGCTGAAGGACAAGGAAGTTAGGGATAGGTTTCATAATGAACTGGAGGAAATGAATAGAAATAAGGAAGCTAGGCCTAACGATGTAAATAGCCAATGGAACTTTCTTAAGCATAGCCTTATCGCTGCCACTGACAAAGTCTGTGGGAAAACAAAGGGTCACCCCAGGAATAAGACCTCTTGGTGGTGGAACGATGAGGTAGAACATGCTGTGAAAGAGAAAAGGAGATGCTTCAAAGCATGGAAGAAAGGAGGCAGCAGGGAGGAATACCAGGCAGCTAAACGAACTGCCAAAAGAGTTATTTACAATGCTAAAAATCGCATTAAGGACCTGGTCCTCGAACAAGTGTGTAACACTGACAATCCCAATGGGATCTTCAACCTAGCTAGGCGAGTTAAAAATGACAGTAGGGATATTATAGGTGAACAGTGTGTTAGAGATGATAATGGGAAGATTGTGTATGCAGAAAATGAAATCAGAGAAGCATGGAAGGTACACTATGAACGATTGCTAAATGTAGAGTTTGAATGGGATAAGGAACAGCTTAGTATCGAAAAACCAATATCTGGGCCCCCTCCTTTGATAGCACCAGCTGTAGTGAGCGACGCAATCAATAAAATGAAGGACGGTAAAGCTCCAGGTTGCTCCGACATTGTCGCTGAGATGATAAAGCCTCAGGGGAGATTGGTGTAAACTTAGTCACTGAGTTGATAAACACCATTATTAAAGATGAGAAAATCCCAGAGGATTGGCTCAAAAGTGTAATAGTAAATATATACAAAGGAAAAGGGGATGCGCTAGATAGAGGAAATTATAGGGGCCTGAAAATGCTTGACCAAATCATGAAGGTCTGTGAGAGAGTCCTTGAGGGTTTGATCAGGCAAAGCATCTCTATTGATGATATGCAGTTTGGTTTTATGCCAGGACGTGGTACAACCGATGCTATCTTCATAGTCAGGCAGATACAGGAAAGATACCTACTAAAAGGCAGGGATCTTTACTTTGTGTTTGTGGACCTGGAGAAGGCCTTTGATAGGGTACCTAGAGATGTTGTACAGTGGGCTATGAGGAAACTTGGTGTGGAAGAGTGGCTGGTGCGTGTGATAATGAAGATGTATGAGGATTCGCGAAGTTCGGTGAGGGTGAAAGGTGTACTGAGTGATGAATTCGCAGTCCGTGTTGGAGTCCATCAGGGTTCAGTGTTAAGCCCCCTCCTCTTTATTATGGTCTTGGAGGCGCTGTCTAGAGTTTTTAGAGGCGGACTCCCGTTGGAACTGTTTTATGCAGACGATTTAGTCCTAATAGCTGACAGTATGCAGGATGCTGAGGCCAAATTCAGAAAGTGGAGAGAGGGCATGGCGAGCAAGGGTTTAAGAGTCAATATTAACAAAACCAAGGTTATGCATTGTAGTTTGAGACGAGGCAATGTGGAAAAGAGCGGTGCATACCCATGTGCAGTGTGTGGAAAGGGAGTGGGCGTTAACTCAATTCAATGTAGCATCTGTCGATGTTGGGTACACCATGGGAGTAAGCGCTGTAGTAGAATAAAGGGGCCCCTGCCGAAGGATAAGTCAGAAATAGAGAAATTTGAGTGCGTAGTGTGCAAAGGCGAGCTTGTGTTAAGTGATGATCCTGTGGCTGTGAATTTTGGAAATGAGTCTTTGGAGCTGGTGAACAAGTTTTGTTACCTAGGAGATACCATCTCTGCCGGTGGTGGGGCCGAGGCTGCCACTGTTGCTAGAATTAGGTGTGGCTGGGGGAAGTTCAGAGAATTGACGCCAATCCTGACCATGAAAAGAATGCCTCTCCCCCTGAAGGGAAAGGTGTATGCCTCATGTGTTAGAAGTGCAATGACGTATGCCTCAGAAACATGGGCCGTTAAAGTAGAGGATGTCAACAGAATGGAGCGTAATGAGATGAGAATGGTGAGATGGATGTGTGGGGCCAGGCTACAGGATAGAATAACAAATGTTGAGCTGAGGAGACGTTTAGGTATAAAGAGTATTAGCGAGGTGATGCGTACAAGTAGACTGGGATGGTATGGACATGTGGAGAGAATGGATGAACAAAATTGGGTGACAAAATGCAGGTCTGTGATTGTGGAGGGAGCTGCACCAAGGGGTGGACCGAGGAAGACCTGGGATCGGACTATACGCGCCGATCTCAAATCCAAGAACTTGACAAGTGAAGCAGCCCTTAACAGGGTTGCCTGGAACGCCGCCATTAGGACAAGAGACTGAAACTGCACTTATGTGTGGAACACTCAGTCTTAAAATGTTATGTATGTATGTATGTATGTGTGTGGATTAGACTTGTATCCAATGTACCGTACTAGGTCTATGTTACTGGATATTTATGATTTAAATAAGTGCTAAGTTTTCGATAAATCTGGTTATATGGCTTTTCAATTAGGGAAATCATGAGCCGATTTCCGACATTTAGTTAGTCTTTTTCGATTCTCAAAATACGATCCAAGTTTTGCCAAAAATTGGCTCGGGTTTTCCAAAATTATGCTTTTTGGAGTTTGCAATTTAGGGAAACATGAGCCAAATTCTAAATTAGGTTACTGTAATTTGTTTACTCTTAAAAGTCGCAAAATCCGAGCCAAGTTTTGCCAAAACTTGGCTCGGGTTTTCCAAAATTCGGGTTTTATGCCTTTGCAATTTCGGGAAACCTGAGCCAAATTTCTAAATGAGGTTACTGTCATTTTGTTGTCTACAAACTCTCAAAATCCGAGCCAGCTTTGGCCAAAACTTGGCTCAGGTTTTCGAAATATTGGGCTTTAGGCCATAGAAATACCTTAAAACCCGAGCCAAGTTTTGCTAAAATACGTTTTAATCGCCGTTTTATGCATTTAACCCCTCATTTTCCCTGTACTTCATAGCCCTCCCCACTATCGGGCAGCGTGTCTTAAGATCGTTGTATAATGGGGAAAACGGTTTCGCCGAGGGTTGAAATTATTTCCAAACACTAGGCTATATATTGATGAAAACTAACAGGGAAAAATAAAAAAATCCATGGGAAAATTGGTGACCATCTAATTTAGTTTTTCCAAACACAGTAACCTAACCTAGAACTTAGAAGTGAACGTTGGATACAAGAATAACCCTTACCTACCAGCTAGTATATGTCCCTAGTTTATCCCATACCTACCAGCTGATCCCTTGTCATGAACCTAACTAAGAAACCTAACCTAACCCAACCTAACCTAAAAGTAATACGTGGATAGATGGATCGCGCAACTGTAAGGTCCCCCGAGTAAGGTAGGAGGGAAAACAAAAAAAATCTATAGGCCTAAAGCAGAAATCCCGTATAACAGGACTTGTCATTATGCAGACAAGACTCTGTGTTTTAGGATACCCTATATCTCCCTTATAATACATTTGCGAAGGGAAGGACATATATAGGACTGAAGACTATTATATAACATACCTATAGGCTACACAAACATCGATGGGGCTTGTAACAGTCACACCGTAAAATCTTACCAAATCCTCCACTCAAACCATGAAAAACAACAATTAAACACTAGGTAAAATTCTAGTTTCACTTTCACGTACACAGCGACAAAAGGGAGGCGCCGTTGTAAATGCATAGCTTCCCGACCAACTATGAAGATCAGGGAAATTGCTGGGTAAAAGACGTAATATAATGATAATAAACTACATTAACGACATTAGTCTAACCTAACAACCTTACCTAACCTAGCCTAGTATTATGTAATAGCTATGGTGCCGCATAGGCCTATGGGGAGATTTTTTTTTTTTTGTTTTACAGTAGGCGTAGGTATAATTCCTTATAATGCATTTCCGTCGCTTTGGACATATGAGGACCCTGGAGGACAAGGGGCGAATGCGCCAATACCTTACTTTTGAGTTATGAGTGTTTAAAGTCTGGAATAGGTGGCATACATAGAATATTACAGAATAGCATGTTACTATATACCATTAGAATCCTCTGGAAGAGACAAATTGATAAAAAAAAAAAAAAAAAAAAAAAATAGGCCTAGACTAGGAATAAAAAAAAAAAAAAACACACAATAGGCTAGATTTTTTTTTTCAGCCTATAATAATTATTGTTCAATCTGCTTGAAATTTAATCCTGTATTAGATGTCCATGAAACTAAGATACTGTTAAATTTTCAGCCAAAAAAACGCGCAAACGCGCGTGTCATTGGCCGGGAGGCGGGCCTTGGTAAATCTACAGTTATACTACCCCTCCCCCACTACCCCCCACCACCTCCCCACTTCAAAACACGCCTTTTAGCGTGTGTTTGGATGGTTCACCAGACGCGGAAACTGGGAAAAAAAAAAAAAATTATAAAAAATGATCACCAACCAGATAAAGTGTTTTTCAGGTAATTTGTTGTTGTTTTTTATTTTTTATTTGATATACGGTGTTGTTTAATACCGAGGACCGTCCTGTTTTAGTATTTTTAACATTACCCTAACCTAACCTAACCTAACCTAACTTAACCTAACCTAACCGAAAAGTAACCCGTCTCCGCGACGGTCTAAACTCCCCCTCACGTTCCCTGTTTATGGTTGCGCGACGGTCTAAACCCTGCTCACGTTCCCTGTTTATGCGTTTGCGAAGGTTTGGAATACTTCAATGTATCTATTTCAAGTCAAATATACATTTCCGCGCATCATCAAACCATACTAAGTCTACTACTAATAATATTAACCCATTAGTTCCAACAGAATAGCGACAAAATAGGGGTAGTATAACTGTAGATTTATCCGGGCCTTTAACCCGGGGAATGCTAGCCGGCCGCTCATTGGCTTGAGCGCGCGGGAACATTCGCCCCTCCACCTCCTACAATCCATACCTCCTCCGCCGCTACACAAGGTCGAAACAAGGGATTTAGAACCTAGGGTACTGAGCCCGCATGGGTGGGAATCGCAAAACGCTCTTCACCACATGATTTTCAGTGCTTCCATCTATCGGGAACCAGTCCTAACTCAATTTTGCTCATGGTGGCACATTCGCCCCTTGTCCTCCAGGGTCCTCATAGCCTATATAGGAATTAAGTATGGTATATGACAACTCTAAAGTAGCCATAGAAATTTATGAGTAGGCCTAGGCCTATGCTGTGAAAGCGAAACTAGCCTAGAATTAAACCAAACACTATATTCCTTGGAAAAAATATAAAGAAACTTGGTAAATAGGCTAAGGCGGCTCTAGCTGTCTGAATGTTACCCTCTTGGCTGTCACACGGTAAAAATGTACCGGTAACTTTCATATTTTGGCACCCTGCTAGTGTCGATTTTATTCACAGCTGCTGCCTGAGTAGGCCTAGGCTAACTTAACTAAACTTCTTAGATAGCCTAGGCCTCAAAATATTGCCTCACAAAGCATCATATAATTCATAGCCTAGGCCTAGCCTATCCCTATTAGGCCTAGGCCTATAACTATTTGTCCGTACCTTCTGCTTGAAGAAGTAAGTGTTGTACTTAAAACCATCACATATTTGTAATATTGCAATGAGAAGCACCACAGGAAGAAAGAAAGAGTTAAACGAACAGACAGCCATGGTTAACTCCCCACTGCTGAACTTCGTTGATAAGATAAGGTCAGTTCAGTAATAGTTGTAGTAGTTGTAGGTCGGAAAGATTTTGCCTTTACAACGGCACTTTCCTAGGTTTTATGATTTTATAACTACTGTATTGCAATTACAATTTCAATTTGTGTCTATTTGTGTCAATTTGTGTCGTGCTCATATTTCCTTTAATATATCACTGATTTTCTTTACGCTTCTTTTCCCTTTTTCTCCAACAGTTGTAAATAACATTCTTCGTTTTATTGATTTTTTCTTCCTCAAAGAGCAGTTCTCCTATCAGTTCTCCTACCAAGCGAGCCGTGTAGTGACTATAGCGTCTCGGACTTCCACCAGAAGGCCCGGGTTCGCGCCCACGCTCGGCGCATTAAAGATTTTTCACAAGCACTGAGTCGTTACCATCCCTCATGAGCAAAGGGATGGGGTAGTAGTACCAGGACCCCAATGGAAATACGCCTAATCGGCCTTATTGAGCTATCCTTAGCTAGCTTAGCATGCGCTAGCTTTAAGAACTATTATTATTATTATTATTATTAGCTTGTCTTCATCTTCGATGTACGGCCTCTGAAAGGAACATAATAATTGATATTGGTTCAGGGGTAATTTATCGAGAGGACTTCCCTAGTGGTTAAGGCCCAATTAATTGCTCTTTCCATTCACATATGCATAGCCTACGTGAGTTGCAGTTGGGATGTGTGTACATGCTTAGATTGATATGCAGGATTCGAAGTTGCATAATAAATCGTAGGCAGTGTCCACCATTCTTTAACTGTCTTCGTGGTGCGATGCATAAGGTGTTGATTTTCGGTGTGAGCATCCTGGATTCGAATCCACGGACTGCCACATAATAATAATAATAATATTTATTCAGTCAGCAATTTACAGAGTTGGTACCACATGGATTGTTACAAATATGACATGTACCAGCCTTGCATAATTCCAACTAAGGATAGCCCAATAAGGCCGTTAGGCGTATTTCCATTGGGGTCCTTGTGGGATTAGGTTAGCTGGGGAAAAGGGGAGGATAAAGAAATAGATACTTTAGAGAAAGTATTTCTAGGGGGTTATTTTAAGATACCTTACATCCTATAGTAAATATCAGTAATCCGTAATCAGTAATCATTTCAGTTTGGTTTGTCTATCTCTTATGTCGTATTTAGTAGTAGACATAAGCTTGGTGCTCCCTTCTCGCAGCTGTCCGGTTCAGGTGTTCGTTCAGGCTACGTCTGAAGGAATACAGTGTTCTCTTTTCACGGACTGACTGGGGTAGGTCGTTCCAGTCTTTGATGGCAGTGAAGAAGAATGTTTGCTTACCCTGTCCTTGGATTCTCGGGACCTTAAAATTAAACATCATGTTTCTTGTATTATGTCCACTCCTCTCATTTGCTTTAACAAAATCATTCTTTAGATACTCTGGAGCTCTGTCATAGAAAATTTTGAAGGCATTAGTTAGCCTGATTTATTTGGCCCTGTCAGAGACATTGAGCATACCTAGTGACTGAAGTTGTTCCTGGCCAACATGTGATCTGGGTCCTAGGTTCAGCATGAACCTAACCATTTTATTTTGAGTGACCTGAAGTTTGTGCTGTGCTGATTTAGATGATGCAGAGTACCAGGATGACACAGAATAGTCAAAATGACATTGAACAAGCGCTTGGCAGAGGGTCTTTTTGGTCGCCGCGGGCAAGCATCCCACCTGTCTATACAGGTATTTTATACATGCTCTACACTTACTCAGGATAGATTCCAAAATTGTTTCACCTGACAAACTCGCGTCCAGTTTCAGTCCGAGATATTTAACTTGTGACACTGTTGTTATAGGAATATCATTACAGTTGACCGAGAAGCCCACAGTGTCTTTCAGTTTGCGTTTTGTTCCACATAAGATGGCTTCCGTCTTGCCCAGGTGAAGAGATAGTCTATTGTCCACTAGCCATTCACTACATGATGCTAGTTCTTTGGAAAGTGAAGCGGCAATACTTATTGGGTCTTTTCCTGAAACCAGAAGCACGCTGTCGTCTGCATACAGTAATAATTTACATGAGACGCTCAGTTCCATGTCGTTCACATAACAGAGAAAGAGTAAGGGACCAAGGATGCTTCCCTGCGGGACCCCACAGTTAATTGGCATAGGATCAGATATATTATCATCAATTTTGACTCTTTGGGTTCTACCACTAAGATAAGATTTAAACCAGTTCACAGACCCTATGCCCATAGCTTGTAGTTTATTACATAGGATATCATGGTCTACTGTGTCAAACGCTTTTTGTAGATCAAGAAGAACCATACCGGTGTAGTTACCTTTAGACATTTCTTTACGAATGTGATCCGTTAAGTGGATGAGACAGGAGTCTGTCGAGTACATGCATCTGAAACCTGATTGAAACTTATAGAATAGATCATTTTGTTTGAGGTAGTGTTCAATTTGGGTGTATACCGCTCTTTCAAGGATTTTAGATACAATACATAATATGCTAACTGGTCTGTAATTGCCAACTTCTAGTTTATTTCCTTTCTTGAATAGAGGGGTTACAATAGCTTCCTTCAGTTCAGCAGGTACTGTGTTGGTGTTAATTGACAAGTTGATGATGTGGGTTAGGGGGCCTGCTATACCAATGGCTCCATCTCGTAGAAATTTGGCAGGAATTTTGTCTGGTCCTGTGCTCTTATGTACATTTAGGTTGTGTTATGCCCTGTTTTTCTACAGGTTTAACTTGGGTAATGTGAGTTCTGAATGACTGGGTATAGAAGGCTGCATGCACAATGCAAGGTATGAGGAATAGAGAACACAAAATAAACACACGGTAACACGACACAAGTTCACGTTTATTGAAATAAAGAAATAAAGAGCATAGAAAGATAGTTATATTCGCACAAACCAAATGATAGAAGGGAACTGCTAGCATTAGCGGATCTGGATGGAGCCTAGTCTCCCACTTCCAACGTTCAGGTATATTCTTCTGATCACGGGTTTAATTAGCAAGTTTTTATTTTACTGGAAGACCTCAATATATTCGTATAATTCAATGTTACTGATTTGACCTCTTGCTGGCTGATCGCGTGCCCAAGTAGCAGCTCACAGTTAGGATTAGACACGCGTATATTGTAGAACACGGAAATCTCTAGTAACCTCATGGGGGTACTGAACTAAGTTTGATATTCTTAAGGCAGAAATACGTAGAACACAAATCAGTGGGCGAACGTTAGATATCACTAGAGTTTTAATATCTGAATAAGGTAATTACGAGAGTCAAGGTCGCCTGTTAATTAACCCGGCAAGCGCGATAGGCCTCACGGAAGGCTTCCTATAGGGAACGCGATAGGCCTCACGGAAGCAAGACCATAAAAAAAGCCTTCCAAAAAAAAAAAGGGTCTATCAAAACAAAGGAATTTGTCTCTAGGTGAGATAATTCCCCTCCAGTACTCATCCATGTAAATCTCACCCTCCCCCCCCCCCCCCTCCCCCCCCTTATTGCCCCCTCCCTCCCCTCCTCAATTATCACCTATTTTTCCTCTTATTATCATCATTTATCGGTTATTTTTCTCTCCCGCGATAATGTAGCACAAGTAGGTTGCAGAAAAGATCGTTATGTAACACCCAGTCACCGGCCCACACCGCCCCGCTCGTCTCAGTTACCTCACAGACAGCGAGAGAGGAGGGTTGCCTGTGGCTCTCTCTCGCCTGAGATTATGACCGGGTGGCCAATATCTTCGTTTTTCACCACCCAAATGCTTTTCCCACTTATTTTAGCACTCTTGAAGGTTCATATATACATCATATATGTAAAATAAAAGCATACCGAAAACAAATAATGCTCTATATTGTAAATATAACGAATTCTGTCAGAATCCAAGGCTAGAAATGCACAAATAACTACCCTAGCCCCTAGGTCTATTTCGCGCTTGTCAGGTTAAAGAGCACTGATCACTTAGTACGTCCCAAATGGAATGGTTAAATATGAATTACACTGGGCAAGGTCTTAGCCACTTTATAGAAAGTTAATAAGTGAGTATCAAGCTAGTACTATAACACTTAGTACTAGCAACATGAATCTTGAATAGTATGGGTAGATCTGGTCCTGGTTATCTTGCTTCCGGTGATGTTGGGGGCTAACGACTGGTTCCTCGGCCGTCCAGGTGGTCCAAAATGTAGGAAGTTCTCAAGTCGGATATCTTGATGATCGTTGCTGGCTACACACTTATATACCCACGAATTTGTGTGAAGGTTATAAGGTGCACGTTAGGACTTGTACATGGACAGATGCTTCTATCAGTCTTCTCTGCCACGGAGTCTGCCGGATCTGGAATCTCTCAACTCCGGAACAACACAAGGGCAGAGCTAGAGGTAAACTGCAGGGTAGTGACCACTGGTTGGTGTCTAGCTTTCAACTGATTTGACTGGGGGCGGGAGTTAGATTTATAGGCTCGGTTCTGGACCCTGTAGACAGTAGGGATCTCGAGTCTTATGGACTTAATTGAGCTCTCAATAGATATGGGGACTAGGTAAGATGGTATTTACTGTTGTGGCACAGGGCGATAGGAAGCCTTTATATTTTCATATAACTGAGCCTTAGTAAGAGGTACTATTTTGGCTATACTGGACGTATTTAGGGGAGAGACTGGATCTACTTTGCGAGGAGGATGGGAACAGCTGTGATAGGAGCGTCTCTCTAGATTGTTCAATCTTCGTTCTATGGTATAGCTGAGGTGCTAATTTAGTGATCAGAGCATGCAAGAGAGGTAAATGGTTTAGTGTGAGTTAATAGAGGTTAGTAAAGGTGTTAGTCATTCATGGTTAGTTCATTGATAGGAAGAATTCCTGTGCTACCTGGCAATGACTCAAAAGTCAAAACAGGGGCCAGGTATACCTCCGCGGTGGTGGGGTCTCCCTCCTCGGGTGGGCAAAAAGGGGGAGCTGGGCGCCCTCTCTCTGTGATAGTCGTCCGGTGGCTGTGGCTAGGGGCTTGCCATATCACCAGTGTTTGTAATAACCCTCTGTGTATGAGACAGATGTGGGTGTCTTTAATACCAAAACCGAAGGTGCCTTAGCTAGCTGGTTTTACTCGGCTGGTTGTTAATTGTAGGGTTTGCTGGATGTGGTGGAGACTGGGTTGCTAACTCTGCCACATTTATCTGGAAGTATGGCAATAGAAGTTAGTTACTGGCGGGGCGGCTAGCCTCGCACCGACGACCATTGGGTGCAGGGTTGTGAATGTGTTGTAAGAGAATAGATGGCATGCAAGGGGCTAGTAAAGTTCTAATGTTGTTCTGGCCTACTAAGTGAAGGTAGGCTGGATAGGAGTATATATATAAAAGGTTGGAGAGCGTTAGTAACGGACAATTCAAGGATCTTCAAGAGGTATGAGAGAGAGGCTAGGTCGGACAAGAGTCGAGAAGCGCGGGTGTCTTAATGAGAGGGGGGGGAGAGTTCAAGGGCTACAGGGAAATTTTGCCCCTAAGGTCCCTGGGCGTGGGGGTGGCATTAGGCTACAATTGATATGGAAGTTTGAAAAGGCAGTAGAATACGTTAGCCAAATGCTACCGGGGAATGCAACTATGGGGTGGTATATGAGTCTGGAAAAGATAGAGTTATGTGATCAGTCCGAGGGTTATGAATACTATTAGTTGGCCCTGGGAACTGCGTTTTCTATTAAATATAAATATCAACAACAGCGGCAGTTCGTAGGGGTACTTAGTTATTGTTTCGGGGTATTTATGACAGATACTGGTAACCAGGTTATCTTATATAATCTCTGGTTGGGGTAAGAGGTGTAAGACACGAAGTAATTTTGCGTCGTGTGGACTGTGGATACGAAGGAGGCAAGGGGAAGATGTATGACAATTGTGGAAAGTAAATGGAAAAAGGTGAACACAATGGCGGATAAAAATACTTAACCTAAGGATTGCATACATCGATGAACGATGACATTATAGTCGTCGTCCTAATAAGGTGATGAAACCTGGTTGATCTGTACTTGGCACAATACGACACAAGGACAGTGCCGCTATGTCGCATCAATGCTGGTGGCAGTTAATATTATAGACTTAGTTACTAGAGGAACAATGCAAGGGGCGACTGAGCACGGGTTACATATATCTATACTTGTCATGGAAAATGATATACGAGGTCTAGGGACAAGCGTGGGTGTTTGAACTTCTAAGATATATAACATCTACTTCTCGGATGTAAGAACATACATAGATATAATTATGGCTGTCTGATGTGTTGGCATTGGCTCAACGTCGGGACAGGGCATGGGTGTTTTTAATATGAATGTATATTCCTGTTCATCATCTTTGTAGCAAGGACAGTGCCGCTATGTCGTATCAATGCTGGTGGCAGTTAATTATTACTTAGAGAGGAACAATGCAAGGGGCGACTGAGCGCGGGTTACATATATCTATACTCGTCATGGAAAATGATATACGAGGTCTAGGGACAGCGTGGGTGTTTTAACTTCTAAGATATATAACATCTACTTCTCGGATGTTACATAGATATAATTATGGCTGTCTGATGTGTTGGCATTGGCTCAACATCGGGACAGGGCATGGGTGTTTTTAATATGAATGTATATTCCTGTTCATCATCTTTGTAGTTAGGAGTGTAGGACACGAGGGGGTTAGTGTACGTGAGGTGTGGAAAATGGTCAGTTTAGAAAAGGTAAATGGGTGTGTCCTGGAGCTGTTTAGCCCTGCGGGCTTGGGCCTGTCTGGAATGGCGGGCTCGGTCAGCTGGTCCTTTCGTTCTGTGGACCTTCCTTCCGGGTGTTTCTGTGTGGTGTTCGCTCGTGGCTTCTGTGGTGGGCTTCTTGTTCTGGGGCATTTTACTTCCCTCTCCTTCATTATAGGCTCGTCCTCGAGCCTCAAGGGTGAAGTTAAAAAAAGCATAGTGATGGTGGGTCATTTTCAGGGTATTTAGAAAGTTTCACCAAACACGAGAGCGACGGTCAGGTTTCTTTTGCAGGTCAATGTATACCTGTAAGAATGTGTCCTCTGTGTTGTGGCGGGCGGCTGCCCGGGCTTGGTGTGGGTGTGGTACACGGGCCAAGTGTCCAGTGGGGGTCTTTACTTTAACCTTTCGTATGGTTTTGTAGCTTTCCCCCGTGCGGGTCGGAGTGAGGTGTGTGGGATTGACAGGAAGTCTGTTTAGTGTGGTGAATGGTTACTAAGGGAAAGGGGATTCGCGCGTGTCAACAGGGCTGCGGATGAAGGGGCAATGTGAGTCTCGGTTCTATTTTGTTTCTTGGGCGGTGTTGTAGGTTGGGAATATAGTGAGGCAATGCGCAAAATCGGTGTAGGTAAGGTGGGTGAAGGAGGTGTGTGGGAAGGAGGGGGTGTGTGTGTTGTGGCTTGCGTCCTTAGTGTCAGAACGGGGTGTTATTTTTGTATCGCTGTCTTTAAATCTGATGGGTCTGTTGATTATTCTACCTCTGGCGGTCCTGGTGGGAAGGTAGATGTTTGTCGTGGGACTTGAGTCGCTCGACGATGTTTTATAGTGAGGGGAAGCACGTTTTATAGGTAAATGACATGTGGGGGTTTTCTCGGGGTGACTTTGGGGGGGGGTTTCTTAGGGGTTGGTTGGTTGGGGGTTCGGTGAGATGAGGAGGTTGGTCGGTGTGTGGGTTGGGTGGTGGGGATCGTGGAGGGGAAAGGGGCGGATGCGGGGGGGGCTAGACGGGTGGGTAAGGAGTGTAGATTTAAGTTGGAGGGTTGGGGGTAGGGGCGTGTGTTGTTTGATGAGGTTGGTGATTTGCTGGTGATTATTCGTCTTCTTTCCCTTTGTGGGGGAGAATTCGACGAAGAAGAAGAAGAGGAGGAGGAGGAGGAGGGTAGTGGTCTGGCAGCCCTACGGAACTTGGTTAGTAGGGTGTATTTTCTGGAGGTTTTAAACGATGTTTGTCGTTGGCGTAAGTTGTAGCGTGAGGTTACTGAGGTAGATTGTGTGGTGCGGTTGGGTGTGTACTTGGTTTGGGGTGGGGGTGGTGGTTTTCTCACTGTGGTGCCTGGTGGAGGTATGTCAGGGCTAGACGGGAGGGTTTCTGTTGTGGTCGGGGTTGTGGGTGGAGGTTTTTGTACTTGGATAAGTTGGGGAGGAACTTGACTATCAGAAGTGAAAGAAGGTGTCATGGTGGAAGAGGGTGTGATATTGGGGGCTTGGGGTTTGTGGAGGTTAGTTGGGGGGGTATGGTGAGAAAAGATTTGTCGGTTCGGTGCTGGAGGGCTTAGGTCCTTAGGGGTTTGTATGGGAATATTCGTAGCCTGAGTGAGGAGGTGAGTAGGGGTGTTTAATTTAGGGTCGGACGTGTGGGGTGGGGTAATGTCTTGTGGCTTTAGAGGTTTAAACGCTCGGACGAATCTAGTTCGGAGCGTGCGAGTTACGCCGTGATAGTCGATGGTGACTTGAAAGGCATTTGGGACTTGTATTACGGTGTAGGGTCCGACATAGCGAGGGCCTAACTTGTTAGTGATAGGGAGGTTGGCTACCATTACGGTGTCATGGATGGCGAAAGGGTTTTTGTCATCGATGTTATCAGTTTTGGTGTCTTGACAGATCTGGGCGGTATGGAGGGTGTTTTGCAGATGTTGCAATGGGTCAATTGTGGAGGTGGTGGAGGGAAGGTGAGCGTGGTGGTGGAATGGCAGTAACAGGGGGGTACACCGTAAACACGTTCATGAGGGGAAATACCGTCTTCCCGAGGACAGGTGTTCATACCCCACTGTATCATCTTTAGTTGTGATGGCCAGTCTGAGGTATTAAGAGCAATCATTCTTGTACGTAACTGGTTGTTGATGGTGCGATGGCTGCGTTCGCAGATAGCATTTCCTTGAGGCCAGTACGGGGATGAGTGTTTAATCTTGATACCGCATTGTTGGGTGAATTGTTGCCAAACGTGTCCACTAAACTCGGGGGCATTGTCCGATAGAAGAGCAAGGGGAAGGCCGAATATAGGGAACACTTCGGTGGCAAGCAGTGTGGCGACTGTGGTGGCTGTGTGGTCTTTAACTGGGCAGGCTATTAGAAATTTTGAATATACGTCTACAAATGTGACGATATAGCGGTTGCCAGCGTAAGAAGGGAACGGGCCCATGATGTCGAGGGATAGGACTTGGAACGGTTTGTTGGCAGAAATGGTACCAGCTGGGCCTGGGGTGCGTGATCTATCCTTTCCCAATAAACACGGTTTGCAGGATTCTGTCACTCGTTGTGCAATTTTGGAGGGGTTGGGGGTCCAGTATTGGTCTGTGAAGATCTTTAACATTTTCTTTTGTCCAAGGTGTATGCCGTTTCCCTCGTGGATGGCAATCATGTAGTCGTGGGCTATGGTGGGGTCCAAGATTATGTGACCAGTGTCTGTGGCAAGTTGATCTCCCCAGCGAGTCAGTCTCCTGAAGACGTTTAACGGTATCCAGGGGGGTCTGATTCGTGCTTCCCAAGATTGAATTAGGGAGGGGGCTGGGGGGGCATTCTGTCGGGAGGTGGGGGTAGATACCAATTGAGTGTTTTGTAAGGCGGCTAGGTTGGTGGGGGGTCTTTTGGTACTGGCAAACGTGACAGGGCGTCTGCATTAGTATGGAGTTTGCCGGGACGATATTGTATTGTAAAGTCGTAGTCCTCTAGTGTCTCTCTCCAACGTACCAAAATGGCGGAGTTGGTTTCGCACCTACGCAGCCATTGTAAAGATTGATGGTCGGTAATTATTTCGAGTTTTGCGCCCAACACAAATGACCGGAAGTGGCTGAGTGCCCAAATGATCCCTAAGCACTCTCTCTTGGTGGCTGCGTAATTCTGTTGGGGTGGGGTGAGTGTGTAGCTGGCATACGCTATCACATGTTCCTTTCCATCTCTGAATTGAGTTAATACTGCACCTATGGCGTACAGAGATACGTCGGTATAAAGACGGAAAGGTTTCTGGTAGTCAGGAAAAACGACAATAGGGGCTTGGATTAGCTTTTGCTTCAAAGTGTTAAACGCGAGGTCTCTTTCAGGTGTCCAGGCGAACGGGGTGTCTTTATGGGTAAGTTGGTGGAGGGGTCTGGCTATGGTGGCAAAGTGGGGGACGAAACGTCTGTAGTACGTGGCTAAACCTAGAAACGAACGTATTCCTTTAACCGTGGTGGGTGGGGTTTGGTTTTGTATGGCTTGAAGTTTCTTTGGGTCTGGCGCAATACCATGTTCAGATATCACGTGTCCGAGAAAATCTACCTTATTCCGGGCAATCACGCACTTTGAGGGTTTTAATTTCAACCCGGCGGCTCGGATTCTTTGCAGGACTTGTCTCAACCTGAGGAGGTGTTCTTCCCAGGTTGGAGAGTACACAATAATATCGTCCAGATAGGCTAGGCAGGTTTCCCAGGTTAGGCCATGTAATACCGTTTCCATCAAACGGGAGAAAGTGGCGGGTCCGTTACAGAGGCCAAAAGGTAGGACGTTAAATTCATAGTGATGGCCACCACTAGTGGAAAATGCTGTTTTCTTTTGGTCCTCGGCCTTGATAGGCACTTGCCAATACCCTGTAAAATGCCCCAGAACAAGAAGCCCACCACAGAAGCCACGAGCGAACACCACACAGAAACACCCGGAAGAAAGGTCCACAGAACGAAAGGACCAGCTGACCGAGCCCGCCATTCCAGGCAGGCCCAAGCCCGCAGGGCTAAACAGCTCCAGGACACACCCATTTACCTTTTCTAAAACCGACCATTTTCCACACCTCACGTACACTAACCCCTCGTGTCCTACACTTATTAACTACAAAGATGATGAACAGGAATATACATTCATATTAAAAACACCCATGCCTGTCCCGACGTTGAGCCAATGCCAACACATCAGACAGCCATAATTATATCTATGTATGTTCTTGCATCCGAGAAGTAGATGTTATATATCTTAGAAGTTAAAGCACCCACGCTGTCCCTAGATCTCTTATATCATTTTCCATGACGAGTATAGATATATGTAACCCGTGCTCAGTCGCCCCTTGCATTGCTCCTCTAGTAACTAAGTATTAATATTAACATTCCCTAACATCTTGTCTTGCCAGACTAAGCTTCTGAAGACCCATCCCCCCATAAATCTATGTATGCAACCCTCAGGTTAAGTATTTTTATCCGCCATTGTGTTCATCTTTTTCCATTTACTTTCCACAATTGTCATACGTCTTCCCCTTGCCTCCTTCGTATCCACAGTCCACACTACGCCAATTTACTTCGTGTCTTACACCTCTTACCCCAACCAGAGATTAAATAAGATAACCTGGTTATCAGTATCTGTCATAAGTACCCCGAAACAATAACTAAGTACCCCTACGAACTGCCACTGTGGTTGGTATTTTATATTTAATAGAAAACGCAGTTCCCAGGGCCAACTAATAGTATCCATAACCCTCTGACTGATCACATAACTCTATCTTTTCCAGACTCATATACCACCCCATAGTTGCATTCCCCGGTAGCATTTGGCTAACGTATTCTACTGCCTTTTCAAACTTCCATATCAATTGTAGCCTAATGCCACCCCCACGCCCAGGGACCTTAGGGGCCAAATTTCCCTGTAGCCCTTGAACTCTCCCCCCCCTCTCATTAAGACACCCGCGCTTCTCGACTCTTGTCCGACCTAGCCTCTCTCTCATACCTCTTGAAGATCCTTGAATTGTCCGTTACTAACGCTCTCCAACCTTTTATATATATACTCCTATCCAGCCTACCTTCACTTAGTAGGCCAGAACAACATTAGAACTTTACTAGCCCCTTGCATGCCATCTATTCTCTTACAACACATTCACAACCCTGCACCCAATGGTCGTCGGTGCGAGGCTAGCCGCCCCGCCAGTAACTAACTTCTATTGTCATACTTCCAGATAAATGTGGCAGAGTTAGCAACCCAGTCTCCACCATATCCAGCAAACCCTACAATTAACAACCAGCCGAGTAAAACCAGCTAGCTAAGGCACCTTCGGTTTTGGTATTAAAGACACTCACATCTGTCTCATACACAGAGGGTTATTACAAACACTGGTGATATGGCAAGCCCCTAGCCACAGCCGCCGGACGACTATATCAGAGAGGGCGCCCAGCTCCCCCTTTTTGCCCACCCGAGGAGGGAGACCCCCACCCCCGCGGAGGTATACCTGGCCCCTGTTTTGACTCTCGAGTCATTGCCAGGTAGCACAGGAATTCTTCCTATCAATGAACTAACCATGAATGACTAACACCTTTACTAACCTCTATTACCTCACAATAAACCATTTACCTTTCTTGCATGCTCTGATCACTAAATTAGCACCTCAGCTATACCATAGAATGAAGATTGAACAATCTAGAGAGACACTCCTATCACAGCTGTCCCCATCCTCCTCGCAAAGTAGATCCAGTCTCTCTCCCCTAAATACGTCCAGTATAGCCAAAATAGTACCTCTTACTAAGGCTCAGTTATATGAAAATATAAAGGCTTCCTATCGCCCTGTGCCACAACAGTAAATACCATCTTACCTAGTCCCCATATCTATTGAGAGCTCAATTAAGTCCATAAGACTCGAGATCCCTACTGTCTGCAGGGTCCAGAACCGAGCCTATAAATCTACCTCCCGCCCCCAGTCAAATCAGTTGAAAGCTAGACACCAACCAGTGGTCACTACCCTGCAGTTTACCTCTAGCTCTGCCCTTGTGTTGTTCCGGAGTTGAGAGATTCCAGATCCGGCAGACTCCGTGGCAGAGAAGACTGATAGAAGCATCTGTCCATGTACAAGTCCTAACGTGCACCTTATAACCTTCGCACAAATTCGTGGGTATATAAGTGTGTAGCCAGCAACGATCATCAAGAGATCCGACTTGAGAACTTCCTACATTTTGGACCATCTGGACGGCCGAGGAACCAGTCGTTAGCCCCCAACATCACCGGAAGCAAGATAACCAGGACCAGATCTACCCATACTATTCAAGATTCATGTTACTAGTACTAAGTGTTATAGTACTAGCTTGATACGCACCTATTAACTTTCTATAAAGTGGCTAAGACCTTGCCCAGTGTAATTCATATTTAACCATTCCATTTGGGACGTACTAAGCGATCAGTGTTTTTTTATTAACAGGCGACCTTGACTCTCGTAATTACCTTATTCAGATATTAAAACTCTAGTGATATCTAACGTTCGCCCACTGATTCGTGTTCTACATATTTCTGCCTTAAGAATATCAAACTTAGTTCAGTACCCCCATGAGGTTGCTAGAGATTTCCGTGTTCTATAATATACGCGTCTAATCCTAACTGTGAGTTGCTACGTGGGCACGCGACCAGCCAGCAAGAGGTAAAATCAGTGACAGTGAATTATACGAATATATTGAGGTCTTCCAGTAAAATAAAAACTTGCTAATTAAACCCGTGATCAGAAGAATATACCTGAACGTTGGAAGTGGGAGACTAGGCTCCATCCAAATCCGCAAATGCTAGCAGTTCCCTTCTATCATTTGTTTTGTGCAAATATAACTATCTTTCTATGCTCTTTATTTCTTTATTTCAATAAACGTGAACTTGTGTCGTGTTACTGTGTGTTTATTTTGTGTTCTCTATTCCTCATACCTTGTATTGTGCATGCAGCCTTCTATACCCAGTCATTCAGAACTCACATTACCCAAGTTAAACCTGTAGAAAAACAGGGCATAACATTGGCGGCAGCGGTGGTTCTTGATTCGGATAAAAGGTTGCATTACATTGCAAGTTTGGAACAGCTAGAACACGAGAACATCATGGCGCAACCTAACTACGTTTTCATCCCAAATTATGAGGAAACAAATTATGGGATCGAAGTATTCATGGACATAGTGAAATCCTTAGTTGACATTACTTATACCACGGACGCACATAAAATAGCCGTAACATTACCACACCTGGGAAAAGCCGTTTCCCTGGTGGCCTATCAAGTGCGCGCTGATCTCACCTGGAACGAATTTCGCACAATAGTGATAGAAGCCATTAAACCTTCGTTGGGCGTTTTCGTGGCCCACACCCGTATCCTAGACACGAAATTCGAAGGCGATCTAGATGCCACAGTCAGTAAGCTTGCCCAACACATAAAAAATTCTTTCCCCACGTTGACCAAAATCCAACAAGAACAGCAAATTCTGGTCAACCTTGTGTCAATATTGCCCTCAGCAGTAAAAGACCATTTCCGGGTGCACGATTTCGTCGAATACAAAAAAGACCTCATCACGATCCGACGTATTTTGGCCGTGCGCACAGAAGCACCCACCCAAATCGCTGCAATCAAGAGGTTTCCCACGCACCCGCAGCAAACCAACCACCAAAACCCCAAGAATGCCTACCCAGCCTCATCTTTCAACAACAGACCCACCTACCCTTCCGGCAAGCCCCAACCCAGTAGACCCCGGTTCCAACCGTCCCAGCCACGCAGAATCTTCAACCGGAACAGCAACTACAACACCTACCAAAGTAAAAATCCTACCTTAGTCATTATCAACCCCTATGAATTCCCTGCCTGTAATGCTCAGTGTGCCCTCCACCAAATTCGTGACTCTGCCAAACCTCGCCCCTCTACTCCTCGCATTTCTGTAAATGAAGAGGAGTGGGGACAAGAGGAAGAAATTGCCCCCCATACCATGACCTCAGATGATACCGAGGAAACCCTGGAAGAGGTAGATACCGACCCCCAGGATTTTTAAAGTATCCCCCGCCCACGATGGGCTCGGCGGGGGACGCCATAACTAGTCGCACTGCCCCCATTTATTACATGGCCAAAATCAAGGACATTCCTGTCCGCTTGCTAATCGACACGGGAGCTGCCAAGTCATGTTTGTTCAAATCTTACTATGAAAAACATCCCCGACGATTTGGCCCTTTGTTAAACACCAAAACAGAACTCATCTCAGCTGCTGATACTTACTTAAATCTCCTAGGAGACACTTTACCCCTATCAGTAACCACTCCTGGCCCCCATGCTCGTTGTTATCACACATTTACAGTATTTTCCTCCAACTGTAAACATTATGATGGTTTCCTTGGACTTGACCTCCTTCAAAAACTAGAGGCCCAGATTGACTGCGGCCAAAGGCTGATCTCATTCAAAAACAAATTCCAGCCCAAAGCCTCTGACAAACCAATCACGCAGAAACCCATTCCCAAAAAGAAAAAACAACCTCCCCCCCCAACAAAACCTGATTCAGGGTTACCAAGTTGCAGCTAGCACTAAGGTTACTCCTAAAACCCCCCCTTGCCCCGAGATCTCTCAAAACCTCACTCAATTCAGTAAAAAAATGCCTCAACAAACGAAAGAAGACAAGTCCAAGCAACTCCCCCTCGGTAATCCCCTCAATTCTCGTAACTCTGCCCAGAATAAATCCTCCCATGTTTTCAGGACAGACTCTGATATATGTAACCCTAATTCTATCCAATGTTTATGTACACATGTTTCCAGAGAAAATGCCGACCAATGTACCCAACAATGTTTCCCCCATGCCCCCAGAAATGTTAACAACCCCAAATCAATACACCAGTCCTACACCAATAACCCATGTTCTACACCTAACTTTTTCCCCACCAACCCTCCGCAGTCCCCCCAGCAAATCCCGTTTTCTAACTCGCTCACCTCGCACCCTTCTGAACCGCCCGCACGCGCCGTTAATCCCCCCCTCACGCGTGCCGACCGAGGGACACAACCATGTTCCCACCATGCCCCCAGAAATGCCCAGCTATTCCACCACCCCCCCAATCCCCCTTGTGACAGTTTTTCGTCAGTAGCTCCCTTCCACCCCCCCACAATTCACACCCCTAATAAACTTCAAAACCCCACACTTGACTCACCCCCTCATGACAGACAAACCCACCAACCCCAGATAACCTCTAAACAAACTGTTACTGCCACCGACAACGCTTCCCCCACCAACCCTCCACAGTCCCTCCAACAAATCCCGTTTTCTAACCCCCTCACTGATCCTCTCACACGCGCCGTTAATCCCCCCCTCACGCGTGACCCCCACCAAAGTGGCCTTGCCCCCCTTATAAGTACCAAGCACCTGCTCGCCAGTCAATCCCCCACCATCATTAGCCCAGCGGTAGTTCAGGATAAATGCCAAATTCCCCCCCACCATCAAAAATGGGTGAACCTGCGGCCCATACCCCAAACTCACATGGTATTTTCCCCCACTAACACATCCCCCAACCCCCATCGCTGCCTCTTACAACCCGCCATCATTCCCGCTCGTATCAACCACATTCTCGTGGCTAATATCTCAGAGGAACCCCTGACATTACCGAAAGGTCTCATTATAGGAGATCTCGAAACTTTCGATGACCTCCCCATACATTGTAACGACACCCCTACCAGCCTCCAATTGCCCCCTCTTCCTGAGACACTATCTGACCACCAAAAGAACGGCATGTACGACCTACTGATGGAATTCAGTGACGTCTTTGCCCAACAACCCACCGAAATCGGACAGACGGATGTAGAACAACACATCATTAACACCACAGGCCCCCCCATACGACAACCATCCCGTAGAAAGAACCCCATACAACGTCAGGAAGAGGAACGCCAAGTCCAGGAAATGTTAGAGGCCGGGATTGCCACCCCGTCCATTAGCCCCTGGTCTTCCCCTGTTGTCTTAGTCAAAAAGAAAGATGGGACAACCCGTTTTTGCGTCGACTACAGGAGGTTAAATGACATAACCATTAAAGACGCTACGCCCTTACCCCGAATAGACGATTCCCTTGACTCCCTATACGGATCCAAATGGTTCACTACCCTCGACTTGCAAGCAGGGTATTGGCAAGTGCCTATCAAGGCCGAGGACCAAAAGAAAACAGCATTTTCCACTAGTGGTGGCCATCACTATGAATTTAACGTCCTACCTTTTGGCCTCTGTAACGGACCCGCCACTTTCTCCCGTTTGATGGAAACGGTATTGCATGGCCTAACCTGGGAAACCTGCCTAGCCTATCTGGACGATATTATTGTGTACTCTCCAACCTGGGAAGAACACCTCCTCAGGTTGAGACAAGTCCTGCAAAGAATCCGAGCCGCCGGGTTGAAATTAAAACCCTCAAAGTGCGTGATTGCCCGGAATAAGGTAGATTTTCTCGGACACGTGATATCTGAACATGGTATTGCGCCAGACCCAAAGAAACTTCAAGCCATACAAAACCAAACCCCACCCACCACGGTTAAAGGAGTACGTTCGTTTCTAGGTTTAGCCACGTACTACAGACGTTTCGTCCCCCACTTTGCCACCATAGCCAGACCCCTCCACCAACTTACCCACAAAGACACCCCGTTCGACTGGACACCTGAAAGAGACCTCGCGTTTAACACTTTGAAACAAAAGCTAATCCAAGCCCCTATTGTCGTTTTCCCTGACTACCAGAAACCTTTCCGTCTTTATACCGACGTATCTCTGTACGCCATAGGTGCAGTATTAGCTCAAAATAGAGATGGAAAGGAACATGTGATAGCGTATGCCAGCTGCACACTCACCCCACCCCAACAGAATTACGCAGCCACCAAGAGAGAGTGCTTAGGGATCATTTGGGCACTCAGCCACTTCCGGTCATTTGTGTTAGGCGCAAAACTCGAAATAATTACCGACCATCAATCTTTACAATGGCTGCGTAGGTGCGAAACCAACTCAGCCATTTTGGTACGTTGGAGAGAGACACTAGAGGACTACGACTTTACAATACAATATCGTCCCGGCAAACTCCATACTAATGCAGACGCCCTGTCACGTTTGCCAGTACCAAAAGACCCCCCCACCAACCTAGCCGCCTTACAAAACACTCAATTGGTATCTACCCCCACCTCCCGACAGAATGCCCCCCCAGCCCCCTCCCTAATTCAATCTTGGGAAGCACGAATCAGACCCCCCTGGATACCGTTAAACGTCTTCAGGAGACTGACTCGCTGGGGAGATCAACTTGCCACAGACACTGGTCACATAATCTTGGACCCCACCATAGCCCACGACTACATGATTGCCATCCACGAGGGAAACGGCATACACCTTGGACAAAAGAAAATGTTAAAGATCTTCACAGACCAATACTGGACCCCCAACCCCTCCAAAATTGCACAACGAGTGACAGAATCCTGCAAACCGTGTTTATTGGGAAAGGATAGATCACGCACCCCAGGCCCAGCTGGTACCATTTCTGCCAACAAACCGTTCCAAGTCCTATCCCTCGACATCATGGGCCCGTTCCCTTCTTACGCTGGCAACCGCTATATCGTCACATTTGTAGACGTATATTCAAAATTTCTAATAGCCTGCCCAGTTAAAGACCACACAGCCACCACAGTCGCCACACTGCTTGCCACCGAAGTGTTCCCTATATTCGGCCTTCCCCTTGCTCTTCTATCGGACAATGCCCCCGAGTTTAGTGGACACGTTTGGCAACAATTCACCCAACAATGCGGTATCAAGATTAAACACTCATCCCCGTACTGGCCTCAAGGAAATGCTATCTGCGAACGCAGCCATCGCACCATCAACAACCAGTTACGTACAAGAATGATTGCTCTTAATACCTCAGACTGGCCATCACAACTAAAAATGATACAGTGGGGTATGAACACCTGTCCTCGGGAAGACGGTATTTCCCCTCATGAACGTGTTTACGGTGTACCCCCCCTGTTACTGCCATTCCACCACCACGCTCACCTTCCCTCCACCACCTCCACAATTGACCCATTGCAACATCTGCAAAACACCCTCCATACCGCCCAGATCTGTCAAGACACCAAAACTGACAACATCGATGAAAAAACCCTTTCGCCATCCATGACACCGTAATGGTAGCCAACCTCCCTATCACCAACAAGTTAGGCCCTCGCTATGTCGGACCCTACACCGTAATACAAGTCCCAAATGCCTTTCAAGTCACCATCGACTATCACGGCGTAACTCGCACGCTCCGAACTAGATTCGTCCGAGCGTTTAAACCTCTAAAGCCACAAGACATTACCCCACCCCACACGTCCGACCCTAAAGTAAATACCCCTACTCACCCCCTCACTCACGCTACGAATATTCCCATACAAACCCCTAAGGACCTAAGCCCTCCAGCACCGAACCGACAAATCTTTTCTCACCATACCCCCCAACTAACCTCCACAAACCCCAAGCCCCCAATATCACACCCTCTTCCACCATGACACCTTCTTTCACTTCTGATAGTCAAGTTCCTCCCCAACTTATCCAAGTACAAAAACCTCCACCCACAACCCCGACCACAACAGAAACCCTCCCGTCTAGCCCTGACATACCTCCACCAGGCACCACAGTGAGAAAACCACCACCGCCACCCCAAACCAAGTACACACCCAACCGCACCACACAATCTACCTCAGTAACCTCACGCTACAACTTACGCCCACGACAAACATCGTTTAAAACCTCCAGAAAACACACCCTACTAACCAAGTTCCGTAGGGCTGCCAGACCACTACCCTCCTCCTCCTCCTCCTCCTCTTCTTCTTCTTCGTCGAATTCTCCCCCACAAAGGGAAAGAAGACGAATAATCACCAGCAAATCACCAACCTCATCAAACAACACACGCCCCTACCCCCAACCCTCCAACTTAAATCTACACTCCTTACCCACCCGTCTAGCCCCCCCCGCATCCGCCCCTTTCCCCTCCACGATCCCCACCACCCCACCCACACACCGACCAACCTCCTCATCTCACCGAACCCCCAACTAACCCCCCCCTAAGAAACCCCCCCCCAAAGTCACCCCCGAGAAAACTCCCACATGTCATTTACCTATAAAACATGCTTCCCCTCACTATAAAACATCGTCGAGCGACTCAAGTCCCACAAACATCTACCTTCCCACCAGGACCGCCAGAGGTAGAATAATCAACAGACCCATCAGATTTAAAGACAGCGATACAAAAATAACACCCCGTTCTGACACTAAGGACCCAAGCCACACAACACACACACCCCCTCCTTCCCACACACCTCCTTCACCCACCTTACCTACACCGATTTTGCGCATTGCCTCACTATATATTCCCAACCTACAACACCGCCTAAGAAAACCAAATACAACCCAGACTCGCATTCCCCCTTCGTCCCCAGCCCTGTTGTCACGTGCGAATCCCCTTTCGGTTAGTAACCCATTCACCACACTAAACAGACTTCCTGTCAACCCCACACACCTCACTCCGACCCCCACGGGGGAAAGCTACAAACCATTCATACGAAAGGTTAAAGTAAAGACCCCCACTGGACACTTCGCCCGTGTACCACACCCACACCAAGCCCGGGCAGCCGCCCGCCACAACACAGAGGACACATTCTTACAGGTATACATTGACCTGCAAAAGAAACCTGACCGTCGCTCTCGTGTTTGGTGGAACTTTCTAAATACCCTGAAAATGACCCACCATTACTATGATTCTTTTAACTTCACCCTTGAGGCTCGAGGACGAGCCTATAATGAAGGAGAGGGAAGTAAAATGCCCCAGAACAAGAAGCCCACCACAGAAGCCACGAGCGAACACCACACAGAAACACCCGGAAGAAAGGTCCACAGAACGAAAGGACCAGCTGACCGAGCCCGCCATTCCAGGCAGGCCCAAGCCCGCAGGGCTAAACAGCTCCAGGACACACCCATTTACCTTTTCTAAAACCGACCATTTTCCACACCTCACGTACACTAACTCCTCGTGTCCTACACTTATTAACTACAAAGATGATGAACAGGAATATACATTCATATTAAAAACACCCATGCCTGTCCCGACGTTGAGCCAATGCCAACACATCAGACAGCCATAATTATATCTATGTATGTTCTTGCATCCGAGAAGTAGATGTTATATATCTTAGAAGTTAAAGCACCCACGCTGTCCCTAGATCTCTTATATCATTTTCCATGACGAGTATAGATATATGTAACCCGTGCTCAGTCGCCCCTTGCATTGCTCCTCTAGTAACTAAGTATTAATATTAACATTCCCTAACATCTTGTCTTGCCAGACTAAGCTTCTGAAGACCCATCCCCCCATAAATCTATGTATGCAACCCTCAGGTTAAGTATTTTTATCCGCCATTGTGTTCATCTTTTTCCATTTACTTTCCACAATTGTCATACATCTTCCCCTTGCCTCCTTCGTATCCACAGTCCACACTACGCCAATTTACTTCGTGTCTTACACCTCTTACCCCAACCAGAGATTATATAAGATAACCTGGTTATCAGTATCTGTCATAAGTACCCCGAAACAATAACTAAGTACCCCTACGAACTGCCACTGTGGTTGGTATTTTATATTTAATAGAAAACGCAGTTCCCAGGGCCAACTAATAGTATCCATAACCCTCTGACTGATCACATAACTCTATCTTTTCCAGACTCATATACCACCCCATAGTTGCATTCCCCGGTAGCATTTGGCTAACGTATTCTACTGCCTTTTCAAACTTCCATATCAATTGTAGCCTAATGCCACCCCCACGCCCAGGGACCTTAGGGGCAAAATTTCCCTGTAGCCCTTGAACTCTCCCCCCCCTCTCATTAAGACACCCGCGCTTCTCGACTCTTGTCCGACCTAGCCTCTCTCTCATACCTCTTGAAGATCCTTGAATTGTCCGTTACTAACGCTCTCCAACCTTTTATATATATACTCCTATCCAGCCTACCTTCACTTAGTAGGCCAGAACAACATTAGAACTTTACTAGCCCCTTGCATGCCATCTATTCTCTTACAACACATTCACAACCCTGCACCCAATGGTCGTCGGTGCGAGGCTAGCCGCCCCGCCAGTAACTAACTTCTATTGTCATACTTCCAGATAAATGTGGCAGAGTTAGCAACCCAGTCTCCACCATATCCAGCAAACCCTACAATTAACAACCAGCCGAGTAAAACCAGCTAGCTAAGGCACCTTCGGTTTTGGTATTAAAGACACTCACATCTGTCTCATACACAGAGGGTTATTACAAACACTGGTGATATGGCAAGCCCTAGCCACAGCCGCCGGACGACTATATCAGAGAGGGCGCCCAGCTCCCCCTTTTTGCCCACCCGAGGAGGGAGACCCCCACCCCCGCGGAGGTATACCTGGCCCCTGTTTTGACTCTCGAGTCATTGCCAGGTAGCACAGGAATTCTTCCTATCAATGAACTAACCATGAATGACTAACACCTTTACTAACCTCTATTACCTCACAATAAACCATTTACCTTTCTTGCATGCTCTGATCACTAAATTAGCACCTCAGCTATACCATAGAATGAAGATTGAACAATCTAGAGAGACACTCCTATCACAGCTGTCCCCATCCTCCTCGCAAAGTAGATCCAGTCTCTCTCCCCTAAATACGTCCAGTATAGCCAAAATAGTACCTCTTACTAAGGCTCAGTTATATGAAAATATAAAGGCTTCCTATCGCCCTGTGCCACAACAGTAAATACCATCTTACCTAGTCCCCATATCTATTGAGAGCTCAATTAAGTCCATAAGACTCGAGATCCCTACTGTCTGCAGGGTCCAGAACCGAGCCTATAAATCTACCTCCCGCCCCCAGTCAAATCAGTTGAAAGCTAGACACCAACCAGTGGTCACTACCCTGCAGTTTACCTCTAGCTCTGCCCTTGTGTTGTTCCGGAGTTGAGAGATTCCAGATCCGGCAGACTCCGTGGCAGAGAAGACTGATAGAAGCATCTGTCCATGTACAAGTCCTAACGTGCACCTTATAACCTTCGCACAAATTCGTGGGTATATAAGTGTGTAGCCAGCAACGATCATCAAGAGATCCGACTTGAGAACTTCCTACATTTTGGACCATCTGGACGGCCGAGGAACCAGTCGTTAGCCCCCAACATCACCGGAAGCAAGATAACCAGGACCAGATCTACCCATACTATTCAAGATTCATGTTACTAGTACTAAGTGTTATAGTACTAGCTTGATACGCACCTATTAACTTTCTATAAAGTGGCTAAGACCTTGCCCAGTGTAATTCATATTTAACCATTCCATTTGGGACGTACTAAGCGATCAGTGTTTTTTTATTAACAGGCGACCTTGACTCTCGTAATTACCTTATTCAGATATTAAAACTCTAGTGATATCTAACGTTCGCCCACTGATTCGTGTTCTACATATTTCTGCCTTAAGAATATCAAACTTAGTTCAGTACCCCCATGAGGTTGCTAGAGATTTCCGTGTTCTATAATATACGCGTCTAATCCTAACTGTGAGTTGCTACGTGGGCACGCGACCAGCCAGCAAGAGGTAAAATCAGTGACAGTGAATTATACGAATATATTGAGGTCTTCCAGTAAAATAAAAACTTGCTAATTAAACCCGTGATCAGAAGAATATACCTGAACGTTGGAAGTGGGAGACTAGGCTCCATCCAAATCCGCAAATGCTAGCAGTTCCCTTCTATCATTTGTTTTGTGCAAATATAACTATCTTTCTATGCTCTTTATTTCTTTATTTCAATAAACGTGAACTTGTGTCGTGTTACTGTGTGTTTATTTTGTGTTCTCTATTCCTCATACCTTGTATTGTGCATGCAGCCTTCTATACCCAGTCATTCAGAACTCACATTACCCAAGTTAAACCTGTAGAAAAACAGGGCATAACATTGGCGGCAGCGGTGGTTCTTGATTCGGATAAAAGGTTGCATATTGCAAGTTTGGAACAGCTAGAACACGAGAACATCATGGCGCAACCTAACTACGTTTTCATCCCAAATTATGAGGAAACAAATTATGGGATCGAAGTATTCATGGACATAGTGAAATCCTTAGTTGACATTACTTATACCACGGACGCACATAAAATAGCCGTAACATTACCACACCTGGGAAAAGCCGTTTCCCTGGTGGCCTATCAAGTGCGCGCTGATCTCACCTGGAACGAATTTCGCACAATAGTGATAGAAGCCATTAAACCTTCGTTGGGCGTTTTCGTGGCCCACACCCGTATCCTAGACACGAAATTCGAAGGCGATCTAGATGCCACAGTCAGTAAGCTTGCCCAACACATAAAAAATTCTTTCCCCACGTTGACCAAAATCCAACAAGAACAGCAAATTCTGGTCAACCTTGTGTCAATATTGCCCTCAGCAGTAAAAGACCATTTCCGGGTGCACGATTTCGTCGAATACAAAAAAGACCTCATCACGATCCGACGTATTTTGGCCGTGCGCACAGAAGCACCCACCCAAATCGCTGCAATCAAGAGGTTTCCCACGCACCCGCAGCAAACCAACCACCAAAACCCCAAGAATGCCTACCCAGCCTCATCTTTCAACAACAGACCCACCTACCCTTCCGGCAAGCCCCAACCCAGTAGACCCCGGTTCCAACCGTCCCAGCCACGCAGAATCTTCAACCGGAACAGCAACTACAACACCTACCAAAGTAAAAATCCTACCTTAGTCATTATCAACCCCTATGAATTCCCTGCCTGTAATGCTCAGTGTGCCCTCCACCAAATTCGTGACTCTGCCAAACCTCGCCCCTCTACTCCTCGCATTTCTGTAAATGAAGAGGAGTGGGGACAAGAGGAAGAAATTGCCCCCCATACCATGACCTCAGATGATACCGAGGAAACCCTGGAAGAGGTAGATACCGACCCCCAGGATTTTTAAAGTATCCCCCGCCCACGATGGGCTCGGCGGGGGACGCCATAACTAGTCGCACTGCCCCCATTTATTACATGGCCAAAATCAAGGACATTCCTGTCCGCTTGCTAATCGACACGGGAGCTGCCAAGTCATGTTTGTTCAAATCTTACTATGAAAAACATCCCCGACGATTTGGCCCTTTGTTAAACACCAAAACAGAACTCATCTCAGCTGCTGATACTTACTTAAATCTCCTAGGAGACACTTTACCCCTATCAGTAACCACTCCTGGCCCCCATGCTCGTTGTTATCACACATTTACAGTATTTTCCTCCAACTGTAAACATTATGATGGTTTCCTTGGACTTGACCTCCTTCAAAAACTAGAGGCCCAGATTGACTGCGGCCAAAGGCTGATCTCATTCAAAAACAAATTCCAGCCCAAAGCCTCTGACAAACCAATCACGCAGAAACCCATTCCCAAAAAGAAAAAACAACCTCCCCCCCAACAAAACCTGATTCAGGGTTACCAAGTTGCAGCTAGCACTAAGGTTACTCCTAAAACCCCCCCTTGCCCCGAGATCTCTCAAAACCTCACTCAATTCAGTAAAAAATGCCTCAACAAACGAAAGAAGACAAGTCCAAGCAACTCCCCCTCGGTAATCCCCTCAATTCTCGTAACTCTGCCCAGAATAAATCCTCCCATGTTTTCAGGACAGACTCTGATATATGTAACCCTAATTCTATCCAATGTTTATGTACACATGTTTCCAGAGAAAATGCCGACCAATGTACCCAACAATGTTTCCCCCATGCCCCCAGAAATGTTAACAACCCCAAATCAATACACCAGTCCTACACCAATAACCCATGTTCTACACCTAACTTTTTCCCCACCAACCCTCCGCAGTCCCCCCAGCAAATCCCGTTTTCTAACTCGCTCACCTCGCACCCTTCTGAACCGCCCGCACGCGCCGTTAATCCCCCCCTCACGCGTGCCGACCGAGGGACACAACCATGTTCCCACCATGCCCCCAGAAATGCCCAGCTATTCCACCACCCCCCAATCCCCCTTGTGACAGTTTTTCGTCAGTAGCTCCCTTCCACCCCCCCACAAATCCCACCCCTCCTCAAAATCAAAAACCCACACACCACTCACCCCTCATGACAGACAAACCCACCAACCCCAGATAACCTCTAAACAAACTGTTACTGCCACCGACAACGCTTCCCCCACCAACCCTCCACAGTCCCTCCAACAAATCCCGTTTTCTAACCCCCTCACTGATCCTCTCACACGCGCCGTTAATCCCCCCCTCACGCGTGACCCCCACCAAAGTGGCCTTGCCCCCCTTATAAGTACCAAGCACCTGCTCGCCAGTCACACCCCCACCATCATAAGCCCAGCGGTTAGTTCAGGATAAATGCCAAATTCCCCCCCACCATCAAAAATGGGTGAACCTGCGGCCCATACCCCAAACTCACATGGTATTTTCCCCCACTAACACATCCCCCAACCCCCATCGCTGCCTCTTACAACCCGCCATCATTCCCGCTCGTATCAACCACATTCTCGTGGCTAATATCTCAGAGGAACCCCTGACATTACCGAAAGGTCTCATTATAGGAGATCTCGAAACTTTCGATGACCTCCCCATACATTGTAACGACACCCCTACCAGCCTCCAATTGCCCCCTCTTCCTGAGACACTATCTGACCACCAAAAGAACGGCATGTACGACCTACTGATGGAATTCAGTGACGTCTTTGCCCAACAACCCACCGAAATCGGACAGACGGATGTAGAACAACACATCATTAACACCACAGGCCCCCCCATACGACAACCATCCCGTAGAAAGAACCCCATACAACGTCAGGAAGAGGAACGCCAAGTCCAGGAAATGTTAGAGGCCGGGATTGCCACCCCGTCCATTAGCCCCTGGTCTTCCCCTGTTGTCTTAGTCAAAAAGAAAGATGGGACAACCCGTTTTTGCGTCGACTACAGGAGGTTAAATGACATAACCATTAAAGACGCTACGCCCTTACCCCGAATAGACGATTCCCTTGACTCCCTATACGGATCCAAATGGTTCACTACCCTCGACTTGCAAGCAGGGTATTGGCAAGTGCCTATCAAGGCCGAGGACCAAAAGAAAACAGCATTTTCCACTAGTGGTGGCCATCACTATGAATTTAACGTCCTACCTTTTGGCCTCTGTAACGGACCCGCCACTTTCTCCCGTTTGATGGAAACGGTATTGCATGGCCTAACCTGGGAAACCTGCCTAGCCTATCTGGACGATATTATTGTGTACTCTCCAACCTGGGAAGAACACCTCCTCAGGTTGAGACAAGTCCTGCAAAGAATCCGAGCCGCCGGGTTGAAATTAAAACCCTCAAAGTGCGTGATTGCCCGGAATAAGGTAGATTTTCTCGGACACGTGATATCTGAACATGGTATTGCGCCAGACCCAAAGAAACTTCAAGCCATACAAAACCAAACCCCACCCACCACGGTTAAAGGAGTACGTTCGTTTCTAGGTTTAGCCACGTACTACAGACGTTTCGTCCCCCACTTTGCCACCATAGCCAGACCCCTCCACCAACTTACCCACAAAGACACCCCATTCGACTGGACACCTGAAAGAGACCTCGCGTTTAACACTTTGAAACAAAAGCTAATCCAAGCCCCTATTGTCGTTTTCCCTGACTACCAGAAACCTTTCCGTCTTTATACCGACGTATCTCTGTACGCCATAGGTGCAGTATTAGCTCAAAATAGAGATGGAAAGGAACATGTGATAGCGTATGCCAGCTGCACACTCACCCCACCCCAACAGAATTACGCAGCCACCAAGAGAGAGTGCTTAGGGATCATTTGGGCACTCAGCCACTTCCGGTCATTTGTGTTAGGCGCAAAACTCGAAATAATTACCGACCATCAATCTTTACAATGGCTGCGTAGGTGCGAAACCAACTCAGCCATTTTGGTACGTTGGAGAGAGACACTAGAGGACTACGACTTTACAATACAATATCGTCCCGGCAAACTCCATACTAATGCAGACGCCCTGTCACGTTTGCCAGTACCAAAAGACCCCCCCACCAACCTAGCCGCCTTACAAAACACTCAATTGGTATCTACCCCCACCTCCCGACAGAATGCCCCCCCAGCCCCCTCCCTAATTCAATCTTGGGAAGCACGAATCAGACCCCCCTGGATACCGTTAAACGTCTTCAGGAGACTGACTCGCTGGGGAGATCAACTTGCCACAGACACTGGTCACATAATCTTGGACCCCACCATAGCCCACGACTACATGATTGCCATCCACGAGGGAAACGGCATACACCTTGGACAAAAGAAAATGTTAAAGATCTTCACAGACCAATACTGGACCCCCAACCCCTCCAAAATTGCACAACGAGTGACAGAATCCTGCAAACCGTGTTTATTGGGAAAGGATAGATCACGCACCCCAGGCCCAGCTGGTACCATTTCTGCCAACAAACCGTTCCAAGTCCTATCCCTCGACATCATGGGCCCGTTCCCTTCTTACGCTGGCAACCGCTATATCGTCACATTTGTAGACGTATATTCAAAATTTCTAATAGCCTGCCCAGTTAAAGACCACACAGCCACCACAGTCGCCACACTGCTTGCCACCGAAGTGTTCCCTATATTCGGCCTTCCCCTTGCTCTTCTATCGGACAATGCCCCCGAGTTTAGTGGACACGTTTGGCAACAATTCACCCAACAATGCGGTATCAAGATTAAACACTCATCCCCGTACTGGCCTCAAGGAAATGCTATCTGCGAACGCAGCCATCGCACCATCAACAGACAGTTACGTACAAGAATGATTGCTCTTAATACCTCAGACTGGCCATCACAACTAAAAATGATACAGTGGGGTATGAACACCTGTCCTCGGGAAGACGGTATTTCCCTTCATGAACGTGTTTACGGTGTACCCCCCTGTTACTGCCATTCCACCACCACGCTCACCTTCCCTCCACCACCTCCACAATTGACCCATTGCAACATCTGCAAAACACCCTCCATACCGCCCAGATCTGTCAAGACACCAAAACTGACAACATCGATGAAAAAAACCCTTTCGCCATCCATGACACCGTAATGGTAGCCAACCTCCCTATCACCAACAAGTTAGGCCCTCGCTATGTCGGACCCTACACCGTAATACAAGTCCCAAATGCCTTTCAAGTCACCATCGACTATCACGGCGTAACTCGCACGCTCCGAACTAGATTCGTCCGAGCGTTTAAACCTCTAAAGCCACAAGACATTACCCCACCCCACACGTCCGACCCTAAAGTAAATACCCCTACTCACCCCCTCACTCACGCTACGAATATTCCCATACAAACCCCTAAGGACCTAAGCCCTCCAGCACCGAACCGACAAATCTTTTCTCACCATACCCCCCCAACTAACCTCCACAAACCCCAAGCCCCCAATATCACACCCTCTTCCACCATGACACCTTCTTTCACTTCTGATAGTCAAGTTCCTCCCCAACTTATCCAAGTACAAAAACCTCCACCCACAACCCCGACCACAACAGAAACCCTCCCGTCTAGCCCTGACATACCTCCACCAGGCACCACAGTGAGAAAACCACCACCGCAACCCCAAACCAAGTACACACCCAACCGCACCACACAATCTACCTCAGTAACCTCACGCTACAACTTACGCCCACGACAAACATCGTTTAAAACCTCCAGAAAACACACCCTACTAACCAAGTTCCGTAGGGCTGCCAGACCACTACCCTCCTCCTCCTCCTCCTCTCTTCTTCTCTTCGTCGAATTCTCCCCCACAAAGGGAAAGAAGACGAATAATCACCAGCAAATCACCAACCTCATCAAACAACACACGCCCCTACCCCCAACCCTCCAACTTAAATCTACACTCCTTACCCACCCGTCTAGCCCCCCCCGCATCCGCCCCTTTCCCCTCCACGATCCCCACCACCCCACCCACACACCGACCAACCTCCTCATCTCACCGAACCCCCAACCAACCCACCCCTAAGAAAAACCCCCCCCAAAGTCACCCCCGAGAAAACTCCCACATGTCATTTACCTATAAAACATGCTTCCCCTCACTATAAAACATCGTCGAGCGACTCAAGTCCCACGACAAACATCTACCTTCCCACCAGGACCGCCAGAGGTAGAATAATCAACAGACCCATCAGATTTAAAGACAGCGATACAAAAATAACACCCCGTTCTGACACTAAGGACCCAAGCCACACAACACACACCCCCTCCTTCCCACACACCTCCTTCACCCACCTTACCTACACCGATTTTGCGCATTGCCTCACTATATATTCCCAACCTACAACACCGCCTAAGAAAAACCAAATACAACCCAGACTCGCATTCCCCCTTCGTCCCCAGCCCTGTTGTCACGTGCGAATCCCCTTTCGGTTAGTAACCCATTCACCACACTAAACAGACTTCCTGTCAACCCCACACACCTCACTCCGACCCCCAGGGGGAAAGCTACAAACCATTCATACGAAAGGTTAAAGTAAAGCACCCCACTGGACACTTCGCCCGTGTACCACACCCACACCAAGCCCGGGCAGCCGCCCGCCACAACACAGAGGACACATTCTTACAGGTATACATTGACCTGCAAAAGAAACCTGACCGTCGCTCTCGTGTTTGGTGGAACTTTCTAAATACCCTGAAAATGACCCACCATTACTATGATTCTTTTAACTTCACCCTTGAGGCTCGAGGACGAGCCTATAATGAAGGAGAGGGAAGTAAAATGCCCCAGAACAAGAAGCCCACCACAGAAGCCACGAGCGAACACCACACAGAAACACCCGGAAGAAAGGTCCACAGAACGAAAGGACCAGCTGACCGAGCCCGCCATTCCAGGCAGGCCCAAGCCCGCAGGGCTAAACAGCTCCAGGACACACCCATTTACCTTTTCTAAACCGACCATTTTCCACACCTCACGTACACTAACCCCTCGTGTCCTACACTTATTAACTACAAAGATGATGAACAGGAATATACATTCATATTAAAAACACCCATGCCTGTCCCGACGTTGAGCCAATGCCAACACATCAGACAGCCATAATTATATCTATGTATGTTCTTGCATCCGAGAAGTAGATGTTATATATCTTAGAAGTTAAAGCACCCACGCTGTCCCTAGATCTCTTATATCATTTTCCATGACGAGTATAGATATATGTAACCCGTGCTCAGTCGCCCCTTGCATTGCTCCTCTAGTAACTAAGTATTAATATTAACATTCCCTAACATCTTGTCTTGCCAGACTAAGCTTCTGAAGACCCATCCCCCCATAAATCTATGTATGCAACCCTCAGGTTAAGTATTTTTATCCGCCATTGTGTTCATCTTTTTCCATTTACTTTCCACAATTGTCATACATCTTCCCCTTGCCTCCTTCGTATCCACAGTCCACACTACGCCAATTTACTTCGTGTCTTACACCTCTTACCCCAACCAGAGATTATATAAGATAACCTGGTTATCAGTATCTGTCATAAGTACCCCGAAACAATAACTAAGTACCCCTACGAACTGCCACTGTGGTTGGTATTTTATATTTAATAGAAAACGCAGTTCCCAGGGCCAACTAATAGTATCCATAACCCTCTGACTGATCACATAACTCTATCTTTTCCAGACTCATATACCACCCCATAGTTGCATTCCCCGGTAGCATTTGGCTAACGTATTCTACTGCCTTTTCAAACTTCCATATCAATTGTAGCCTAATGCCACCCCCACGCCCAGGGACCTTAGGGCCCAAATTTCCCTGTAGCCCTTGAACTCTCCCCCCCCTCTCATTAAGACACCCGCGCTTCTCGACTCTTGTCCGACCTAGCCTCTCTCTCATACCTCTTGAAGATCCTTGAATTGTCCGTTACTAACGCTCTCCAACCTTTTATATATATACTCCTATCCAGCCTACCTTCACTTAGTAGGCCAGAACAACATTAGAACTTTACTAGCCCCTTGCATGCCATCTATTCTCTTACAACACATTCACAACCCTGCACCCAATGGTCGTCGGTGCGAGGCTAGCCGCCCCGCCAGTAACTAACTTCTATTGTCATACTTCCAGATAAATGTGGCAGAGTTAGCAACCCAGTCTCCACCATATCCAGCAAACCCTACAATTAACAACCAGCCGAGTAAAACCAGCTAGCTAAGGCACCTTCGGTTTTGGTATTAAAGACACTCACATCTGTCTCATACACAGAGGGTTATTACAAACACTGGTGATATGGCAAGCCCCTAGCCACAGCCGCCGGACGACTATATCAGAGAGGGCGCCCAGCTCCCCCTTTTTGCCCACCCGAGGAGGGAGACCCCCACCCCCGCGGAGGTATACCTGGCCCCTGTTTTGACTCTCGAGTCATTGCCAGGTAGCACAGGAATTCTTCCTATCAATGAACTAACCATGAATGACTAACACCTTTACTAACCTCTATTACCTCACAATAAACCATTTACCTTTCTTGCATGCTCTGATCACTAAATTAGCACCTCAGCTATACCATAGAATGAAGATTGAACAATCTAGAGAGACACTCCTATCACAGCTGTCCCCATCCTCCTCGCAAAGTAGATCCAGTCTCTCTCCCCTAAATACGTCCAGTATAGCCAAAATAGTACCTCTTACTAAGGCTCAGTTATATGAAAATATAAAGGCTTCCTATCGCCCTGTGCCACAACAGTAAATACCATCTTACCTAGTCCCCATATCTATTGAGAGCTCAATTAAGTCCATAAGACTCGAGATCCCTACTGTCTGCAGGGTCCAGAACCGAGCCTATAAATCTACCTCCCGCCCCCAGTCAAATCAGTTGAAAGCTAGACACCAACCAGTGGTCACTACCCTGCAGTTTACCTCTAGCTCTGCCCTTGTGTTGTTCCGGAGTTGAGAGATTCCAGATCCGGCAGACTCCGTGGCAGAGAAGACTGATAGAAGCATCTGTCCATGTACAAGTCCTAACGTGCACCTTATAACCTTCGCACAAATTCGTGGGTATATAAGTGTGTAGCCAGCAACGATCATCAAGAGATCCGACTTGAGAACTTCCTACATTTTGGACCATCTGGACGGCCGAGGAACCAGTCGTTAGCCCCCAACATCACCGGAAGCAAGATAACCAGGACCAGATCTACCCATACTATTCAAGATTCATGTTACTAGTACTAAGTGTTATAGTACTAGCTTGATACGCACCTATTAACTTTCTATAAAGTGGCTAAGACCTTGCCCAGTGTAATTCATATTTAACCATTCCATTTGGGACGTACTAAGCGATCAGTGTTTTTTTATTAACAGGCGACCTTGACTCTCGTAATTACCTTATTCAGATATTAAAACTCTAGTGATATCTAACGTTCGCCCACTGATTCGTGTTCTACATATTTCTGCCTTAAGAATATCAAACTTAGTTCAGTACCCCCATGAGGTTGCTAGAGATTTCCGTGTTCTATAATATACGCGTCTAATCCTAACTGTGAGTTGCTACGTGGGCACGCGACCAGCCAGCAAGAGGTAAAATCAGTGACAGTGAATTATACGAATATATTGAGGTCTTCCAGTAAAATATAAACTTGCTAATTAAACCCGTGATCAGAAGAATATACCTGAACGTTGGAAGTGGGAGACTAGGCTCCATCCAAATCCGCAAATGCTAGCAGTTCCCTTCTATCATTTGTTTTGTGCAAATATAACTATCTTTCTATGCTCTTTATTTCTTTATTTCAATAAACGTGAACTTGTGTCGTGTTACTGTGTGTTTATTTTGTGTTCTCTATTCCTCATACCTTGTATTGTGCATGCAGCCTTCTATACCCAGTCATTCAGAACTCACATTACCCAAGTTAAACCTGTAGAAAAACAGGGCATAACACCCTGCTTGCAAGTCGAGGGTAGTGAACCATTTGGATCCGTATAGGGAGTCAAGGGAATCGTCTATTCGGGGTAAGGGCGTAGCGTCTTTAATGGTTATGTCATTTAACCTCCTGTAGTCGACGCAAAAACGGGTTGTCCCATCTTTCTTTTTGACTAAGACAACAGGGGAAGACCAGGGGCTAATGGACGGGGTGGCAATCCCGGCCTCTAACATTTCCTGGACTTGGCGTTCCTCTTCCTGACGTTGTATGGGGTTCTTTCTACGGGATGGTTGTCGTATGGGGGGGCCTGTGGTGTTAATGATGTGTTGTTCTACATCCGTCTGTCCGATTTCGGTGGGTTGTTGGGCAAAGACGTCACTGAATTCCAGCAGTAGGTCGTACATGCCGTTCTTTTGGTGGTCAGATAGTGTCTCAGGAAGAGGGGGCAATTGGAGGCTGGTAGGGGTGTCGTTACAATGTATGGGGAGGTCATCGAAAGTTTCGAGGTCTCCTATAATGAGACCTTTTGGTAATGTCAGGGGTTCCTCTGAGATATTAGCCACGAGAATGTGGTTGATACGAGCGGGAATGATGGCGGGTTGTAAGAGGCAGCGATGGAGGATAGAGGATGAGTTAGTGGGGGAAAGTACCAAGTGCGTATGGGGTATGGGCCGCAGATTCACCCATTTTTGATGGTGGGGGGAATTTGGCATTTATCCTGAACTACCGCTGGGCTAATGATGGTGGGGGATTGACTGGTGAGCAGGTGCTTGGTATTTATAAGGGGGGCAAGGTCACTTTGGTGGGGGTCACGCGTGAGGGGGGGATTAACGGCGCGTGTGAGAGGATCAGTGGGGCGCGGTGTGAGGGGGTTAGAAAACGGGATTTGTTGGAGGGTTGGTGGGGGGAGCGTTGTCGGTGGCAGTAACGATTTGTTTAGAGGTTATCTGGGGTTGGTGGGTTTGTCTGTCAAGGGGGGGTGAGTCAAGTGTGGGGTTCTGAAGTTTATTAGGGGTGTGAATTGTGGGGGGGGTGGAAGGGAGCTACTGACGAAAAACTGTCACAAGGGGGATTGGGGGGGTGGTGGAATAGCTGGGCATTTCTGGGGGCATGGTGGGAACATGGTTGTGTCCCTCGGTCGGCACGCGTAAGGGGGGGATTAACGGCGCGTGCGGGCGGTTCAGAAGGGTGCGAGGTGAGCGAGTTAGAAAACGGGATTTGCTGGGGGGACTGCGGAGGGTTGGTGGGGAAAAAGTTAGGTGTAGAACATGGGTTATTGGTGTAGGACTGGTGTATTGATTTGGGGTTGTTAACATTTCTGGGGGCATGGGGGAAACATTGTTGGGTAGATCGGTCGGCATTTTCTCTGGAAACATGTGTACATAAACATTGGATAGAATTAGGGTTACATATATCAGAGTCTGTCCTGAAAACATGGGAGGATTTATTCTGGACAGAGTTACGAGGATTGAGGGGATTACCGAGGGGGAGTTGCTTGGACTTGTCTTCTTTCGTTTGTTGAGGCATTTTTTTACTGAATTGAGTGAGGTTTTGAGAGATCTCGGGGCAAGGGGAGGTTTTAGGAGTCACCTTAGTGCTAGCTGCAACTTGGTAACCCTGAATCAGGTTTTGTTGAGGGGGAGGTTGTTTTTTCTTTTTGGGAATGGGTTTCTGCGTGATTGGTTTGTCAGAGGCTTTGGGCTGGAATTTGTTTTTTAATGAGATCAGCCTTTGGCCGCAGTCAATCTGGGCCTCTAGTTTTTGAAGGAGGTCAAGTCCAAGGAAACCATCATAATGTTACAGTTGGAGGAAAATACTGTAAATGTGTGATAACAACGAGCATGGGGGCCAGGAGTGGTTACTGATAGGGGTAAAGTGTCTCCTAGGAGATTTAAGTAAGTATCAGCAGCTGAGATGAGTTCTGTTTTGGTGTTTAACAAAGGGCCAAATCGTCGGGGATGTTTTTCATAGTAAGATTTGAACAAACATGACTTGGCAGCTCCCGTGTCGATTAGCAAGCGGACAGGAATGTCCTTGATTTTGGCCATGTAATAAATGGGGGCAGTGCGACTAGTTATGGCGTCCCCCGCCGAGCCCATCGTGGGCGGGGGATACTTTAAAAATCCTGGGGGTCGGTATCTACCTCTTCCAGGATTTCCTCGGTATCGTCTGAGGTCATGGTATGGGGGCAATTTCTTCCTCTTGTCCCCACTCCTCTTCATTTACAGAAATGCGAGGAGTAGAGGGGCGAGGTTTAGCAGAGTCACGAATTTGATGGAGGGCACACTGAGCATTACAGGCAGGGAAATCATAGGGGTTGATAATGACTAAGGTAGGGTTTTTACTTTGGTAGGTGTTGTAGTTGCTGCTCCGGTTGAAGATTCTGCGTGGCTGGGACGGTTGGAACCGGGGTCTACTGGGTTGGGGCTTGCCGGAAGGGTAGGTGGGTCTGTTGTTGAAAGATGAGGCTGGGTAGGCATTGTTGGGGTTTTGGTGGTTGGTTTGCTGCGGGTGCGTGGGAAACCTCTTGATTGCAGCAATTTGGGTGGGCGCTTCTGTGCGCACGGCCAAAATACGTCGGATCGTGATGAGGTCTTTTTTGTATCCGACGAAATCGTGCACCCGGAAATGGTTTTTTACTGCTGAGGGCAATATCGACACAAGGTTGACCAGAATTTGCTGTTCTTGTTGGATTTTGGTCAACGTGGGGAAAGAATTTTTTATGTGTTGGGCAAGCTTACTCACTGTGGTATCTAGATCGCCTTCGAATTTCGTGTCTAAGATACGGGTGTGGGCCACGAAAATGCCCAACGAAGGTTTAATGGCTTCTATCACTATTGTGCGAAAATCGTTCCAGGTGAGGTCAGAGTGCACTTGATAGGCCACCAGGGAAACGGCTTTTCCCAGGTGTGGTAATGTTACGGCTATTTTTTGTGCGTCCGTGGTATAAGTAACGTCAAGTAAGAGTTTCACTACGTCCATGAATACGTCGATCCCATAATTTGTTTCATCATAATTTGGGATGGAAGTGTGGGTAGGTTGCGCCATGATGTTCTCGTGTTCTAGCTGTTCCAAACTTGCAATGTAATGCAACCTTTTATCCGAATCAAGAACCACCGCTGCCGCCAATGTTATGCCCTGTTTTTCTACAGGTTTAACTTGGGTAATGTGAGTTCTGAATGACTGGGTATAGAAGGCTGCATGCACAATACAAGGTATGAGGAATAGAGAACACAAAATAAACACACGGTAACACGACACAAGTTCACGTTTATTGAAATAAAGAAATAAAGAGCATAGAAAGATAGTTATATTCGCACAAAACAAATGATAGAAGGGAACTGCTAGCATTAGCGGATCTGGATGGAGCCTAGTCTCCCACTTCCAACGTTCAGGTATATTCTTCTGATCACGGGTTTAATTAGCAAGTTTTTATTTTACTGGAAGACCTCAATATATTCGTATAATTCAATGTCACTGATTTGACCTCTTGCTGGCTGGTCGCGTGCCCAAGTAGCAGCTCACAGTTAGGATTAGACACGCGTATATTGTAGAACACGGAAATCTCTAGTAACCTCATGGGGGTACTGAACTAAGTTTGATATTCTTAAGGCAGAAATACGTAGAACACAAATCAGTGGGCGAACGTTAGATATCACTAGAGTTTTAATATCTGAATAAGGTAATTACGAGAGTCAAGGTCGCCTGTTAATTAAAGAGCACTGATCGCTTAGTACGTCCCAAATGGAATGGTTAAATATGAATTACACTGGGCAAGGTCTTAGCCACTTTATAGAAAGTTAATAAGTGAGTATCAAGCTAGTACTATAACACTTAGTACTAGCAACATGAATCTTGAATAGTATGGGTAGATCTGGTCCTGGTTATCTTGCTTCCGGTGATGTTGGGGGCTAACGACTGGTTCCTCGGCCGTCCAGGTGGTCCAAAATGTAGGAAGTTCTCAAGTCGGATCTCTTGATGATCGTTGCTGGCTACACACTTATATACCCACGAATTTGTGTGAAGGTTATAAGGTGCACGTTAGGACTTGTACATGGACAGATGCTTCTATCAGTCTTCTCTGCCACGGAGTCTGCCGGATCTGGAATCTCTCAACTCCGGAACAACACAAGGGCAGAGCTAGAGGTAAACTGCAGGGTAGTGACCACTGGTTGGTGTCTAGCTTTCAACTGATTTGACTGGGGGCGGGAGTTAGATTTATAGGCTCGGTTCTGGACCCTGTAGACAGTAGGGATCTCGAGTCTTATGGACTTAATTGAGCTCTCAATAGATATGGGGACTAGGTAAGATGGTATTTACTGTTGTGGCACAGGGCGATAGGAAGCCTTTATATTTTCATATAACTGAGCCTTAGTAAGAGGTACTATTTTGGCTATACTGGACGTATTTAGGGGAGAGAGACTGGATCTACTTTGCGAGGAGGATGGGGACAGCTGTGATAGGAGCGTCTCTCTAGATTGTTCAATCTTCGTTCTATGGTATAGCTGAGGTGCTAATTTAGTGATCAGAGCATGCAAGAAAGGTAAATGGTTTAGTGTGAGTTAATAGAGGTTAGTAAAGGTGTTAGTCATTCATGGTTAGTTCATTGATAGGAAGAATTCCTGTGCTACCTGGCAATGACTCGAAAGTCAAAACAGGGGCCAGGTATACCTCCGCGGGGGTGGGGGTCTCCCTCCTCGGGTGGGCAAAAAGGGGGAGCTGGGCGCCCTCTCTCTGTGATAGTCGTCCGGCGGCTGTGGCTAGGGGCTTGCCATATCACCAGTGTTTGTAATAACCCTCTGTGTATGAGACAGATGTGGGTGTCTTTAATACCAAAACCGAAGGTGCCTTAGCTAGCTGGTTTTACTCGGCTGGTTGTTAATTGTAGGGTTTGCTGGATGTGGTGGAGACTGGGTTGCTAACTCTGCCACATTTATCTGGAAGTATGGCAATAGAAGTTAGTTACTGGCGGGGCGGCTAGCCTCGCACCGACGACCATTGGGTGCAGGGTTGTGAATGTGTTGTAAGAGAATAGATGGCATGCAAGGGGCTAGTAAAGTTCTAATGTTGTTCTGGCCTACTAAGTGAAGGTAGGCTGGATAGGAGTATATATATAAAAGGTTGGAGAGCGTTAGTAACGGACAATTCAAGGATCTTCAAGAGGTATGAGAGAGAGGCTAGGTCGGACAAGAGTCGAGAAGCGCGGGTGTCTTAATGAGAGGGGGGGGGAGAGTTCAAGGGCTACAGGGAAATTTTGCCCCTAAGGTCCCTGGGCGTGGGGGTGGCATTAGGCTACAATTGATATGGAAGTTTGAAAAGGCAGTAGAATACGTTAGCCAAATGCTACCGGGGAATGCAACTATGGGGTGGTATATGAGTCTGGAAAAGATAGAGTTATGTGATCAGTCCGAGGGTTATGAATACTATTAGTTGGCCCTGGGAACTGCGTTTTCTATTAAATATAAATATCAACAACAGCGGCAGTTCGTAGGGGTACTTAGTTATTGTTTCGGGGTACTTATGACAGATACTGGTAACCAGGTTATCTTATATAATCTCTGGTTGGGGTAAGAGGTGTAAGACACGAAGTAAATTTGCGTAGTGTGGACTGTGGATACGAAGGAGGCAAGGGGAAGACGTATGACAATTGTGGAAAGTAAATGGAAAAAGGTGAACACAATGGCGGATAAAAATACTTAACCTAAGGATTGCATACATCGATGAACGATGACATTATAGTCGTCGTCCTAATAAGGTGATGAAACCTGGTTGATCTGTACTTGGCACAATACGACACAAGGACAGTGCCGCTATGTCGCATCAATGCTGGTGGCAGTTAATATTATAGACTTAGTTACTAGAGGAACAATGCAAGGGGCGACTGAGCACGGGTTACATATATCTATACTTGTCATGGAAAATGATATACGAGGTCTAGGGACAAGCGTGGGTGTTTGAACTTCTAAGATATATAACATCTACTTCTCGGATGTAAGAACATACATAGATATAATTATGGCTGTCTGATGTGTTGGCATTGGCTCAACGTCGGGACAGGGCATGGGTGTTTTTAATATGAATGTATATTCCTGTTCATCATCTTTGTAGCAAGGACAGTGCCGCTATGTCGTATCAATGCTGGTGGCAGTTAATATTATAGACTTAGTTACTAGAGGAACAATGCAAGGGGCGACTGAGCACGGGTTACATATATCTATACTCGTCATGGAAAATGATATACGAGGTCTAGGGACAGCGTGGGTGTTTTAACTTCTAAGATATATAACATCTACTTCTCGGATGTAAGAACATACATAGATATAATTATGGCTGTCTGATGTGTTGGCATTGGCTCAACGTCGGGACAGGGCATGGGTGTTTTTAATATGAATGTATATTCCTGTTCATCATCTTTGTAGTTAGGAGTGTAGGACACGAGGGGGTTAGTGTACGTGAGGTGTGGAAAATGGTCAGTTTAGAAAAGGTAAATGGGTGTGTCCTGGAGCTGTTTAGCCCTGCGGGCTTGGGCCTGTCTGGAATGGCGGGCTCGGTCAGCTGGTCCTTTCGTTCTGTGGACCTTCCTTCCGGGTGTTTCTGTGTGGTGTTCGCTCGTGGCTTCTGTGGTGGGCTTCTTGTTCTGGGGCATTTTAGTTAGACAGCTCGTCAAAAGTGTATTTTGGTGTAACATTTTGCAATCTAAATGTGTTCGGGTGTATGTCTTTATCTCTGTAGAAATTACGAAAGGTGGCCGTTGTTGTCGTGTATTTATTGAGAGGTTGAGGTAGGTTCTGTGCAAGTGTGTTTGCTATGGAAGTGAAGAAGGAGTTGAAGTAGGTTGAAATTTGTCGTTTATCGTGGCAAACCTGATCATTAATGGTGAGAGCAATATTAGTGTTAGACGAATCCCTTGTCTTGTTGCTGTAGCCTGTTGTTTTTAGGTGCCTCCATAGTTTCTTTGGGTTATTCTGATATTCCTCTGCCTTATTATGAAAATAATTATTTTTCGCTGATTTCATTTCCTACTTAGTTTATTCCTGGCCCTGTTGAACTCATGTTTCAGACCTTGATCCTGTCTATGTTTCGCTAGCCTTTATAACAGATTGTCTCTGTGTTCCAGATGGTGTAGTATGTCATTGTTGATCCATGGGTCTGACCTTGCTTTAATTCGTATGTCTTTCAGAGGAGCTATTTCGTCTAGGATGTTTGTGATGATGGTTCTGAAGCCAACCCATGCGTCATTAACGTTTGTACTTCCAAACACTGGAGACCAGTCTGTATTCCATAAAATGTCCAGAAATGTTTGTGTTTGTAAATTTCATTAATCGATTTTGGGAGTATAGTTGGTTGTTGTAAGGAACATAATAAAAAATAGTGGTTCTCCTTTTCTTTCTTCCTCGAATTCTGTACACCATAATATGAAGTGTTTCAGATCTTCCACAGATGCTCCGCACAAATCACATGCTGTGTCTCCTCCATGGTGTCTGTTCCTGTCTTTTAGTGGTAGGTTGTTTGTTCTGCATTTAAAGAAGATTATTGATGACGGTCGGTTGTCGTAAAGCTGGTCTTCACCTTTAATATTCTGCTTCCATTTTCTGTAGATTTCAAGACTTGACTTTTCAGCTAGTTCTTCCTTCCACAGTCTGCTATCCCAGGTCTTTCTTTTTCTTTTTAGTTCTTCTTTGGTCATAGTCTTAATATGGTTATAGTTTCCTATGATATTTATGTTTTCCTTGATGGTTTCGATCCAGTAGTCCTTCTTGAATGTCTTCCTTTCCCGCAGTACTCTTCTTAGAAGCTCACGTCCTTCATCCTTTTCACTTTCTATATAGTGTAGGTATTGTAACTGTCTTCCTATGATTCTTGTTTCCATGGACGAAGCACCGATTTCTCCCCTCAGCGCTGCAACCTGAGCATACCTTGGGGCACCAAGAATCTGCCTAAATACTGAGTTTTCAATTCTCTGTAGTTTCTGGATTTCGGCGCAGAGCTGGGCACCACAAACAAAAAGTCAAGTCAGCAAACACAAATCAGCAAACCCAGAACATAACTTCAGCAAATACAAATGTGCAAACCTTGTGAAATTTCTAGTCCTCAAATGCAAATATGCAAACGCAAACCGTTTTTTATTCATTTTAAATTTAAACTACAGAATCAAGGGTAAATCAATAAATTCAATCTCTAATGTCAATAAATATATATATTTACTTAAATATAATGTTGCCCAACTTCCATGGACCTGAAGGATATACATACAGGCTTTTATAGCTTGGAAATTGCTGTAAATTGCCAAAACATTCCAGAACATCACCCGCAGTGAAAGGGTTAATATATATAGCATAGGCCACTTAGTTTGTCCGCATGGGCAGTAAAACGTTGGGGCAACTTGTTTATGGGGAGAGTGCTTCAGTAATAATCAGTATTCGCAATTCCGCACCATTCAGGAGGTACGGCGGATCACAGAGGTGCAAGGAGGCGATTTATTCGTGGTCCCCCCTTTGGGAATGGCAATAGGCTATATATGCCTAGATAGGTCTACTTTAGATAGATTAAGTCATTTAATAGAAAGTAGCCTAGGCCTATTAATTTTAATGCTCAGAATAAAGGCCTAGCTTCAGATCAAAATTTAATAAAATTTTATTGTAGGCTAAATTTAGTCTAGGCCTATATGATACTTTCAAAATTAACACTTTCTACTTGACACTAATAAAATGAGTGTGATTATAGGCCTAGGCCTATACATAGAAGTTATAACATGCAATATTTAGCCTAGGCCTACATGCTTTGAGGCATTTTGATGGAATTAGTGACTGATTATAGCCTAGACCTAGGCCTAGGCTATATATTAAAGTTAGAATATGCAATATTTAGCCTACATGCTTTGAGGCATTTTGATGGAATTAGTGAGTATAGCCTAGACCTAGGCTATATATATAGAAGTTAGAACATGCAATATTTAGCCTACATGCTTTGAGGCATTTTGATGGAATTAGTGACTGATTATAGCCTAGACCTAGGCCTAGGCTATATATTAAAGTTAGAACATGCAATATTTAGCCTACATGCTTTGAGGCATTTTGATGGAATTAGTGATTATAGCCTAGACCTAGGCTATATATATAGAAGTTAGAATATGCAATATTTAGCCTACATGCTTTGAGGCATTTTGATGGAATTAGTGATTGACTGATTATAGCCTAGACCTAGGCTAGCCTATATATATAGAAGTTAGAAAATGCAATATTATTTAGCCTACATGCTTTGAGGCACTTTGATAGGATTAGGGTAGCCTAGGCCTAGCCTAATAAATTTACTTATATTAGTAATTAGCCTATAGGCCTAGGCTATATTTAGAAGTTAGAACATGCAATATTTAGCCTACATGCTTTGAGGCATTTTGATGGGATTAGTGATTATAGACCTAGGCCTAGGCTATATAGAAGTTAGACTTAGCCTAGGCCTACATGCTTTGAGGCATTTTGATGGGATTAGGGTAGCCTAATAACATTAGTTTAGGTTAAAAATGAACAGGCTATCAATCAAATTAACGATAGCCTAACTTTATAATCTTAAATTAGGGTAGATTATACAGTTATATAGCTCTTCTCCAAAGACATCTTCTTGGTAATTACAGGCCCATAGAAGGTTTCTAGGTGGGGCCAGGGGTGGCTTAGGTCCTCGATTTCTGCATGCTCTGCAGCATCACTGTCGGATGATGGTGGTGAACTGCTCCCCATGCTGTTGGCAGCTGCGGTAGGCATGATGGTAGACTCCATGTTCACTTCAATAGGCCGAAAATATAAACAAAGTTGAAGTTGTAGCAGGTTGGAAGTCTTGGACTGCTGTGTGTTGTAGGTGTTAGCTCGACGCTTGCTACTAAGTAAGTGAACAAACGTGAAGAGCCGATGTATAGGTATAGATTCCAGAACACAGGTAGTTGGCTTGGTCACATGACTTTTTTTGGCTGGAGCTGCAGGAGCGGCCCAGGGCTGGCTGGCGGCTGGAATTTGTATTTTGCGGACTCGAGGTTTGCAACATGGAGGTACTTTCCAGAGCTTCAAACCCGCAAATAGGCAGCCATTTTGGCGCCAACGCTAATTCGCCAACAAAATGACACTTCCGCCATGGCGGAATTGGCTATTTGCGGAAGTGTTGGCTAAAGTGCCCAGCTCTGGATTTCGCTTTTTGTGTAGCCAAGGATGCTCGAGCCGTACAGTATCGATGGTAGTGCTATACTCTTCCAGAAGGTCTTTCCAATCAATAGTTTGTTGCAGCTCTGGGAGATTACTGGCTAGGTCAGGTTTGCTAGTTTCTTTGCTTTTTCTAATGATATACCCTTTTGCTTTTTAAAACAGTTCCGCTTATCAGTTACTGTTATTCCTAAATATTTGATTTCATTAGTGACTGCTATGTTGTTTATCTCTACTGGTTTTTCTCTCATGTTATATATCAGTGTATGGCTTTTGTTCTTGTTGATGCTCAGGCCACAATCTTGTCCAATGTTGGTAATGAGGTCAATCATAGCGTGTGCTTGCTGTAGAGACTGAGCCAAAAGTAATCCATCATCAGCAAAGAAGAGGGCATTTAAGGTGAAGAGGTCATCTTGATACCCGTCAGCCTCTGATTCAAGTTTTGTAATTATATCGTATGTGACAATCTTGAACAGATTTGTTGACCCTGTACATCCTTGACGAATACCACTGGTTATTTCAATGTTCAGGGTTGAATTTTCACCCTACGTTATTTTTGTAGTATCTCCTGTGTATATGTTCGCCAGTGTGTCTATGACTTTGGGGTGGATTTGTACTTCATTAGTACTTCTATTAATTTGCCTCTCTTTACCGAATCGAATGCCTTTGCAAAATCTATAGACACAACTATTAGCGGCTTCTTATTTAGGAAACTCTTCTCCACACAGTATTTTAGCAAGAATAAGTTGTTTTCTATCCTACCTTCATCAGTAAAACCACTTTGAGTTTCCTTGGTTTCACCATTCTGGTTTAGATGCTCCTCAATCTTCTTTTTTATGGCTGTTGTCATAAAGAGTGAAATGCTAGGTTTTTCCAGGTTAAATAGGAATGGGAATTTATCCCCAGGCTACCTTTAGGATCAACCATTCCTGGTACCTGGCGCGGGGTACGAACCTCTGAAGGGAATTTAACCCCCCTAAAAACCCACAGGTTTTGAGATGCCTTGGGTGGGGTTCGAACCCTGGTTAGTGACGCACCACCATCACCACCAGGCCCGCGCGCTAACCCACTGTACTACCACGGACGTACAAAAGTATAGCAACCTTAGTCCGATTTTTAAGAACCACGGTGATGGTCTCTCGAGATGAGTTTATTGGACTTACCATCTACGACTATTTTCGAACCACGGTGATAGTCTCTCGAGACGAGTTTATTGGACTTACCATCTACGACTATTTTACGCTATACCTGACGTCAACTCGGGTTAGTATTATTGTGGGTGCGGGACATTTTCGAGGGCATTACAAAGAGCTTGTAAGATATATCGATCAGTTAGTGCTATTGGTCGCAGCTGGTTTGCTTTTGGTTTACTAACTTTTGGTATCATCACTGTTTTTGACAGTTTCCATTCTTCTGGTATGTTACCATCCTCCAGAATTTTGTTAAAGCTATTTGTCAGTTGATCCAGGCAGATGTCACTCTGAACAAAAGCTTTGTAAAGCTCAGGTTTCAACATGTCTGGACCTGTGGATTTGTTATTTTTTAATTTGGAGAGTGCATCTTTGACTTCTTGTCTAGTTATTATGGGGGGCCTCATAGGTATAGTTTTTTTCTCTGCTTTTAGAGAGTTCAGTTCAGTAAGTTGGAATTCGGGAAGTTTAGCCTTAACGTCGGCACTTCCCTAAGAGGTTTTGTTATTTTTCTTTTTGTGACTTTTTGTGACGTGCTCTATTTGTCTAAAAATAAATATATCTCATTTTTCATCCCTTTTTCTGAAATCTTCTTTCTTCTCTCTTCTTTCTTCAGTCTTGTTTCTTCTCTCTTCTTCCTTCATTCTTGTTTCTTCTCTCTTCAGTCTTCTTATTTCAGTTCTTTCAATTTTTTCTCTCGTACTCTCCACATTTGATAGATTGTCTGTTTCACTCTATCGCTTATTTCTTTGTTTAATAAAAGATGTCCGATGACTTGGTTTTCATTTTCAATATAAGGCTGTTGGAACCCTGGATCTTTTATTCTGCATGCTTTATAATATGAACAGTGTAGTAGAAAATGTTTTAGGTCTTCTGTTCCTTCCTTACACAGATCGCAGTGTCTCTCCTCCCACATGCCTATTTCTATCTTTTAGATTTAAGTCCTACATCTGTAAAATATTATATATAGATGCCTGTGTGAAATGCTAGGTTTTACCAGGGTTAAATAGGAATGGGAATTATCCCCAGGCTACCTTTAGGATCAACCTTTCCTGGTACCTGGCGCGGGGTACGAACCTCTGAAGGGAATTTAACCCCCTAAAAACCCACAGGTTTTGAGATGCCTTGGGTGGGGTTCGAACCCTGGTTAGTGACGCACCACCATCAGCACCAGGCCCGCGCGCTAACCCACTGTACTACCACGGACGTACAAAAGTATAGCAACCTTAGTCCGATTTTTAAGAACCACGGTGATAGTCTCTCGAGATGAGTTTATTGGACTTACCATCTACGACTATTTTACGCTATACCTGACGTCAACTCGGGTTAGTATTATTGTGGGTGCGGGACATTTTCGAGGGCATTATACCATATTTCTTTTTAGTTAGGCTAGTCCCTAGCCTCGTAAGGTCGTAGGGTATTGTAGCCTTTTTGCCTTAGCTATCTCAATATGGTTTTTAGGGTTTACGTGACGGGTGCTCCACGTAGCTACCTGGTCACGTTCCTTAGCTGCCACCAATGAAATTCTAGGTTTTACCAGGGTTAAATAGGAATCAGTGCTCTTTAATTAACAGGCGACATTGACTCGTAATTACCTTATTCAGATATTAAAAACTCTAGTGATATCTAACGTTCGCCCACTGATTTGTGTTCTACGTATTTCTGCCATAAGAATATAAAACTTAGATCAGTACCCCCATGAGGTTAATAGAGATTCCGTGTTCTACAATATACGCGTGTCTAATCCTAACTGTGAGCTGCTACTTGGGCACGCGACCAGCCAGTAATAGATCAAATCAGTGAAGTTGAGTTACACGAATATATTGAGGTCTTCCAGTAAAATAAAACTTGCTAATTAAACCCGTGATCAGAAGAATATACCTGAACGTTGGAAGTGGGAGACTAGGTTCCATCCAGATCCGCTAATGCTAGCAGTTCCCTTCTATTATTTGTTTTGTGCGGGAATGATTATCTTTCTATGCTCTTTGATTATTTACTTCAATAAACGTGAACTTGTGTCGTGTTACCGTGTGTTTATTTTGTGTTCTCTATATCTCATACCTTGTATTGTGCATGCAGCCTTATATACCCAGTCATTCAGAACTCACATTACCCAAGTTAAACCTGTAGAAAAACAGGGCATAACAATAATACTAACCCGAGTTGACGTCAGGTATAGCGTAAAATAGTCGTAGATGGTAAGTCCAATAAACTCATCTCGAGAGACTATCACCGTGGTTCTTAAAAATCGGACTAAGGTTGCTATACTTTTGTACGTCCGTGGTAGTACAGTGGGTTAGCGCGCGGGCCTGGTGGTGATGGTGGTGCGTCACTAACCAGGGTTCAAACCCCACCCAAGGCATCTCAAAACCTGTGGGTTTTTAGGGGGGTTAAATTCCCTTCAGAGGTTCGTACCCCGCGCCAGGTACCAGGAAAGGTTGATCCTAAAGGTAGCCTGGGGATAATTCCTATTCCTATTTTTAACCCTGGTAAAACCTAGCATTTCATTTTGGTGGCAGCGGTGGGGTTGACAGGAGGTCTGTTTAGTGTGGTGAATGGGTTACTAACCGAAAGGGGATTCACGCGTGACAACAGAGCTGGGGATGAAGGGGGAATGTGAGTCTGGGTTTTATTAGGTTTTCTTGGGCGGTGTTGTAGGTTGGGAATATAGTGAGGCAATGCGCAAGATCGGTTTAGGTAAGGTGGGTGAAGGAGGTGTGTGGGAAGGAGGGGGTGTGTGTGTTGTGTGGATTGGGTCCTTAGTGTCCGAACGGGGTGTTATTTTTGTATCGCTGTCTTTAAATCTGATGGGTCTGTTGATTATTCTACCTCTGGCGGTCCTGGTGGGAAGGTAGATGTTTGTCGTGGGACTTGAGTCGCTCGACGATGTTTTATATTGAGGGGAAGAACGTTTTATAGGTAAATGAAATGCTAGGTTTTACCAGGGTTAAATAGGAATGGGAATTATGCCCAGGCTACCTTTAGGATCAACCTTTCCTGGTACCTGGCGCGGGGTACGAACCTCTGAAGGGAATTTAACCCCCCTAAAAACCCACAGGTTTTGAGATGCCTTGGGTGGGGTTCGAACCCTGGTTAGTGACGCACCACCATCACCACCAGGCCCGCGCGCTAACCCACTGTACTACCACGGACGTACAAAAGTATAGCAACCTTAGTCCGATTTTTAAGAACCACGGTGATAGTCTCTCGAGATGAGTTATTGGACTTACCATCTACGACTATTTTACGCTATACCTGACGTCAACTCGGGTTAGTATTATTGTGGGTGCGGGACATTTTCGAGGGCTAAAAATCGGACTAAGGTTGCTATACTTTTGTACGTCCGTGGTAGTACAGTGGGTTAGCGCGCGGGCCTGGTGGTGATGGTGGTGCGTCACTAACCAGGTTTCGAACCCCATCCAAGGCATCTCAAAACCTGTGGGTTTTTAGGGGGCTTAAATTCCCTTCAGAGGTTCGTACCCCGTGCCAGGTACCAGGAAAGGTTGATCCTAAAGGTAGCCTGGGGATAATTCCCATTCCTATTTACCCCTGGTAAAACCTAGCATAACATTGGCGGCATCGGTGGTTCTTGATTCGGATAAAAGGTTGCATTACATTGCAAGTTTGGAACAGCTAGAACACGAGAACATCATGGCGCACCCTCCTCACGTTTCCATCCCACATTATGATGAAACAAATTATGGGATCAAAATATTCATGAACATAGTGAAACCCTCACTTGACATAGCTTATACCACGGACGCACAAAAAATAGCCGTAACATTAACGCACCTGGGAAAAGCCGTTTCCCTGGTTGCCTATCAAGTGCACCCTGATCTCACCTGGGACGAATTTCGCACAATAGTGATAGAAGCCATTAAGCCTTCGTTGGGCGTTTTCGTGGCCCACACCCGTATCCTAGACACTAAATTCGAAGGCGATGTAGATGCCACAGTGAATCAGCTTACCCAACACATAAAAAATTCTTTCCCCACGTTGACCAGAATCCAACAAGAACAGCAAATTCTGGTCAACCTTGTGTCGATATTGCCCTTAGCAGTAAAAAACCATTTCCGGGTGCACGATTACGTCGGATACAAAAAAGACCTCATCACGATCCGACGTATTTTGGCCGTGCGCACAGAAGCACCCACCCAAATCGCTGCAATCAAGAGGTTTCCCACGCACCCGCAGCAAACCAACCACCAAAACTCCAAGAATGCCTACCCAGCCTCATCCTTCAACAACAGACCCACCTACCCTTCCGGCAAGCCCCAACCCAGTAGACCCCGGTTCCAACCGAACCAGCCACGCAGAATCTTCAACCGGAACAGCAGCTACAACACCTACCAAAGTAAAAACCCTACCTTAGTTATTATCAACCCCTATGATTTCGCTGCATGTAATGGTCAGTGTGCCCTCCTTCAAATTCGTGACTCTGCCAAACCTCGCCCCTCGATTCCTCGCATTTCTGTAAATGAAGAGGAGTGGGGACAAGAGGAAGAAATAGCCCCCCATATCATGACCTCAGACGATACCGAAGAAACCCTGGAGGAGGTAGATACCGACCCCCAGGATTTTTAAAGTATCCCCCGCCCACGATGGGCTCGGCGGGGGACGCCATAACTAGTCGCACTGCCCTCATTTATTACATGGCCAAAATCAAGGACATTCCTGTCCGCTTGTTAATCGACACGGGAGCTGCCAAGTCATGTTTGTTCAAATCTTACTATGAAAAACATCCCCGACTATTTGGTCCTTTGTTAAACACCAAAACAGAACTCATCTCAGCTGCTGATACTTACTTAAATCTCCTAGGAGACACTTTACCCCTATCAGTAACCACTCCTGACCCCCATGCTCGTTGTTATCACACATTCACAGTATTTTCCTCCAACTGTAAACAATATGATGGTTTCCTTGGACTTGACCTCCTTCAAAAACTCCAGGCCCAGATTGACTGCGGCCAAAGGCTGATCTCATTCAAAAACAAATTCCAGCCCAAAGCCTCTGACAAACCAATCACGCAGAAACCCATTCCCAAAAAGAAAAAACTTCCCCCTCAACAAACCCTGAGTCAGGGTTATCAAGTTGCAGCTAGCACTAAGGTGACTCCTAAAACCTCCCCTTGCCCCGAGTGCTCTCAAAACCTCACTCCATTCAGTAAAACAATGCCTCAACAAACGAAAGAAGACAAGTCCAAGCAACTCCCTCTCGGTAACCCCCTCAATTCTCGTAACTCTGTCCAGAATAAATCCTCCCATGTTTTCAGGACAGACTCCGATATATGTACCCATAATTCTATCCAATGTTTATGTACACATGTTTCCAAAGAAAATGCCGACAAATGTACCCAACAATGTTTTGCCCATGCCCCCAGAAATGTTCAACTATCCCACAACCAACACCAACTCCCTTGTGACAGTTTGCCGTCAGTAGCTCCCTTTTCCCCCCACACAATTCACACCCATAGAAAATTTCACAACCCCACACTTGACTCGCCCTCTCATGACCAACAAACTCACCAGTCCTACACCAATAACCCATGTTCTACACCTAACTTTTTCCCCACCAACCCTCCGCAGTCCCCCCAGCAAATCCCGTTTTCTAACTCGCTCACCTCTCACCCCTCTGAACCGGCCGCACGCGCCGTTAATCCCCCCCTCACGCGTGCCGACCGAGGGACACGACCATGTTCCCACCATGCCCCCAGAAATGCCCAGCTATTCCACCACCACCCCAATCCCCCTTGTGACAGTTTTTCGTCAGTAGCTCCCTTCCACCCCCACACAATCCACACCCCTAAAAAACTTCACAAACCCACACTTGACTCGCCCTCTCATGACAAACATAACCACCAAACTCACATAAACTCCAAACAAACCGTTACTGCCGCAGACAACGCTCCCCCCACCAACCCTCCGCAGTCCCTCCAACAAATCCCGTTTTCTAACCCCCTCACACCGCGCCCCACTGATCCTCTCACACGCGCCGTTAATCCCCCCCTCACGCGTGACCCCCACCAAAGTGACCTTGCCCCCCTTATAAGTACCAAGCACCTGCTCGCCAGTCAATCCCCCACCATCATTAGCCCAGCGGTAGTTCAGGATAAATGCCAAATTCCCCCCCACCATCAAAAATGGGTGAACCTGCGGCCCATACCCCAAACTCACATGATATTTTCCCCCACTAACACGTCCCCCAACCCCCATCGTTGCCTCTTACAACCCGCCATCATTTCCGCTCGCATCAACCACATTCTCGTGGCAAATACCTCAGAGGAACCCCTGACATTACCAAAAGGTCTCATTATAGGAGACCTCGAAACTTTCGATGACCTCCCCATACATTGTAACGACACCCCTACTAGCCTCCAATTGCCCACTCTTCCTGAGACACTATCTGACCACCAAAAGAACGGCATGTACGACCTACTGCTGGAATTCAGTGACGTGTTTGCCCAACAACCAACCGAAATCGGACAGACTGATGTAGAACAACACATCATTAACACCACAGGCCCCCCCATACGACAACCATCCCGTAGAAAGAACCCCATACAACGTCAGGAAGAGGAACGCCAAGTCCAGGAAATGTTAGAGGCCGGGATTGCCACCCCGTCCATTAGCCCCTGGTCTTCCCCTGTTGTCTTAGTCAAAAAGAAAGATGGGACAACCCGTTTTTGCGTTGACTACAGGAGGTTAAATGACATAACCATTAAAGACGCTACGCCCTTACCCCGAATAGACGATTCCCTTGACTCCCTCTACGGATCCAAATGGTTCACTACCCTCGATTTGCAAGCAGGGTATTGGCAAGTGCCTATCAAGGCCGAGGACCAAAAGAAAACAGCATTTTCCACTAGTGGTGGCCATCACTATGAATTTAACGTCCTAACCTTTTGGCCTCTGTAACGGACCCGCCACTTTCTCCCGTTTGATGGAAACGGTATTACATGGCCTAACCTGGGAAACCTGCCTAGCCTATCTGGACGATATTATTGTGTACTCTCCAACCTGGGAAGAACACCTCCTCAGGTTGAGACAAGTCCTGCAAAGAATCCGAGCCGCCGGGTTGAAATTAAAACCCTCAAAGTGCGTGATTGCCCGGAATAAGGTAGATTTTCTCGGACACGTGATATCTGAACATGGTATTGCGCCAGACCCAAAGAAACTTCAAGCCATACAAAACCAAACCCCACCCACCACGGTTAAAGGAATACGTTCGTTTCTAGGTTTAGCCACATACTACAGACGTTTCGTCCCCCACTTTGCCACCATAGCCAGACCCCTCCACCAACTTACCCACAAAGACACCCCGTTCGCCTGGACACCGGAAAGAGACCTCGCATTTAACACTTTGAAGCAAAAACTAATCCAAGCCCCTATTGTCGTTTTCCCTGACTACCAGAAACCTTTCTGTCTTTATACCGACGTATCTCTGTACGCCATAGGTGCAGTCTTAGCTCAATTCAGAGATGGAAAGGAACATGTGATAGCGTATGCCAGCTCCACACTCACCCCACCCCAACAGAATTACGCAGCCACCAAGAGAGAGTGCTTAGGGATCATTTGGGCACTCAGCCACTTCCGGTCATTTGTGTTGGGCGCAAAACTCGAAATAATTACCGACCATCAATCTTTACAATGGCTGCGTAGGTGCGAAACCAACTCAGCCATTTTGGTACGTTGGAGGGAGAGACACTAGAGGACTACGACTTTACCATACAATATCGTCCCGGCAAACTCCATACTAATGCAGACGCCCTGTCACGCTTGCCAGTACCAAAAGACCCCCCCACCAACCTAGCCGCTTTACAAAACACTCAATTGGTATCTACCCCACCCCCCGACAGAATGCCCCCCCTGCCCCCTCCCTAATTCGCTCTTGGGAAGCACGAAACAGACCTCCCTGGACACCGTTAAATTGCTCCAGGAGACTGACTCGCTGGGGAGATCAACTTGCCACAGACACTGGTCACATAATCTTGGACCCCACCATAGCCCACGACTACATGATTGCCATCCACGAGGGAAGCGGCATACACCTTGGACAAAAGAAAATGTTAAAGATCTTCACAGACCAATACTGGACCCCCAACCCCTCCAAAATTGCACAACGAGTGACAGAATCCTGCAAACCGTGTTTATTGGGAAAGGATAGATCACGCACCCAGGCCCAGCTGGTACCATTTCTGCCAACAAACCGTTCCAAGTCCTATCCCTCGACATCATGGGCCCGTTCCCTTCTTACGCTGGCAACCGCTATATCGTCACATTTGTAGACGTATATTCAACATTTTTAATAGCCTGCCCAGTTAAAGACCACACAGCCACCACAGTCGCCACACTGCTTGCCACAGAAGTGTTCCCTATATTCGGCCTTCCCCTTGCTCTTCTATCGGACAATGCCCCCGAGTTTAGTGGACACGTTTGGCAACAATTCACCCAACAATGCGGTATTAAGATTAAACACTCATCCCCGTACTGGCCTCAATGAAATGCTAGGTTTTACCAGGGTTAAATAGGAATGGGAATTATCCCCAGGCTACCTTTAGGATCAACCTTTCCTGGTACCTGGCGCGGGGTACGAACCTCTGAAGGGAATTTAACCCCCCTAAAAACCCACAGGTTTTGAGATGCCTTGGGTGGGGTTCGAACCCTGGTTAGTGACGCACCACCATCACCACCAGGCCCGCGCGCTAACCCACTGTACTACCACGGACGTACAAAAGTATAGCAACCTTAGTCCGATTTTTAAGAACCACGGTGATAGTCTCTCGAGATGAGTTTATTGGACTTACCATCTACGACTATTTTACGCTATACCTGACGTCAACTTGGGTTAGTATTATTGTGGGTGCGGGACATTTTCGAGGGCATTACAATTATTGTGGGTGCGGGACATTTTCGAGGGCATTACACCACATTCCGTTTTAGTTAGGCTAGTCCCTAGCCTCGTAATGTCGTAGGGTATCGTAGCCTTTTTGCCTTAGCTATCTCAATATGGTTTTTAGGGTTCGCGTGACTGGTGCTCCACGTAGCTACCTGGTCACGTTCCTTAGCTGCCACCAATGAAATGCTAGGATTTACCAGGGTTAAATAGGAATGGGAATTATCCCCAGGCTACCTTTAGGATCAACCTTTCCTGGTACCTGGCGCGGGGTACGAACCTCTGAAGGGAATTTATGTGGGGATCGGTTTTTACAACTTACCCGAAAGAGGATTTATGGAGCTCCGATCTTACTCTCAACCATCTGAACAATTTAACCAGCATACCTAAACTTCGTTAAATGCGGAAATAGCCTCACGAAAATATCATGCCCTGGTGGGGGCACGAACTCTCGACCCTTGGGTGTGAGGCAGGCACCTTACCAGTTAGACCAATAGAGATATCCCACTTGGCCTGTTCCGCTCAGGGTATTTCCGCATCCGAGGTCTGTTTAGGCTAGCCTATTTTCACTGACTTTACACTACTTCACCTTCCGGGAAGCGAAAGCTCCGAACAGAGAGGAACGAACAGAGAGGAACAAGCTTGAGTCGAATCGACCGAGAGTCCGTCAGAGAGATGAACGGGAATGGTGAGTCAACTTCACTGAGCGATGCTACACGCACCTACAAACTGCCCAGTTGGCAACTCGCTTGGGCGGCTGGCAACTCCACAACCCAACCCAATCGAGTCTCACAACACTCCCTGCTCTCTCCTATCCTCTTCCTTGTCCTGTGGGGATCGGTTTTTACACCTTACCCGAAAGAGGATTTATGGAGCTCCGATCTAAAGGCCGCGTCATACAGAGGCCGAACGTACTAGGACAAAGTCCCGAATAGGATAACTTGCAAAACAAATTCAAATTTCAGGCGGGTCGGGTATATTCTGCATAATTCGGCATACGTTCCGTACTATTCGTGGGTTGGTCTGATGTTGGTCTGATGTTGTTCATGTATGTTGCCGACATTCCGGAGAGTCGGGAAAAATTTAGTGGCTACACTAAATTTCTACGAACATTCGGGTAAAAAAACCGTTACAAAATGGTCGGATGTTCGTCGGGAATTATTCGTAACTCGTTCGGAAGTTGTTCTGATTAATTCGTAGTTCGGTCTTCTGTTTCGGGACTTGTTCGGTACTTTTTTCAATTGCCGAATTTGTTAGGATCTACCCGAACAAATCCCGAACAAATCCCGAACAATTCCCGACAAAAATTCGATAAAATTACGATGATTCCCTCGTATTCCAGAATAAAACCCGCACGAGTTACGAATTTTCAGAACAAGTTACGATCAAATTCAGACAAATATACGAATAATGTAGGATGTCTGCTCGATGTATCTTGTTTAATTAGGAATTAAATCCGAATTGATTTCGAACAAGTAGAATAGCCTCCTTCTAAAATTAGAGGTTCGCTATTGCTCGCCAGGAAAAAATAGACACCTAAAAGGCACGAAATGTCTTATAGGCTAATATTGATAACAGAATGAGGCGAAAGGTCTCAAAATAGCCAAACTAACGGAACGAACGTCTTAAACCTCAAAACGAATATGCTAAACATGTGGGCCTCTTCTAAAATTAGAGGTTCGCTATTGCTCGCCAGGAAAAAATCGACACCTAAAAAGCACGAAAGGTCTTATAGGCTAATATTGATAACAGAATGAGGCGAAAGGTCTCAAAATAGCCAAACTAACGGAACGAACGTCTTAAACCTCAAAACGAATATGCTAAACATGTGGGGCTCTTCTAAAATTAGAGGTTCGCTATTGCTCGCCAGGAAAAAATCGACACCTAAAAGGCACGAAAGGTCTTATAGGCTAATATTGATAACAGAATGAGGCGAAAGGTCTCAAAATAGCCAAACTAACGGAACGGACGTCTTAAACCTCAAAACGAATATGCTAAACATGTGGGAGAAGGGGGTCCAGAAAAAGCGAGCATGTTATAGATACCGGTACCGTACCTCTGTTCTGCCTCTGGGTTCGAACACTACGATTATTTATGGGTATATCGTTATTCTGGCCTTCATTAGTTGCTTTTATTGAGATTAGGAAGGACAATAATTAGGTTAGGCTACGTTAGTCTTACGTTAGGTGGTACATTATAATACAGTAAACTCGATTACAATACTTTGTTATTATAACTTACATTTTGTCTAGGTGTATTTGAAAACGAATGAGAGGTGGAAGGATGGAGTGAGGAAGTACATGAACAAAGGCGGTGCTGGTTGGGGGGAGGGGCGTCGACTGACTGGGGACAGAGGTGCTACAGTCGTAAAACAGTCTGATGTTGTTCTCATAATGTTCTTCTCTATCGGTTGTTTGTCGACATCTCATCGGTTAAGTTCGGTTAATTATCCTAAAGCATTCCAATGTCATTCGGATCTGTGTCTGATGATTCGGGTATGGTCGAAAATCATTCTTTGCATAACGAGTGTAAGTTCGATTCATGTTCGGTAGTTGTTCGAGATTTTGTCGTAGGTCGTTCTTCACTATCGGATATTATTCTGAACTCGTTCGGGCCATGTTCGTAATCTTCAAATTTCGGGAGAGTCTCGGCTGTATTCGGTAAAAATGTGCAAGTCATCCTATTCGGGACTTTGTCCTAGTACGTTCGGCCTCTGTATGATGCGGCCTTTACTCTCAACCATCTGAACAATTTAACCAGCACACCTAAACTTCGTTAAATGCGGAAATAGCCTCACGAAAATATCATGCCCTGGTGGGGGCACGAACTCTCGACCCTTGGGTGTGAGGCAGGCACCTTACCAGTTAGACCAATAGAGATATCCCACTTGGCCTGTTCGGCTCAGGGTATTTCCGCATCCGAGGTCTGTTTAGGCTAGCCTATTTTCACTGACTTTACATTTAACCCCCCTAAAAACCCACAGGTTTTGAGATGCCTTGGGTGGGGTTCGAACCCTGGTTAGTGACGCACCACCATCACCACCAGGCCCGCGCGCTAACCCACTGTACTACCACGGACGTACAAAAGTATAGCAACCTTAATCCGATTTTTAAGAACCACGGTGATAGTCTCTCGAGATGAGTTTATTGGACTTACCATCTACGACTATTTTACGCTATACCTGACGTCAACTCGGGTTAGTATTATTGTGGGTGCGGGACATTTTCGAGGGCATTACACTGTGTGTTGTCATAAATATCTTCCTCGCTCTTAATCTCCTTTTTATAACTTCTATACACTTCTAGGCTACTCTTCTCTGCCAACTCCTCTCGCCTTCTTCCCGAATCCCAGTCCAGAACTCTTTTCTAATGTCGTCCTTCTTAATATTTGCTAAATTTGTTTCTCCTAACTTCAAATTCCCTACATACTTTCAAATTTCTGCAGTCCAGGGATCTTTACTATTTCTAAGTTTTTCCTCTGTGATTCTTCTTAGCAAGTCATTACTTTCCTCTCCTACTAAATATTTAAGATATTTTATGTTACCTTCCATAATTCTTGCCTCCACTGATGAGGCTCCTATTTCACCCCTTAAGGTTACCTTTTGGGCATATCTGGGTGCCCTAATATATGTGTCTAAAAACCCTATTCTCTATATTTTGTAATTTATTTATTTCTGTTTTTGAAAAACCTATAACATTCGAGCCATACAGGACTACTGGTATCACAATACTTTTCCAATATGTTTTTCCAATAAGTATCTTATTACAACTTTGTGATATTACCGGGTATGTAAGGTTAGCCATTCTATTTGCTTTATCCAAAGTTTCTATTTTCTGGGTTTTAAATTTTTTTTTTATTATCATTAATTTGTATTCCTAGATATTTAATTTGTTTTACCACTTCTATTTCTCGTATGTTGTTTGGTTTGTTTTTCATATTAAATATAAGGATTTTACTTTTGTCTTTATTTATACTTAAGCCACACTCTCCCCCTATCTCTTATTAATTTATCTATTACTCTTTCTGCTTCCTGGATTGTATGAGCCCGTCATCGGCATAAAACAATGAATTTATTTTGAAACACTCATCTACAAACCCTCTTTTATTTTCTAACTGCTTAATTATCTCATAAGTTATTAATTTAAATAATGTTGTGGACCCCGTACAGCCTTGTCTGATGCCGCTTGTTACCTTAATCTCCGTCTCATTTACTTGCCCCTTATTTATAATTGTACTATCTTCTTTATATATGTTACTTTAATTACTATGTCTATAACATTTGAATTTATATTGTAATCTTTTAATACTTTTATCAGTTTCTCCCTTCTGATTGAGTCATAGGCCTTTTTAAAGTCTATTGAGATTACTATGAGTGACTTCTTTTGTTTAAATATTTTATCTATACAGTATTTCAATATAAAAAGATTATTTTCGATTCTACCCTTATTTGTAAACCCACTGTGTCTCCCTTACCTCTCCATTCTCCCTAATGTGTTCTTCTATTTTATTTTTAATTGCTGTCGTCATGAAAAGTTTATTTTTATGATATGTCTGTTAGAGCGATTGGCCTCAATTCATTTACCTTTGGTTTATTTACTTTTGGTAACATAACAGTTTTTGACTTCTTCCACTTTTCTGGAATTACATTTGTGTCCATAATATTATTAACCCGGGAACTGCAGGGAAACTCTTAAGAGTTCCCCCGGCGGACTGCGGGGAGACTCTTAAGAGTGAGAGAGAAAAAAAATCAACTTTTGACATCGAAAAAAAAAAATATATATATATTTTTATTTTTGTATTTTTTTATTTTTTTTTGGCCCCTGGGCCATGCAAAATCTCAGTCCTCTACCTCCCCTCCTTCCCCACTTTCCTCCTCTCCTTCAGTTATCACCTATTTTCCCTGTTATTCCCTTATTCTGAGGTATATTTTCGTGCTAACATTAGAAATCCGGTTGCAGGGTGTGGTCATCAGTGATAGCAAGCGAATGCAAGAGAGAGAGAGAGAGTATCGATCGACTGTGTCTCAGTGGCCTTGGGGGAAATTGGTGGGAAAGCAGCTTGCCTCACCCATACATTATACAACTCGCGGGCTATATCTCCGATTTTGACCATCCAAACGCTGTTTTCACTCGTTTTATTGTTGTTTCAGGTTAATACCTTTATAATCAACCCATAATAGGCGCATATGGATAAGTATTAATGCTATTAATGGTACAATGAATATTTTAGTGACGGAAACACCTCAAATACATGCACACAGGGAGAGGTGTCTAATTACCCCCATGCGCACTTCAGAGGTTAAAGCACATTGCAATTTTTCTAAGTACTTATCACTTTGTGACAATGCTTTATAAACTCAGGTTCCATTGCATCAGGGCCTGCTGCTTTTCTATTCTTTAATTTCTGTATATTTTCCTTTAATTCTCCCACTGTAATGTTTGGTTTCTCCTTGTAGTTTATGTTTTTATTAACTCTTAAAGCCATTTCCATGTGTTCCCGTAACTCCTCTGTTATAAAGACTTCTTCAGTTCAGTTCAGTTGCTGGTCGGGAAGCTATGCCTTTGCAACGGCGCCTCCCTTTTGTCGTGTTTTCTGTTTTCTAATTTAACAGTCAAATTTATTATGTGCCTTGTTCTTCTTCTTAACGTTGAAGGGCAGTAAAGTTTTTCAGCTTATTTCGCCCTACCCTAGTGGAAGTGGTCACGGGGAAGATGGGTCCACAGCGGCCTCCTTGTAAGGAGGCCCAAACAGCAGGGGCCCAGGAGGGGCTGCAGAAGGGCAACAAGACTCCCAGGATACGAGAACTGAAGGGATGAAGAAGTGATAACTGATGAACGATGACACCCATCAGACACGTGGAGAAGTGAAGAATCGAGGACGGAATGGCCAACATCAACCCCAGAAACTGAAGGCGGTCCCGGCACCGACAGAGGGGGCCCTCACACGGGACCCCGAACCAAGCTGGCACCGATAGAGGGGGGCTTCACACGGGAACCCCGAACCCAGAACTGACCACCGGGTGCAGCGTCCCTCAATCATGCAGTGCCACTTGTCATAGGTCCAGGGAGCGATGGCCACGTACACCAAACAGCGAGGTTGCAAGGAAGCGCAGAGTGAAGTTAGAAGAGGCAGATGATCAGAAGATGATGAAGGCAGAGCAGTGTAGAATGGTGCAAGGAGATGAAGCCGGGGGGAGGGAGACCACCGAAGCGGCAGACGACTCCCACGGACGTCCACTCACCACCGTAGCCCAGCAGAGACTCTCCAGTTTGGGACTTCTAGTTCAGTAACTTCAGTGCAGTTCAGTTCAGTAGATGGTCGGAATGACTAAGCCTTTATAACGGCGCTTTCCTAAGATTTTGGTTTTAGTTTTATTTATTTATGTGTCGTGCTCTTTCACTGTGATTCTTTTCTTATAGTCGCTCATGTTTCCTCCAAATCTTGTAGATGAAGTTTTTGGTTCTTGTAGTATATTAAGACTAATAAGGCCCTGGGCTTCCTGCGCAGGAATCTCACCAAGTGCAACACAAACATTAAAATTCTAGCATTTAAAAAACTTGTTCGGCCACACTTAGAATACTGCGACACCGTCTGGGATCCACACACTCACAACAATATAAGTTAACAAGAGGCCATACAAAACAAAGCTGCAAGATGGATCAGACGTGATTACAGACACACTATATACATCCGTCACTTTGCTCAAACAAGACATTAAACTCGACCCACTTGCAACAAGACAAATGCACAGACAACAGGTGTTATATAAAGTCACTAGCAATTCTTAGTAGACATAGATAGACAAAGATATATAATTACACCCTACAAGTATACGGTTTATAAGACGCAGCCATATACCTAAAATACCACACGTATCAGGCAAGCACAGACATATTTAGACAATAATTTTTTCCCCGCAGCATCCAAGAGTGGAATCACCTCCCACCTCATGTAGTTAATAGCCCCACGTACCTTGATTCATTTAGAACTAGGATCACCAATCATTACATCCCTAATCCTGATCCTGTCCCCACCCATTAGTTCTAAAAAGCACAACCCCAGCATATCATGCCGTCCGAGAGCGGCCCTCTGCGGGTCCCTCAACGTAAACGTAAACATCAACGTAGTGTAAATATTTTTCATAAAAAACTGTCTTCCTAGTAACTTATCCTCGTCTTCGATGTAAGGTTGTTGCAGCAACGGTTCCTCTCTTCTCTCCTCTGTAAATTCCCTGCACCATATATAGTACAAAGTGCTTTAGATTCTCCATCACTGCTCCACACATTAAGTCACATTTAGTATCACCTCCACTATATCGGTTTCTATCTTTGAGCTGTAGGTTGTTGGTTCTTCCTTTGAAAAATATCACTGATGCTGGTCGGTTATCATCCTCCGTCCGAGTCATCCTCATCTGCTGCATTTCCACCACCACCAACAGCGAAGCCCCCAATATACGGAGCGACGCTAGGAGGTCCTCATCAGCGATCTCTGTAGACACAGATCCAATCTTCCCATATACAAACACCCCACCTGACGGAGAACCAGATACCTTGCACGTCACGTCCCAATCACCCAACTTCGACATCCTCTCTGGCGGGGAGAAGAGAAGATCAAGGTAGTTCATGGGCAGCCCCACACAGTGCCACACCACCCCCAGGTACCCGAACATCACCTTCCGCCACATATTTCCCTAAGAGCACGGGTATATGTATATCCTTAACCAAACACTTGAACACCGGCCAGCGATCCTTCTCCCGGAACAGTAGACATATCTTGCTAACTAGACGCCATTAGTTCCTGTGAGTGCAGATAGAGAGATGGCACATGCATGACTACCCAATCAGCTGATTGGCTGGAGAAGTAAGAAAGAAGGGCAAAACAGAGGGGAGGCGTTTGGCACCAGGGGGGGGGGGGGGGGGAATTTTACCCCACCTTACCCTATATATATATATTATAATGGTAAACCAATATTTAGCATATTCATACCAAATGTGATACATGTTACGATGTTAAGGAAATTATCCAAGTTATTATTCTTTGGGCATTTTATTGACGAGTAAAGAATATATCAATATCTCCACTACATCTGACATTATAGGCTATTGATGTAGGCTACATTCATATTTCTCCCTACCAGGAATTCACCGGAGACCTTTGCGCCAGGCATCTCAAAAACCTGGGGAGTTTTCAGGAGGGTTAAATTATCTTCGCACCCAGGATTTCCCACCGCTGCCACCAATGAAATACTGGGTGCGAAGCGAATTTAACCCTCCTGAAAACTCCCCAGGTTTTGAGATGCCTGTAGCGGGGCTCGAACCCTGGATGAATTTTAACCCTCCTGGAAACTCCCCAGGTTTTGAGATGCCTGGTGTGGGGTTCGAACCCTGGTTAGTGACCATATCACCCTAGTAGGTCAACCAGACCCGCACGCTACCTCACTGTACTACCACGGACGTACAAACTAGGATAGTAACCGCGTTCTCCTTGAAAGAACCAGGTGATAGTCTCGTGGTGATTCACATGATGGGTTTATTAGACTTCGCCATCAACGACTATTTTACACTATCCCAGACGTCAACTCGGGTAGTACAGTATTGGGGTTGCGGGATTTTTTCGAAAAAAAAAAATGGAGAAGGTACCAGAATATAATTATACATACATACATACATACCTATGTTATACCTTTTTATTTGTTCCAGAGTGTGACAAGTGACCTAAAATATACCGTATGTATTTATAATGCATACGACATTCCTATTAACCTTTTCAATACGTTGTCACCTTTATTTATATATTTTAGGCTTTCATGGAACAATTGTATTCAGGTTGGAAGGATTTGTTGAGAGGCAAAGGAATAAGAGACCTACGAATAATGTTTTCCTCTCTGAAATCTAGAGGTCGATCCTTCCTAAGAAGAGCAATTAGACCGAAAACACAAAATGTCATCATCATACTGAAGAGGTTAACACTTTCAATATTTGTGGACGCTTTTTAATTTTATTCTGGCTCTGATTATATAATTTTATGCAGGATTAGGAAGGTCAAATGCAACTCAATCAAGCCTCTCACTCCCTCAGATCCTTCTTAAGCTCAATAATATCGTCGATTGATAGCCAGAATAACTGCAAAATGCCTCACAATCCTCAAAGGGTTAAAAACTCGGGGATATAAATTAATGTCATCCAATTGTTTCTACTCTGGGCATCCTTGTGAGCCTCTTCTTGTCCTGCATCACTGCCATACGTCTCATAAACTCCTCCGCATCCATCTTCCCTTGGTTCCTCAGCATCCTTGAGAGCGACTTACTCCTTGCCCTTGCCGCCGCCCTTGCCCTGACCCTGGGGTGTCTAAGGGTATTGGTGGTGGTGTTGGTCTTCAGGTGAGCTCTGTACGCCACCTCCCCCACCAGGATAACCAGGGACACCACTATACCACCGACAAGGATCAGGAAGGCTGTTAAGATGTGACTGAAATGAAAGAAAATAATACAAATGATAACTAAGAGTGAACAAGATAATCGAAACAGATGGAAAGTTAGTTTGAGTATATTATTCATCTAATGTGAATCTAATGGTGACTGAAGTGGGAAGTGGGTTGGTGGTGTTGGAGTTGGGGAACCTACAGTAAACAGGCTGGGAAAGAGTAGACCCTACAGAGATGGAACGATATCGCTTGTACAAGTAACTGGTACACTATTTTATGATAAGCTTGAGACAGTGAGCATTTATTCAGCTTGGATTCACTCAGTGACGTTATTGCCTTACTAATTTGCTTAGCTTTTTCTCAGAGATATATGAAGCAATAGGGCTGCACACACACACACACACACACACACATACACACACACATACACATACATACATACACACACACACACACACTAACCTGAAGCCTAGTTTGGAATAGGAGCTTGGTGTGAGGCAGGGGTAAGGCTGCCCCCACCATTGCATGTAGGTACGATCCAGTATCCCTCCAAATGCCATCTTTATCAGTCTGACCAAGGAAACAATATGTAAGACAGGATTAACACTTTCGCTAGTAGGCCTACCACACATATTTACATTTTATTCTGGCTACCGTTGGTAATATGCCACCACAGAACATAGCCAGGGTGGCAGCTATATATATGAAACCGAGCGAGAAGGGGACAAGAAGCAGCCTTCCCCACTCACCCCACGCCCCTCTTCCGCTCAAACGACTACGCCGGACAGCAGCAAAGACCAGAACAGCTACCCACAGACTCAACAGGCCGGGTGTGATGAACGATTAGTAGAAGTTAATTATTATTAGACTAGCCTAAAGCAGATCTAAAGGTCAAACACATGAAATATGATTAGCAAAATAAATCAGGATACTTGATACCGGGAATTAACTTACCAATACACTCACACAGCGCAGATGATCGGTTAGGGAGAGCCGGTTATAAGATTGCGGTTGGGCATGTTGGAAACAAAGATGGCACAATAGCACACCAAAGGGAGAAATAAGGGAATGATGATGTTAACCCTGTCCGACATAAGTTGCTAACTTACTTACTTACGGGCAGAGCGCCCGGTATTTCCCTCACAACACTTTCTCTGACACTGAGGTACCGGTAGAAGTCGAAGGTATTTGGGGTTGCCACCAACCGACAGATTCTGATCTAACTTACCTAAGTTACTGAGCTCAATATGATGCAAATGCGTCATATAACTTACTTATTGAGCTACTTCACTACGTTCATATGACGCGATCGCGTCATATGATACTCTTGGGCTTACCGCCGTATGACGCAATCACGTCATATATTACGGAGAGGGTTAAATGATCATGGAAATGAAAACATACTGCTTATATGTCAGTCCAGTGTCGAATGATAACATCTATGAAGATTATGGGCGATGATGTATGACCATTTGATGTGTATGAAGGCAATAAAACACTACGAATGGAAGAGTGTTTACTGGGTGAAATCTTTTGAAGCTCTGCTGGTTATAATAATAATAATAATAATAGTTCTTAAAGCTAGCGCATGCTAAGCTAGCTAAGGATAGCTCAATAAGGCCGATTAGGCGTATTTCCATTGGGGTCCTGTACTACTACCCCATCCCTTTGCTCATGAGGGATGGTAACGACTCAGTGCTTGTGAAAAATCTTTAATGCGCCGAGCGTGGGCGCAAACCCGGGCCTTCTGGGTGGAAGTCCGAGACGCTAGTCACTACACCAAGCGAGCCGCTTGGCAACCAAGGGTTGCCTGCCAGTTGCTAGCGTTATCTATGAAAAATATCTTACCGCACTGGGTTTGATGATACAATGATTTATATATGATAATAATCATATATTTTTTTTTCTATATATGACTGAGGGAGGCAAAAGGCAGAACTGCCAGTGACGAGTGACGAGTTGAAAAAGTGACAAGGCCAAAATCAAGGGACATTCGAGCCAAAATACCTGGACACACGGAGTTTGAAGCAATTTAAGTCGTAGGATGAGGGAAAGACTGATTCTGGGAGAGAGTTCCAGAGCTCAGCTGTTGAATAGAAGAAAGATTTAGAATAACGTTTCACTCTTGGTTGGAGAGTTGCACAGAGTAGGGGTGGGATTGTGTTGAGAGACAAGTGTTACATGCTCTACGAAGATGGGGTGGTATACACTGAGAGAGCTCTGAGGAACACTGATTATTGTAATAGTGGTAGAATATTGAGAGAGATGCAACATTGTGACAAAGAGAGAGAGACTGCAGAGAAATGGTGAGTGGACGAGAGTTAATGAGACGGAAGGCTTTCTTTTCTACTTTGTCTAGAAGTTCTGTGTGAGAGGATCCTCCCCACACGTATGAACAATACTCAATATATGGACGCACTGTGCCCCTGTACGAAGCAAGAAGCTGTACAGGGGTAAAGAACCCCCAGAGGCAGTTGACATGGGGTTAGATGTGCTGCAACGGCTGTAAGCCCAGACTGCAGCCAAAGGAGGCTCACATTTAAAAAAAATAAAAATAAAATAAAATAAATTAGCCACCGGTGAATCTACTTAAACACATCCCAAGGAATAGGGTCCTGCGAAAGCCAAAGAGCCCCAAAACTATTCCAATCTCGACACCTACCAAAACCACTTCCCTGACTACCGCCTCCACGATATGTAAACATCAGCCATCTATCACGACGACCACCCCCTGTGTCAACCCGCAGGAATCACATACACCTGCCCCTATCACCATAGTGGCTCCAACAACGCAGACCACTCAGATCCCTACTCAACATCAACGATGGGTACCCTTGCTGACAGATGTCGAATTCAACCTGCCATCATGCCCCCCCCCCCCCACCGTAATGTCGCCCTGGTTACCAACATCACAGATGAGCCTCTCACCTTACCCAAGGGCCTCATGATCGGCGACCTTGAGACATTTGATGCGGACACATGTACGACGCCTACCAGCACGTCCCAGCTCCTACTTCCCTCCATCCCTGATGAGCTGACAAACGATCAAAACCAGCAGCTCCTGAAAGTCCTTCATGAATTCGCTGATGTGTTCGCCCAAAGTTCCACAGAGATCGGACAAACCAAGGCTCTCGAACACCTGATTCATACCACAGGCCCCCATCCATCAGCCCTCCAGGAGAAAGAATCCCTTGCAACGTCAAGAGGAGGAGTGCCAGGTCCAGGAAATGTTAGACACGGGGATAGCGACTCGTTCAGTCAGTCCTTGGTCGTCCCCCGTCAATTTAGTAAAGAAGGACGGATCCACTAGGTTCTATGTGGATTATCGTCGCTTGAAAGACGTCACCAAGGACGCCACCCCCTACCCCGGATAGACGACTCCCTGGACTCCCTACATGGTATTGAACGTTAACGAAATAATGCTATATTATGTCCCATATGCAAATTGTTGTATCTCCCTGCTTATACTGTATACTACACTGTATCAACATGAATAATTTACTTACTTTTCTCAATAATAGTAAACTCTATAAACTCATTAATACACACATTATCTATACTGTAGAGTACATATATGATTAACCATACATATCTTCCTTAGATCAAGTAGGCTACACCTTATTGAGCTGGAACAGAAATCACCTTAGCCAATCACAGCATCTTCTCTTATTTGATAAATAGTCACTAGTACCGTCCTGAAAGTGTATAACTGTGTTGGTTTAAGCTATCTTTTAACTTCAAATTTTAAAAATAACATACTCTTCGTCGAGGACGGTAGCGTAGGGTAGCCGCTTCCTGTAGCCAAAGTGCCAGTACGCTTTCAGATAGTTCCCAGGAATCTGTAAGTTAATTTTATATATACAGGTATATATATATATATGTAGTCTATATATATATATATATATATATATATATATATATATATATATATATATATAGAGAGAGAGAGAGAGAGAGAGAGATATATATACATATACATATACTGTATGTAGGCCTATATATATATATATATGTATATATATATATATATATATATATATATATATATATATATATATATATATATATATATATATATATATATATATATATATATATAGTATATATATATATATATATATACGGTATATATATATATATATATATATATATATATATATATATATATATATATATATATATATATAATTTATATATTTATATATACAGTACACTATATATATATAATTATATATATATATATATATATATATATTTTTTTTTTTTTTTTTTTTATATAGAATCATTCTCCAAAGCACACAGTCAATGCCCAAAGAATATTAACTACTCAAGTAATGTGTTCACATGTTGGCAAGTGAAGCATTATATCTTAGCTTGGTAAAGGTAAGGGAAAGTTAAGGAGCTTACGAGAAACTGCTTAATGGGCGACGCTTATTTCCAAGGATTTACACTGTTCAATCTATTGTGATTTGAAAGCCCACACTCCTAGTACACAGGAATGACTGCATAATTTAGGTTGTTGCAGGTTACCTTACCTAACTTTGACACCAGATACAGTTCCCAAGACATGAACCTGAGATACACAATTATGTTGACAGCTGCGCCTGTTGAGTTAATGGAGTGTAACGACGTGTCTGTCAATCAGTGACACTTGCCAGCAACGGACAGGACGCATCAATACTAACACTAGTAATTACAATATGCAACATATGAACGGGTCTGCTGGGTCTCATTTCGTTAACCCTCTCTGGCCTTTCAACACGATGACGCAATTTTCTTATTACTGTATTCTGGTTAACATTAGACGGTTTTCTTTAGCTTAAATCTACCTCTAGGACTCAGAAGGGTAAATATATACTTAAAACTATTTGAAAAACATAGGTCCTCGTAAACTGCATAGAGTCGCATAATGTTAGCTATATTAAAAGGCAAAATGGCGTCATCGTACGGAAGGGGTTAATAAGAGGGTAGAAGGAAAAAAGTTCGCGACAAGCATAAACTAACCGTCTATTTTAATGCTACGTTTAGGCTGGTTAAGGAGTATCATATACTGTATATATTTATCCATCAAAATAGGAGAATAAAATGGAACTTGTGGAGGTGAAACACGATTTACGGGCGCGAGCGTGAAGGAATGGTTAATAATGCTTTTAATATAATGTTCTAAACTATCCCAAACTAAAACTACTTTCTGCTTGATACTTGCATTTGGTAAGTGCGTTTAATAAATCAGAGAGCTAGCTGATCGTGGATCTGAGTTAGTGCCTTATAGAGTATACTCAAACACAATATTGTAATTCTGGTGCAGTATTAGTATCATATAGTATCATTAGTATCATATAGGTTACTTGTGTGATAAAGCAGGTGCCCTTGAGGATGTAACTGGCTGAGAGGTAGTCAGAGAAGAAGGCATTCTTGGGGTCAGCCATAACATTGGCCAGACCATGCTCCTGGGAGCTGAAGTACAAGCTGGGATCCCTCTCTAGGCCCTCGTAGATTTTGCGGTAGCTGGTCTCTTTAGATGTCTGGGGGTAAGAGGAATATATAGATTACCAAGTACGCTACTCATTCTCTCAATTAGCCTACACTTTCACACTTACCCTTTCCTGAGAGTCTGTTGGCACAAAAGAATGCATTCCCACATTCACACAAACACACACAGGAGCTCTTGAGCATGTAGCTGACGAACAGTTGGTCAAACAAAAATGCCAGTTTGAGGTCGGCCATAACACTAGCCACAGACTCCTCTTGGGTGCTGAAGGACAGAATACAATCTTTTCCTAGAGTCTATAGACACTAGTAGATCCTACAGTAGCTGGCCTCTAGGAATGTCTGGGAGTAGAACAATTATATAGATAAACGAATGAACGAATTGCTACTACTACACAAACTTACATACACACCCTCTTCAGATATCTGTGGTCATGGAGGATGTAGGTAATTGGAGGCATAACTCGGTATACACTCATGCACACTTATATATTCACTCGATTACTCTTGTAAACACACACACTTCTGGAAATAAATGAAAAAGCAGGTAATCACATTCCATACTTAAGAACTTTGGCCGAGGTTGTTCCTTTTAAGAGCTCTTTTATATTGCCGTCGCTAGAAACAAATTGAGAGTCCAGTAATAGATATTAAACCTGAAGCGTTTTGGCCGTGGATGTTCAAGACGTTGGTAATAGTGACATTGAAAACAAATTTGAATTCCAGCAATAATTATCCAGCCTGAAGTGCCGTGTCCATTAATATTCCCTTCGATATTACTATCTTCCACCCTGGGGAAGCGAAAAACTATTCCAGTTAGGAGAAGGGCAGGACGATGGAGAAGGCAGTGAGGACACCGGAATAGGAGGCAAGTATGACCAAAGTGGTGAATCAGAATGCATTGAAAGGCCGGTAATATGTAACGAACCAGTAGATCTCAACCAGAGTAAACTCAACCTATTCTGTTAGTTTAGGTTAAGTGAAGTTAGGGTGTAACTTCAAGTTGGCATAGCTTTATTGGCCCTGGATGAGATATATTTTAAATAATGAGCCATTGGCTGAGTTGTACAGGGACCAACCTGAAGTGTTTTGGCTATGGCCGTCCCCTTCAAAATTCCGATCCTCCATCCCGGGGCATCAACGGCCTGCTCGAGCGAGGAGAAGGGCAGGGCAATAGAGGAGACGGTGAGGAAGGAGGTGAGTACGGCAGTGTAAGAGGCGTACAGAACCAGGGAAGTGAACCAGAACACCCACAACACAGCACGGGTGTGGCCACTAGTAGGCAGGATCCACGAACCTGGAACACAGGGAGACATTCATAACATTTTCATACTAGCCAAAACATATTGAGTGGATTCACTAAACGGGGAGCAATCAGTAGTTCAATATACTGTACATGCACATGTACATACACAGGGTGAGCTATAGCCTACAAAGCAGTACAAGACAATGTTATAATTATACACAATATAAGTATCTTTTGTCTCGATATGTTACATGTGACACGATTCAGTTAGTAATAATATGAGTAGGCCTACATGAAATAAGATGCAAGTAATTATGAAAATAAAATATTTAATAGTTATGTAAGTTCTTAGAATCTGACTAATCTCTATACTGAATAGAACAATATAATTATGATAAAGTTATAGGATACAATCATAGGTCAAAGGAAATGGTCTCGCAAGTACACAGGAACTTAATTAAATGAAGACTGAATATTTATGCAAATAACTTAGTCTGTCCGCACGCCTGAATCCTAAAGAAGGAAGTTAGCTCGTTTCCTTATACGCCCAAGATATGTTCTCGACCGCGTAGGAAGGGTAACTTATCTAGAAATCGCTTTAGATGAATGGTGTACCTTCTTATGTTGTAGTGTAGATATTGATTTCCTACTATCAAATGCCTTTAATTATGTCTATCTATCTATCTATCTATATATTGCATGACGCCATGACCCCCGAAGGGGTGGCCACGAACAAAACGCCCCCATGCACCTCTGTTCCCAGTCAGTCGACGCCCCTCCTCCCAACCAGAACCACCTTCATCCATATACTTCTTCACTCCATCCTTCCACCCCTCTTTCGGTTTACCTCTCCCTCTCTGTCCTTCCACCTCGCTCTCGTACACCCTCTTAGTAATTCTCTCGCTTCCCATACGTTCCATATGGCCGAACCTTCTCAAGGTGTTCCTTTTCACACTTTCCAGCACATCTACCTCCACACCATACCTCCTTCTTTCTTCCTCATTCGTCTGTCTATCCCTCCATGTAACTCCGCGCGCACTTCTCAAGTAACTCATTCCACCCCTCTCACTCTTGGTCTGAGTTTCTCCACCAACGTCCATGCTTCGCTTCCGTAAGTCAGTGTCGGGATTACCACACTGTCATGCAAGGACTTCTTCACTTCCATACTGACCACCCTATTTCTTGTTACTGCTTTCAGCATTCCTACAACCCTCTTCCCCTGTTGCACCCTCTCCCACACTTCTTCATCCGTACTCCCATCTTTACTCGCTCTTTTTCGCACACTGTTCCAAACATATTTACCAGACCCTGCAACTCCCATTCATTATCTCTCATCAGAATTGTATCATCAGCAAACAGCAGTACAGGTAGCTTCCACTCATTTCCCTCCCTTATCAGCGATACACCAACATCCACTGCTCTTCCTTGTATTTCTTTCATGACTCCATCCATATATACAATAAACAACCACGGGGACATCACACACCCCTGTTTCAACATTCAGATCAATATTCAGATCGAAGAACTCGCTCTGCTCATTCTCCACACATACTGACGCCTTTGCACCCTCATAAATGCTCTTCACTGCTTTCAGCAACTTGCCATCTACTCCGTATATTCTAAGTACTTTCCACATACCTTCTCTATCAAAATTTGGTTGTGATCCAACAAGAGGTTCCAGAGTTATTGTGTAAAACCAAATGCTTAAGAATAACTTGAAAAATTAATAAAAAATACATAATAATCAATTTGAGCGATTTCAATAGGGATTCCCTGCCAATAAGCCAAACGATTTCAATAGAGGTCCCCCTCCACCCCCCTTATAGGTTGAACGCCTAATACTACGCAAATAATGAATGTGGAGGCAAAGAGAAACAGCGTAGCAACCTAACCTTGCTGAACGAGACAGGAGAAGAGTATGAAGGCCACATTATAGGAGTCAGCGAAGTGTGGATCCTCATGAGTCTTGAGCTGTTGCACCATGAGCCAGAACCCCAGCGTGACTACCACCAGTAGGACCAGTATGGCTGCCCAGGTGCCCCAGTGGAAGGACAGAACGAATGTGTCCCACCCGATTACCTCCATGGACGCGTTTCTTTGGACGTACAGAGTGTAACCAGAGTATGCTGGAAAAAAAATGTTTTTAAAACTATTCTTACTTCAAAACTTCTTAAGCATTTCTCTTCTCATAATCTACTCTCAGATCGCCAGTAAGGATTCGTTAGGGGTTGCTCTACTAGGGATTTTCTTTCATAACTTACTAACTCTTGGTCATCCTCCTTTCAGGACTTCGGTGAGACCTTTTCTATTGCGCTAGACATATCAAAGACCTTTGATAGAGTCGGGCACAAATATCTAATTTCTAAACTACACTCATTCGGTTTCATTCTCTCTATCTGTGTCTTTATCTCTAATTTCCATTCTGACCGTTTCATAGCTGTGGTTGTGGACAGCCATCGTTCACTTCCTCAACCTATGAACTCCGGTGTTCCTCAGGCTTATGTCCTCTCATTCTCTTTCTAATATTTATTAATGATCTTCTCAACTGTACCTCCAGTCCTATCCATTCATATGCTGATGACTCTACCTTACACTATTCAACTAGTTTTCCAGAACCCCCAAGCAAGCAATCACTCAAAAAATCATGTGATGATGCCATAACACACTTATCTTCTGACCTATTAACCATTTCCATTTGGGGCAGAGAAAATCTTGTTGTTATCAATGCTTCTAAAACCCAATTTCTCTATTTATCTACTCGTCAAGACCTCCCGCCGGACCATCCCTTATACTTCAACAATACACAAATCAATCCTTCATCTTCTCACAATATTCTAGGTGTCTCTTTTTTCTGATTTCACTTGGCAAGACCATATTACCACTCTTGCTAAAAACAGCTTCCCAGAAGCTGGGTCCACAGCACTTCTTGACTAAGTAGAAAAGAAAAAAACTTTCGTCTCATTAACTTGTAGGAATTGGTTTTTACACCATACCCGAAAGAAGATTTATGGAGCTCCAATTTACTCTCAACCATCTGAACAATTTTACCAGCACACCTAAACTTCGTTAGGTGCGGGAATAGCCTCCCGAAAATATCAAGCCCTGGTGGGGGCTTGAACCCTCAACCCTTGGGTTGTGAGGCAGACATCTTACCAGTTAGACCAATAGAGATATCCCACTTGGCCTGGTCGGCTCAGGGTATTTCCGCATCCGATTACTGTTTAGGCTAACCTATTTTCACTGAATTTACACTACTTCACCGTCCGGGAAGCGAAGGCTCCGAACAGAGAGGAACGAACAGAGAGGAACAAGCCTGAGCCGAATCGACCGAGAGTCCGTCAGAGAGATGAACGGAAATGGAGAGTCAACTTCACTGAGCGGTGCACATACAAGGCACCGTGTGCTACACAGACACACTAACGGAACAAAGGGATGCACTCCTTCCACCTAACAAGTCATATCCTACACCACAACCGACCGGACAAACATCCTCAGAGAAGACGTCCTCCAAGACTTCAAGGAAGAGTGGAAAATAACCATAGCTGGCACACAATACAGTAACATCAAGTCAGAGTGGTCAGTGTGGAAACACTCCATCTACAAGAACAAAGCCTTAAACACCGCGGCTCTCCGCCTCAGAACAGGACACACCAGACTGGGAGGGCATATGTACAGGATGGGACTGCAAGCAAATGAAAATTGCCCGTACTGCCTCACACCTGAGACAGTGGAGCATTATCTACTCCACTGCCACAGACATTACAGTGCCCGCACCCACCTCAGAAGTGTAGTAACCCAACAAGGAGGAACATTCAACATCAAGCATATCCTAGGTGGAGGAGACCTACCACAGCACAGTAAACATGTCATCGCATCAGCCCTAGGAACCTACATCAGAACAACAAACAAAATCACAAGCATATAAAATTACCATCCAACTGAATCTGTACTATACCACCACTGATCATCATCATCATCATCATCTCTGACCTCACCCTCACCTTGACTTAAATCACACAGTACACATAGAGCAGTACTGTACTGTATCACCACTGATCATCATCATCTCTGACCTCACCCTCACCTTGACTTGAATCACACAGTACACATAGAGCAGTACTGTACTGTACTACAACTGATCATCATCATCATCTCTGACCTCACTCTCACCTAGACTTAAATCACCCTGACCTCAAAAGACAACGACAAACTCCCCCCATATACAGTACAGTAGTATAAAATCCACCTTTACTATCTCTCCTAACCCCTATTATACTAACAATTGTTCTTTTCACCCCTCCTAAAACGCCTGTGCAGTAATCTGGAGACACCATAACCCTCCAAGCAAACTGCACATTTAAACAATAAGAAGAAGAAGAACGGCCCAGTTGGCAACTCGCTTGGGCGGCTGGCAACTCCACAACCCAACCCAAGCGCGTCTCACATACACTCCTGTAGGACAAGATAATGTGATAGGAGAGAACAGGGAGTGTATGTGAGATGCGCTAGGGTTGGGTTGTGGAGTTGCCAGCTGCCCAAGCGAGTTGCCAACTGGGCCGTTAGTGTGTCTGTGTAGCACATGGTGCGTGTTGTGCACCGCTCAGTGAAGTTGACTCACCATTCCCGTTCATCTCTCTGACGGACTCTCGGTCGATTCGGCTCAGGCTTGTTCCTCTCTGTTCGTTCTTCTCTGTTCGAAGCCTTCGCTTCCCGGAAGGTGAAGTAGTATAAATTCAGTGAAAATAGGCTAGCCTAAACGGATCAGATGCGGAAATACCCTGAGCCGACCAGGCCAAGTGGGATATCTCTATTGGCCTAACTGGTAAGGTGTCTGCCTTACAACCCAAGGGTCGAGGGTTCAAGCCCCCACCAGGGCTTGATATTTTCGGGAGGCTATTCCCGCATCTAACGAAGTTTAAGTGTGCTGGTAAAATTGTTCAGATAGTTGAGAGTAAGATCGGAGCTCCATAAATCCTCTTTCGGGTATGGTGTAAAAACCAATTCCTACAAACTCACATCCAACCACCAATTCTTTGCAATCTCCCTCTCTTCGTCGCAGTGTTGCATCTCTCTCACTATTCTACCGCTATTACAATAATCAGTGTTCCTCAGAACTCTCTCAGTGTATACCACCTCCTCTACGTAGAGTACGTAGTGTAGGAATTGGTTTTTACACCATACCCAAAAGAGGATTTATGGAGCTCCGATCTTACTCTCAACCATCTGAACAATTTTACCAGCACACCTAAACTTTGTTAGATGCGGGAATAGCCTCCCGAAAATATTAAGCCCTGGTGGGGGCACGAACTCTCGACCCTTGGGTTGTGAGGCAGACACCTTACCAGTTAGACCAATAGAGATATCCCACTTGGCCTGGTCGGCTCAGGGTATTTCCGCATCCGATCTGTTTTAGGCTAGCCTATTTTTACTGACTTTATACAGTAGCACCCGTCTTGCAACACAATCCCACCCCTACACTGTGCAACTCTCCAATCCAAGAGTGAAACGATATTCCCAATCTTTCTTCTATTCAACAGCTGAGCTCTGGAACTCTTTCCCTGAATCCATCTTTCCCTCATCCTATGACTTAAATTGCTTCAAACTCCGTGTGTCCAGGCATTTTGGCTTGAACATTCCTAGATTTTGGCCCTGTCACTCTTTCAACTCTGGGGGAGTTACTCGTCACAGGCAGTTCTGCCTTTTGTCTCCCTCATTTACATAGACAAAAATGGAAGAAAAATGGACTTACAAGACTTACAAGTATAATTTATTATAATATAAATGAACTATTACATAATAAACTATACTCCTAATTTAAACATGCTAAATTTCCTTTCATAAATGACATTATTACGTTTACACATTCTGCGAGTTACTGTAGCCAACACTCCATGAAATAAAACGTGGCTCAAAGTTTTCCCGAACTAAATCAAATATTTTAATTTATTCCTTACTTAAGGGGACAGTGGCTGTTTGTTTGGTCTATTATTTCATTTAGGACTATTCATATATTTTTTTTTAGTTTCTTCCATAGACCTCCATCAAGCTTAGAAAAATACTCCCTAGACCCCCCTTCAAGATATATGTGTACATTTTTCGGAAGAAATATGTCCCGGTCAAAGGCCGATTCCTCCTAAATTACAAGCTCGCTATCGCTCGCCAGGAAAAAATCGACACCTAAATGGCACAAAGGGTCCTAATATTGACAAAGAAATGGGGTGGAAGGTCATAAAATCCCCAAACTAATGGAGCCAACGTCTTACAATCTCAAAAATAATGGGACTAAACACGAGGGAGAAAGGAGACCAGAAAACGACCGTCTTCCCTTAATATTTACATGTCGTACGTTTGTTTTGTTGTTGAGGGTTCATATATTGGTCCAGGATTTATGTTCAAGAGTTCTAGGACATAAATCCTGAACATTGGTCCCTCCAACAGCAAAGAGAACCTCCTAAATGTAAATATTAGACAAAGAGATTGGCTTAGTTTGGGATGATTGGAAAAATTAAGGCACGATTTACCACTTCTGTACCGGTAACGTGTTTTGCATTATATTCTGGCTATTATTAGATGATTTTATTCAGCTTAGGAAGGACGTCTACCCATTAAAAGGCTACAAACTATCTCACTTAACCATTAATATTACCACAAGTCCTTCTCAAGCTGCACAAAATCGTCTGAATATAGCTAGAAGAGAATTAAAAAGACGCTGCGGTACAGAAGGGGTTAATGTCCGAGAGTGTACCAAATGATGTGAAGAAGACTTGAGATAAACTTACTAACAGCTGTAGAGAAGTCCATGACGTGTAGCCTCTCAGTGGTCATGGCAATACTAGCCAGTCCGACGTCAGCCTTCTGTACAACAGTAATGGGGGTCACCTACTTTTTTTCTCTCCTTTTAAATTTCTCTCTTTCTCTGGCTTGTATCCATTCGGCTCCTTTCAGCCTACTGTTTTAAGACATTTATCTCCATCCAGGTTTCGATATCTTCCTGGCGAGCGACAGCGAGCTAGCATTATATGGAGAAATCCGTCTTCGCCGGAGACATTTTTCTATCGAAAAATGTACAAATTTAGTCTGCTGTCAAAACATTTTGAACAATATGCTGCCTCGCTACCGCTAGCCAGGAAGAAATCGACACCTGGATGAGGATAAACGTCTTAAAACAGTAGGATGAATGGGGCCGAATGGATAAAAGCCAGAGAAAGAAAGAAAAGGAGAGAAAAAAGGTAGGTCATCCCCCTTAAACCACTCTTTTGGATTAACACTAGCTGCTGCGACGGATCGGGGGGTAGGGATTGTATAGGGTCTTCATTGATCCGGACATTTTAGAGCAATGTGTTCTATAGTATATTCGCTGTAAGTAGGCGAAAAATCATGAACTCTATCCTCTGTAACTCAAAAAGGGCTAGAGCAAATTGGCTGTAAATTTCCACATCTATTCCTTGACTGACTCTTCCGAAATGGTGGACATATTAGCTCGATTACTCAAGTCGTTTTTGAGTTACAGAGGTTAGAGGTCATGATTTTTCGCCTACTTACAGCGAATAGACTATAGTTTGTCCCCTAGGCAAAGAAAACGCCTCCCTCCCCACACCCCTTTCAAGCTAATATTTATATATTGCAGTAGAAATATGTCCCGGCCGAAGGACTGTTTCTCCTAATTTGTAGGTCCAGAAAAATCTTCAAATTAATGGAGTGAAAGAGGGGTTGGAAGAGGGGGGGGGGGGCACAAAGACCTACCTCGAACCATATAGTGTTTAATTATAGATTTGTACAGCTAACCACACTTTTAATTGCAATGAAGCTGGATTTATTTAATTATAAGTGTTGTAACTGATCAAGCATTTAACATTTAGCAACAATAATCATAGGTCTTCTATTAATTACATTTGGCAAGCCTATTTGATTTTACGGGGTTACATCAATGCAAACAAAAATATAATCCTACATAGAGGTCAAGGTCACAGTTCAAGGTCAAAAGTCAACCTTCGCCATAAAAAAATACTCAAATATCGGTAAGATGACTGTTAGTTGCATCTTACTTAAATAACATATATGATATATATCAATTTCATATAAATATTTTAATACTTAAAGTCAAAGGTCAAGGTTAAAGATAAAAAGAAGAGTATTAATAATTTTCCCTAAACTTTTCCTAGACTCTTTAACCCTTTCTGTACCGGCTACGTTTTTTTTTATCATATTCTAGCTATAATTAGACGATTTTGTGGAGCTTAACCCGAGAAAGATGCCGTGACTCTTAACCCGCGGAGCGCGCCTATGGCCTGTGACAAACGTAGTTATATGTAAATTAATTACCCAATATTCTAACAGAATTTGTTACATCTACCATATAAAGCATAATTTATTTTCCATGAGCACTTATTTTGTTAATATGATGAACATGAAACTTGTAGAGTGATAAAATAAATGGGGATAGCATTTGGGTGGTAAAAAAAGAAAATATTCCCGCCCAGTCGTATCATCAGGCGGGAGGCGGCGAGAACTATATCCTCCCTCCTCGAGCTCTCTAGGTATACTGAGGCAAGCGAATCAAGTCTCAGAGTTATATAATGTCTCTTATGTAACTCCCTTGTGCTACGTAATCGCGTGAGAGAAATTTGCGCGAAAAATAACCAATAAATGATGAAAATAAGAGGAAAAATAGGTGATATTTGAGGAGGGGGGGGGGAAATGTGGGGAAGGGGAGGAAGACAGGGGTGAGACACATATGGATGAGTGGTAGAAAGTACTATAGAGGAATTATCTCACCTAATGACATATCCCTTCTTTTTTTTTTTTGTCATGGTCTTGCTTCCGTGAAGTCTATCGCATTCGCTATACACATATTTCCATGAGTTCTATCGCACTTCTCGGGTTAAGAGGTTTTACTGGGCGAAGGCGCCGTGACTCTTAACCTCTGAAGTGCGCATGGGGGTAATTGGAAACGTCCCCCTGTGCTGACGTATTTGAGGTGTTTCCGTCACTAAAATATTCATTGTGCCATTAATAGCATTAATACTTATCCATATGCGCCTATTATGGGTTGATTATAAAGGTATTAACCTGAAACAACAATAAAACGAGTGAAAACAGCGTTTGGATGGTCAAAATCGGAGATATAGCCGCGAGTTGCATAATGTATGCGTGAGGCAATCTGCTTTCCCGCCAATTTCCCCCAAGGCCACTGAGACACAGTCGATCGATACTCTCTCTCTCTCTTGCTCGCTTGCTATCAGTGATGACCACACCCTCCAATTGGATTTCTAATGTTAGCACGAAAATATACCTCAGAATAAGGGAATAACAGGGAAAATAGGTGATAACTGAAGGAGAGGAGGAAAGTGGGGAAGGAGGGGAGGTAGAGGACTGAGATTTTGCATGGCCCAGGGGCCAAAATTTTTTTTTTTTTTTTTTTTTTTTTTTCGATGTCAAAAGTTGATTTTTTTTTTCTCTGACTCTTAAGAGTCTCCCCGCAGTGCGCCGGGGGAACTCTTAAGAGTCTCCCCGCAGCTCCCGGGTTAATAGCCAAGGCATAAAACAAAATTCAAAACACCCCACTGGCACTCAAAACAAAACAATATGTGATTAGGTGAGATAATTCCCCTCCACTACAGCCAAGGGGGATGGGTTAAGTAAAATGCCCCAGAACGAGAAGCGCACCACGGAAGCCACGAGCGAACACCACCAGGAAACGGGAACAGAAACACCCGAAGGAAAGGCCCACAGAACGAAAGGACCAGGTGACCAAGCCAACCAGTTAAGACAGGCCGAAGCCCGCAGGGCTAAGCAGCTCCAAACCACACCTGCCTATCCCTTCTAACCACTGACCCTTCCCCCACCTTGCGTATACACTACCCCTCGTGTCCTACACCTCTACCTACATGATGATGAACATGAATACACCTTAATTTAATACACCCATGCCCTGTCCCTAGGTTGAGCCAATGCCAACCAGTTCAGACAGGCCTAAATCTATGTATGTTTTTCCATCCAAGAAGTAATATGTTAACCCCCTGTCTTGCCAGACTAAGTTTCTGAAGACCAACCGCCCCCATAAATCTATGTATGTTCTTCCATCCGAGAAGTAATATGTTAACCCCCTAAAATACCTTGTCTTGCCAGACTAAGTTTCTGAAGACCAACCGCCCCCATAAATCTATGTATGTTCTTCCATCCGAGAAGTAATCTGTTAAAACCCCATGTCATAATTGATAAGAAACTATGATACCCACGGATACACCAGTGTATGTATAACCATATTTCCTGTAAGACCTAGACAGAAATGACTGCAGATGTTAGCCACCATGCAGTACCTCTAATTCTTACCCCCAACCAGAGATTGTATACACCACCCTCTGTTACCATTGTCTCGACGCCTTTCCACCACGAAACAATACCGAAGCTACCCCTACGAACTGCCGCTTTTTTGTATATATGTCATAGAAAACGCAGTTCCCGGGAACAACTAGAATCAGCAAGAAATAGTGTCAGAGTAACAGTGTCCATAACCATCGTATTGACGAGTAATAATACACCATGTTTTTCTCTACTTTTATCCACAGTCAAGCACACACCTACAGTTAACCTCCTCTTCCCCACAGCCACAGTCCACGTGATTCTATCATTTCCAAACTCATATACCACCACTTATTGCTCATCCCCCGGTAGCGTTTGGCTAACGTACCTTCCCTGTCATTACCCCCCCCCAGGCTACGATACCCACTGTAGCCTAATGCCACCCCTACGCCCAGAGACCTTAGGGTCAAACTCCCACATAACCCTCCTTAACCCTCTCCCTCTCGTTAACCCCCCACGCTCCTCAACTCCCTTCCGACCTAGCCTCTCCAGCATACCCCCTGAATATCCTTAACTCTTCCGTTACTAACATTTTCAAACCTTTTGTATATATACTCCTATCTAGCCTACCTTCCCCCAGTAGAAAGGAACACCATTAGAACTTTACTAACCCTTTGCATGCCATCTATTCCCTCACAACCCATTCACAACCCTGTACCAAATGATCGTCCGTGCGAGGCTAGCCGCCTCACCAGTGACTAACTTCTATTGCCATACTTCCAGATCAATGTGGCAGAGTTAGCACCAGTCTCCCCCACATCCAACCACCCATGCAATTAACCTCTGAAGTGTGCATGGGGGTAATTGGAAACGTCCCCCTGTGCTGACGTATTTGAGGTGTTTCCGTCACTAAAATATTCATTGTGCCATTAATAGCATTAATACTTATCCATATGCGCCTATTATGGGTTGATTATAAAGGTATTAACCTGAAACAACAATAAAACGAGTGAAAACAGCGTTTGGATGGTCAAAATCGGAGATATAGCCCGCGAGTTGTATAATGTATGGGTGAGGCAATCTGCTTTCCCGCCAATTTCCCCCAAGGCCACTGAGACACAGTCGATCGATACTCTCTCTCTCTCTCTTGCACTCGCTTGCTATCAGTGATGACCACACCCTCCAATCGGATTTCTAATGTTAGCACAAATATACCTCAGAATAACATAGGTGATAAGAGAAAAACTAGAGGACTGAGATTTTGCATGGCCCAGGGGCCAAAAAAAAATAAATAAATAAAAAAAAAAAATATAATTTTTTTTTTTTTTTTCGATGTCAAAAGTTGATTTTTGTTTTCTCTGACTCTTAAGAGTCTCCCCGCAGTGCGCCGGGGGAACTCTTAAGAGTCTCCCCGCAGCTCCCGGGTTAACAACCCAACCAAGTAAACCAGCTGATCAAGGCACCTTCGGTTTTGGTATTACGAACACCCACATCTGTCTCATAAACAGAGGGTTATTACAAACTCTTGTAATATGGCAAGCCCCCAGCCACAGCCGCCCCGACAACCATCACAGAGAGGGGGCGCGCTCCTACCCCTTTCACCCACCCGAGGAGGGAGACCCCGACCCCTGCGGAGGTATACCTGACCCCTGTTTTGACTTCCGGGTCATTGCCAGGTAGCCCAGGAATTTTCCTATCACTGAACTAACCATGTAATACTAACACCCTGACTAACCTCTATTAATCCACAATAACCCATTAACCGTTCTTGCACACTCCAATAACCAAATTAGCACCTCAGCTATACCATAGAATGAAGACTGAGCAATCTAAGAGAGACGCCCCTATCACAGCTGTCCCAAACCTCCTCGCAAAGTAGATCCAGTCTCTCTCCCCTGAATACTTCCAATATAGCCAAAACAGTACCTCTTACTAAGGCTCAGTATTATCACATTATGAAGGCTCCATACCGCCATGTGCCACAACAGTAATCACCCCCTTACCTAGTTCCCGTATCCATTGAGAGCTCAATAAGTCCATCAAAACTCGAGATCCCTATGGCCTACAGGGTCCAAAACCGCTCCTATAAATCAAGCTCCAGCCCCCCAGTAAAATCAGTTGAAAGATAGACACCAACCAGTGGCTGGCCCCTTATGTTGACCTCTAGCTCTGCCCTTGTGTTGTTCTTGAGAATTGAGTTCCAGAGCCGGCAGACTCCGTGACAGATTGAGATAGAAGCATCTGTCCACGTAAAAAACATCTACGTGCACCTTATAACCTTCACATAAACCAGTGGGGATATAAGAGTGTAGCCAGCAACGATCGCCAAGAGATCCGTCTTGAGAACTTCTACATATGGACCACCTGGACGGCCGCGGAACCAGTCGCTAGCCCCCAACCTCACGGACGCAAGATAACCAGGACCAGACCAATCAAATACGACCCAAGATTCACTCTATCATTACTACAGTGTTACAGTGCTATGTAGAGATTCACTTATTAATATTTCTACGAAGTGGCTATATCTTTGTCCCAGTGTAATTCATATATGACCATTCCATTAGGAAGTGCTAAGCGTATCAGTGTTTATTAACAGGCGATATTAACTCTCGTAATTACTCATATATCCAGATATTAATACATAACCGTGAAACCCTAGTGATATCTGATGTTCGCCCACTGATTTGCGTTCTATGTGTTTCTGATACAAGAATATAAAACTTAGATCAGTACCCCCTCAGGTTACTAGAATTCCCGTGCTCTAAAATACGCGTGTCTAATCTAGTCTATGAATTACTCCTTGTGCACCAGAGTTACTAGTGATAAATCTAATATTGAATATGAATCTATAAGTAATATTTATGGTCTCCAATATATAAACTTGTGAATAAAGCCAGTGATCAGAAGATTAATACCTGAACGTTGGAAGAGGGAGACTAGGTTCCATCCAGATCCACTTAATGCTAGTTTGTTTAACTTCTATCAATTGTCTTGTACGAATATTCATATCTTCTTATGCGTCAGATTAATCATCATCCAACAACATATAGACATATAGAAGTGTGTCCCAAAATAAAAGTGATCGTGTGTCGTGTTACCGTGTGTTTATTTTGTGTTCTCTATTCCTCATACCTTGTTTTGTGCATGCATCCTTCTATACCCAGTCAGTTAGATCTCACATTACCCAAGTTAATCCTGTAGAAAAACAGGGCGTAACATTGGCGGCAGCGGTGGTTCTTGATTCGGATAAAAGGTTGCATTACATTGCAAGTTTGGAACAGCCAGAACACGATAATATCATGGCGCACCGTTCTCACATCCCCATCCCACATTATGATGGGGAAACTTACGCGATCGAAACGTTCATGGACATAGTGAAACCCGTACTTGACCTAGTTTATACCACGGACGCAGAAAAGATAGCCGTGACATTAACGCACCTGGGAAGAGCTGTTTCCCTGGTTGCCTACCAAGTGCTCCCTGCTCTCACATGGGACGAATTTCGCCCAATAGTGATAGAAGCCATTAAGCCTTCGTTGGGCGTTTTCGTGGCCCACACCCGTATCCAAGACACTAAATTCGAAGGCGATCTAGATGCCACAGTGAATAAGATCGCCCAACATATAAAAGTGTCTTTCCCCACATTGACCAGAATCCAGCAAGAGCAGCAGATTCTGGTCAACCTTGTATCAATATTGCCCTCAGCAGTAAAAGATAATTTCCGTGTGCACGATTTCGTCGGATATCAAAAAGATCTCATCACGATCCGACGTATTTTGGCCGTGCGCACAAAAACACCCACCCAAATCGCTGTAATAAAGAGGTTTCCCATGCACCCGCAGCACCTCGACCACCAAAACCCCAAGGCCCAAACCTTCAACTCCAAGAATGCCTACTCATCCTCATCCTTCCTCAACAGATTGACCTACCCTTCCGGCAAGCCCCAACCTACCCAGCCACGCAGAATCTTCAACCGGAACAAAACCTACAACACCTACCAAAGTAAAAACCCTACATTAGTAATTATCAACCCCTATGATTTCCCTGCCTGTAGTGCTCAGTGTGCCCTCCATCAAATTCGTGACTCTGCCAAACCTCGCCCCTTTACTCCTCGCATTTCTGTAAATGAAGAGGAGTTGGGACAAGAGGAAGAAATGGAAGAAATGCACACTGGAGAAATAGCCCCTATCATGACCTCAGACGATACCGAGGAAACCCTGGAGGAGGTAGATACCGACTCCCAGGATTTTTAAAGTACCCCCCGCCCACGATGGCCTCGGCGGGGGACGCCATAACTGACCGCACTGCCCCCATTTACTACATGGCCAAAATCAAGGACATTCCTGTCCGCTTGTTAATCGACACGGGAGCTACCAAGTCATGCTTGTTCAAGTCTTATTATGATCAACACCACCGACTATTTGGCCCCTTGTTACCTACCAAATCAGAACTAATCTCAGCTGCTGATACCTACTTAAATCTCCTAGGAGACACTTTGCCCCTGTCAGTAACTACTCCTGCCCCCCATGCTCGTTGTTATCACCCGTTCACCGTATTTTCCTCCCACTGTAAACATTACGATGGTTTCCTTGGACTTGACCTCCTTCAAAAAACTCCAGGCCCAGGTTGACTGCGGCCAGAGGCTGATCTCATTAAAAAAAAAAATCCAACCCAAAGCCTCTGACAAACCAATCACGCAGATACCTATTCACAAAAAGAAAAAACACCTCCTCCCTCAACAAACTCTGAGTCAGGATTACCAAGTTGCAGCTAGCACTAAGGTGACTCCTAACCCCTCCCCTTGCCCCGAGTTCTCTCAAAATCTCACTCATTTCGTTGAAAAAATGCCTCAACAAACGAAAGAAGACAAGTCCAAGCAACTCCCTCTCGGTAATCCCCCCATTTCTCCTAACTCTGTCCAGGATCAATCCTCCCATGTTTCCAGGGCAGACTCTGATGTATGTAAAAACCATTCTACCAAATATTTATGTACACGTGTTTCCAGGGAAAATGCCGACCTATGTACCCAACTATGTTTTCCCCATGCCCCCAGAAATGCTCAGCTATTCCACAACCAACAAAATTCCCCTTGTGACAGTTTTCCGTCAGTAGCTCCCTTCCACCCCCACACAATTCACACCCCTAGAAAACTTCAAAACCCCACACTTGACTCGCCCTCTCATGACAGACAAACCCACCAATCCCATATAAACTCTAAACAAACCGTCACTGCCACCGACAAAACTCCCCAAATTCGTCCTTTTAACAACCACAAATCAGTACATCCGTCCTCCACCAATAACCCATGTTGGGGCGGGTACCCAACCCCGAAAGGAGTTGAAATAGGGGAGCTATCCCCCCGCCAAAGGCGGCTTTCTAGGGCCTTTCCTAGCTGATGCTGAGAGGATTGGGTTCTAGTCATGTGGTGATGGGCTGGTCTATCCGAGTGAGAACTGAGCGATCTCTGCCATACCCATAGCTTACTCTGACTGTTCCTTTTACTTATATATCTTCTAGATCTCAAGTGGCGGCGTCTTTTCCGTGGATTGACCTCCCTACTGCCAACCTAGAAGTTGGCAGATTGGGAGCCAAAGCGTCACATTTTTCCCTTACCCCTCAACTTTCCCTCCATAATTGCTGAGGGGCACAGGGCCTTGGGTGGGGCTTTGGTTTCCCGGGCGTTTCCGCACCTTCCTCAGCTCCCTGCCTTGGAGTGGCTTCGGTCACCCGGGCTTTGTTAGTGGTAAGCAGGGAGGATTTTGTGGGGGCGCTCGTTTATGGCCTTGGCCTTGCTCGAGACCTTGGGGCTGTTCGGCCAGACAGCCTGGGGAACAACAACAACAACAACAACCCATGTTCTATACCTCACTCTTCCCCCACCAACCCTCCGCAGTCCCACCAACAAATTCCGTTTTCTAAATCACTCACACCTCACCACGCTGATCCTCCCACACGCGCCGTTAATCCCCCCCTCACACGTGACCCCCACCAAAGTGATCCCCCCCCCCTTATGCGTACCGAGCACCTGCTCACCAGTCGATCCCCCACCATCATTAGCCCAGCTGTAGTTCAAGATAAATGTCAAATTCCCCTCCGCCATCAAAAATGGGTTAACCTTCGACCCATACCCCAAACTCACATGATATTTTCCCCCACTACCACGTCCACCAACCCCAATCGCTGCCTCTTACAACCCGCCATCATTTCCGCTCGCATCAACCACATTCTCGTGGCAAATATCTCTGAAGAATCCCTGACATTACCAAAAGGCCTCATCATAGGAGACCTCAAAACTTTTGATGACCTCCCCATAGATTCCAATGACACCCCTACCAGCCTCAAATTGCCCCCTCTCCCTGACACATTATCCGACCACCAAAAACACAGCATGTACGAACTATTGCTAGAGTTCAGTGACGTGTTTGCCCAACAACCCACTGAAATCGGACAGACCAATGTGGAACAACACATCATTAACACCACAGGCCCCCCCATAAGACAACTATCCCGTAGAAAAAATCCCATACAACGCCAGGAAGAGGAACGCCAAGTCCAAGAGATGTTAGAGGCCGGAATTGCTACCCCGTCCATTAGCCCCTGGTCTTCCCCTATTGTCCTAGTAAAAAAGAAAGATGGGTCAACCCGTTTTTGCGTCGATTACAGGAGATTGAATGACGTAACCATTAAGGACGCTACGCCATTACCCAGGATAGACGATTCCCTTGACTCCCAATACGGATCCAGATGGTTCACTACCCTCGACTTGCAAGCAGGGTATTGGCAAGTGCCTATCAAGGCAGAGGACCAAGAAAAAACAGCATTTTCCACTAGTGGTGGCCACCATTACGAATTTAACGTCCTACCTTTTGGCCTCTGTAATGGACCCGCCACTTTCTCCCGTTTGATGGAAGCGGTATTACATGGCCTGACCTGGGAAACCTGCCTAGCGTATCTAGACGATATTATTGTGTACTCACAAACCTGGGAAGAACACCTCCTCAGGTTGAGACAAGTTCTTCAAAGAATCCGAGCCGCCGGGTTGAAATTCTATCTATCTATCTATATGCTCAGGCCCAATCCCCATTTTGGGGGTAGCCGACTCAAGACAGAGCAAGAACAGGGAAAACACAAAACAACATAAAACAAAAAATAAACACTGATAAAAAACACAAACTCACACACATCCAGGTCACCCAGGAGAAGACCCAGAAACCAGGGTTACCAAGGTCGCTCCAGCACTCCCCCGGCCCCTGACCACCCGGAGAGGTTCCGATCTCGGCAGGCAGACATGCAGCGGAGTTGAAATTAAAACCCTCAAAGTGCGAGATTGCACGAAATAAGGTAGATTTCCTCGGCCACGTAATATCTGAACATGGTATTGCACCAGACCCAAAGAAACTTCAAGACATACAAAACCAACCCCCACCCACCACCGTTAAAGGAGTACGTTCTTTTCTAGGTTTAGCCACATACTACAGACGTTTCGTCCCACACTTTGCCGCAATAGCCAGCCCCTCCACCAACTCACCCACAAGGACACCACATTCACCTGGACACCTGAAAGAGACCTCGCTTTTAACACTTTGAAACAAAAGCTAATCCAAGCCCCGATTGTCGCTTTCCCTGATTACCATAAACCTTTCCGTCTTTATACCGACGTATCTCTGTACGCCATTGGTGCAGTTTTAGCTCAAGTAAGAGACGGAGAGGAACATGTGATAGCGTATGCCAGCTCCACACTCAACCAAGCCCAACAGAATTATGCAGCCACCAAGAGAGAGTGATTAGGGATCATTTGGGCACTCAACCACTTCAGGTCATTTGTGTTGGGCTCAAAACTCGATATAATAACCGACCATCAATCTTTGCAATGGTTGCGTAAGTGCGAAACCAACTCAGCCATCTTGGTACGCTGGAGGGAGACACTAGAGGACTACGATTTTACAATACAGTATCGTCCAGGTAAACTTCACACCAATGCAGACGCCCTGTCACGTTTGCCAGTACCGAAAGACCCCCCCACCAACCTAGCCACCTTACAAAACACTGAGCTCTTATCTACCCCCATCCACCAACATAATTCCCCCCAGCACCCTCACTAATTCAATCTTGGGAAACAAGAATCAGACCACCCTGGATACCGTTAAATGTCTTCAGGAAACTGACTCGCTGGGGAGATCAACTTGCCACAGACTCCGGTCACATAGTCCTAGACCCCACCATTGCCCACGACTACATGATTGCCAGCCACGAGGGAAACGGCATACACCTTGGACAAAAGAAGATGTTAAAAACTTCGCGGATCAGTACTGGACCCCCAACCCCTCCAAGATTGCACAACGCGTGACCGAATCCTGCAAACCTTGTTTATTGGGGAAGGATAGATCACACACCCCAGGCCCAGCTGGTACCATTTCTGCCAACAAACCGTTCCAAGTCCTATCCCTCGACATCATGGGCCCGTTTCCTTCTTACACTGGCAACCGCTATATCGTCACATTTGTTGACATATATTCAAAATTTGTAATAGCCTGCCCAGTTAAAGACCACACAGCCACCACCGTCGCCACACTGCTTGCCACAGAAGTGTTCCCTATATTCGGCCTTCCCCTTGCTCTTCTATCCGACAATGCCCCCGAATTTAGTGGACACGTTTGGTACCAGTTCACCCAACAATGCGGTATTAAGATCAAACACTCATCCCCGTACTGGCCTCAAGGAAATGATATATGCGAACGCAGCTATCGCACCATCAACAACCAGTTACGTACCAAAATGATTGCTCTTAACATCTCAGACTGGCCATCACAGATAAAGATGATACAATGGGGCATGAACATCTGTCCCCGAGAAGACGGTAGTTCCCCTCATGAACGTGTTTACGGCGTACCCCCCCTGTTACTGCCGTTCCACCATCACGCTCACCTCCCCTGCAACACCTCCACAATTGACCCATTGCAACATCTGCAAAACACCCTCCATACCGCCCAAACTTGTCAAGACACCAAAACTGATAACCCTGATGATAAAAACCCTTTCGCCATCCATGACACCGTAATGGTAGCCAACCTCCCTATCACCAACAAATTAGGCCCTCGCTATGTCGGCCCCTACACCATCATACAAGTCCCAAATGCCTATCAAGTCACCATTGATTATCACGGCGTGACTCGCACATTCCGAACTAGATTCATCCGAGCTTTTAAACCTCTAAAACCACAAGACATTACCCCACCCCACACGTCCGACCCTGAATTGAACACCCCTACTACCCCACCCACTCAGGCTATGAATGTTCCCCTACAAACCTCTAAGGGCCTAAACCCTCCAGCACCGAACCGGCCAATCATTCCTCAACATACCCCCCAAACTAACCTCCACAAACCCCAAGCCCCCACTGTCACACCTTCCTCCACCATGACCCATTCCTTCACTTCTGATAGTCAAGTACCTCCCCAACTTATCCAAGTACGAAAACCTCCACCCACAACCCCGACCACAACGGAAACCCTCCCGTCTAGCCCTGACGTACCTCCACCAGGCACCACAGTAAGAAAACCACCACCCCCACCTAAAACCAAGTACACACCCAACCGATCCACACAATCTACCTCATTAACCTCACGCTACAACTTACGCCCACGACTAAGATCTTTTAAAACCTCCAGAAAACACAGCCTGCTAACCAAGTTCCGTAGGGATGCCAGACCACTATCCTCCTCCTCCTCTTCTTCTTCGTCGAATTCTCCTCCACAAAGGGAAAGAAGACGAATAATCACAAGTAAACACCATAACCCCTCTAACTATATTCCAAAAATAACCACCCCCACCCTCCCACGGCAGAACATACCTTCCCCTTCAACCTCATCCCCTCTCAACCCCCACCTCATCACCCCGAATGACATGCTAGATCTACCCCCCTACCAAACTCCCACAAAACCGCCTATTTCCACCACCATCAAATCACCAACCCCACCAAAGAACACACCCAACACATTTTCCTACCCCCAACCCTCCCAATTAAACCTCCACTCCCTACCCCCCCATCTAGCCCCTCCCCGCATCCACCCCTTTCCCCTCCACTATCCCTGCGACCCCACCCATGCATCAACCAACCTCATCATCTCATCATACCCCCAGCCAACCAACCCCTAAAAAGTACCCTATGCCAACGACCAACCCCTCCTCACACACCACGTCTAACACACAACTAACTCCTAACCAAAGCCCCTCCAAACTGACGTACCCGACCTCCACACCCCCACTTGAATCCCCCCCACCAAGTCGCCCCTGAGAGAACCCCCATACATACCCCCACCCAATCCTCTCCCATTCCGCCTACCACCCCCAATCGACAAAAACCTCCACACGCATCTACCTCTCAAATAACCCCCAACCACCCCCCCCCCCCCCACTAAATGCCCTCCACCTGTAAAGCGTTCTTCCCCTCAATATAAAACATCGTCGAGCGACTCAAGTCTCACTACAAACATCTACCTTCCCACCAGAACCTCCAAAGGTAGAATCATCAACAGACCCATCAGATTTGAAGACAGTTATGTAAAAACAACACCCCGTTCTTACACTAAAGACCCAAGCCACACAACACACACACCCCCTCTTTCTCACACACCTCCATCACGCACCTTACCTAAACCAATATTGCACATTGCCTCCATATATTTTCCCAGCCTGCAACACCACCCAAGAAAACCCAAAAAACCCAGACTCATATCCCCCCTTCACCCGCAGCTCCGTTTTCACGCGTTAGTCCCTCCCCTTCAGTTATTAACCCCTTCACCACACTGAAGAGGCCTCCTGTCAATCCCACACACCTCACACGATACATGACCTCCACCATGAACAAATCCACACCAATTGTTACCCCCGTTCCTACCCCCACGGAGGAAGAATACACACCGTTCATAAGAAAGGTTAAAGTAAAAACGTCCACAGGACGCTTAGCCCGTCTACAGCGCCCCCATCAAGCCCGGGCAACCGCCCTCCACAACACCGAGGACACATTCCTACAGGTCTACATAGACCAGCAAAAGAAACCTGACCCTCGCTCTCTTGCTTGGTGGGACCTTCTAAATACCCTCAAATTGACCCACCATGACTATGCTTCTTTTTACTTCACCCTTGAGGCTCGATGACGAGTCTACAACGAAGGAGAGGGAAGTAAAATGCCCCAGAACGAGAAGCCCACCACGGAAGCCACGAGCGAACACCACCAGGAAACGGGAACAGAAACACCCGAAGGAAAGGCCCGCAGAACGAAAGGACCAGGTGACCAAGCCAACCAGTTAAGACAGGCCGAAGCCCGCAGGGCTAAGCATCTCCAAACCACACCTGCCTATCCCTTCTAACCACTGACCCTTCCCCCACCTCGCGTATACACTACCCCTCGTGTCCTACACCTCTACCTACATGATGATGAACATGAATACACCTTAATTTAATACACCCATGCCCTGTCCCTAGGTTGAGCCAATGCCAACCAGTTCAGACAGGCCTAAATCTATGTATGTTTTTCCATCCAAGAAGTAATATGTTAACCCCCTGTCTTGCCAGACTAAGTTTCTGAAGACCAACCGCCCCCATAAATCTATGTATGTTCTTCCATCCGAGAAGTAATATGTTAACCCCCTAAAATACCTTGTCTTGCCAGACTAAGTTTCTGAAGACCAACCGCCCCCATAAATCTATGTATGTTCTTCCATCCGAGAAGTAATCTGTTAAAACCCCATGTCATAATTGATAAGAAACTATGATACCCACGGATACACCAGTGTATGTATAACCATATTTCCTGTAAGACCTAGACAGAAATGACTGCAGATGTTAGCCACCATGCAGTACCTCTAATTCTTACCCCAACCAGAGATTGTATACACCACCCTCTGTTACCATTGTCTCGACGCCTTTCCACCACGAAACAATACCGAAGCTACCCCTACGAACTGCCGCTTTCTTTGATATATATGTCATAGAAAACGCAGTTCCCGGGAACAACTAGAATCAGCAAGAAATAGTGTCAGAGTAACAGTGTCCATAACCATCGTATTGACGAGTAATAATACACCATGTTTTTCTCTACTTTTATCCACAGTCAAGCACACACCTACAGTTAACCTCCTCTTCCCCACAGCCACAGTCCACATGATTCTATCATTTCCAAACTCATATACCACCACTTATTGCTCATCCCCCGGTAGCGTTTGGCTAACGTACCTTCCCTGTCATTACCCCCCCCAGGCTACGATACCCACTGTAGCCTAATGCCACCCCTACGCCCAGAGACCTTAGGGTCAAACTCCCACATAACCCTCCTTAACCCTCTCCCTCTCGTTAACCCCCCACGCTCCTCAACTCCCTTCCGACCTAGCCTCTCCAGCATACCCCCTGAATATCCTTAACTCTTCCGTTACTAACATTCTCAAACCTTTTGTATATATACTCCTATCCAGCCTACCTTCCCCCAGTAGAAAGGAACACCATTAGAACTTTACTAACCCTTTGCATGCCATCTATTCCCTCACAACCCATTCACAACCCTGTACCAAATGATCGTCCGTGCGAGGCTAGCCGCCTCACCAGTGACTAACTTCTATTGCCATACTTCCAGATCAATGTGGCAGAGTTAGCACCAGTCTCCACCACATCCAACCACCCATGCAATTAACAACCCAACCAAGTAAACCAGCTGCTCAAGGCACCTTCGGTTTTGGTATTACGAACACCCACATCTGTCTAATAAACAGAGGGTTATTACAAACCCTTGTAATATGGCAAGCCCCCAGCCACAGCCGACAACCATCACAGAGAGGGGGCGCGCTCCTACCCCTTTCACCCACCCGAGGAGGGAGACCCCGACCCCTGCGGAGGTATACCTGACCCCTGTTTTGACTTCCGGGTCATTGCCAGGTAGCCCAGGAATTTTCCTATCACTGAACTAACCATGTAATACTAACACCCTGACTAACCTCTATTAACCCACAATAACCCATTAACCGTTCTTGCACACTCCAATAACCAAATTAGCACCTCAGCTATACCATAGAATGAAGACTGAGCAATCTAAGAGAGACGCCCCTATCACAGCTGTCCCAAACCTCCTCGCAAAGTAGATCCAGTCTCTCTCCCCTGAATACTTCCAATATAGCCAAAATAGTACCTCTTACTAAGGCTCAGTATTATCACATTATGAAGGCTCCATACCGCCATGTGGCACAACAGTAATCACCCCCTTACCTAGTTCCCGTATCCATTGAGAGCTCAATAAGTCCATCAAAACTCGAGATCCCTATGGCCTACAGGGTCCAAAACCGCTCCTATAAATCAAGCTCCAGCCCCCCAGTAAAATCAGTTGAAAGATAGACACCAACCAGTGGCTGGCCCCTTAAGTTGACCTCTAGCTCTGCCCTTGTGTTGTTCCTGAGAATTGAGTTCCAGAGCCGGCAGACTCTGTGGCAGATTGAGATAGAAGCATCTGTCCACGTAAAAAACATCTACGTGCACCTTATAACCTTCACATAAACCAGTGGGGATATAAGAGTGTAGCCAGCAACGATCGCCAAGAGATCCGTCTTGAGAACTTCTACATATGGACCACCTGGACGGCCGCGGAACCAGTCGCTAGCCCCCAACCTCACGGACGCAAGATAACCAGGACCAGACCAATCAAATACGACCCAAGATTCACTCTATCAGCACTACAGTGTTACAGTGCTATGTAGAGACTCACTTATTAATATTTCTACGAAGTGGCTATATCTTTGTCCCAGTGTAATTCATATATGACCATTCCATTAGGAAGTGCTAAGCGTATCAGTGTTTATTAATTAACAGGCGATATTAACTCTCGTAATTACTCATATATCCAGATATTAATACATAACCGTGAAACCCTAGTGATATCTGATGTTCGCCCACTGATTTGCGTTCTATGTGTTTCTGATACAAGAATATAAAACTTAGATCAGTACCCCCTCAGGTTACTAGAATTCCCGTGCTCTAAAATACGCGTGTCTAATCTAGTCTATGAATTACTCCTTGTGCACCAGAGTTACTAGTGATAAATCTAACATTGAATATGAATCTATAAGTAATATTTATGGTCTCCAATATATAAACTTGTGAATAAAGCCAGTGATCAGAAGATTAATACCTGAACGTTGGAAGAGGGAGACTAGGTTCCATCCAGATCCACTTAATGCTAGTTTGTTTAACTTCTATCAATTGTCTTGTACGAATATTCATATCTTCTTATGCGTCAGATTAATCATCATCCAACAACATATAGAAGTGTGTCCCAAAATAAAAGTGATCGTGTGTCGTGTTACCGTGTGTTTATTTTGTGTTCTCTATTCCTCATACCTTGTTTTGTGCATGCAGCCTTCTATACCCAGTCAGTTAGAACTCACATTACCCAAGTTAATCCTGTAGAAAACAGGGCATAACATTTGTTATGCCCTGTTTTTCTACAGGATTAACTTGGGTAAGTGAGTTCTAACTGACTGGGTATATAAGGCTGCATGCACAATACAAGGTATGAGGAATAGAGAACACAAAATAAACACACGGTAACAAGACACACGATCACGTTAATTGAAGAGGATTAATAGGAAGCATAAGAAGGTATGAATACTCGTACAAGACAAATGATAGAAATGAACAACTAGCATTAGTGGATGTGGATGGAGCCTAGTCTCCCACTTCCAACGTTCAGGTATACTCTTCTGATCACTGGCTTGGTTTGCAAGTTTATATACTGGAAGACATCAAAGGTACTTATAGATTCAATTTCACTAATTAGATTTATTACTGGCAGTTCTGGTGCACAAATAGTAACTCACAGACTAGAATTAGACACACGTATTTTTAGAGTACGGGAATTCTAGTAACCTCAGGGGGGTACTGATCTAAGTTTTATATTCTTGTAGCAGAAATCCGTAGAACACAAATCAGTGGGCGAATGTTAGATATCACTAGGGTTTTACTTCTATGTAATAATATCTGAATAGGGGTAATTACGAGAGTTAATGTCGCCTGTTAATTAATGAACACTGATATGCTTAGCACTCCCCAATAGAATGGTTATATATGAATTATACTGGGGCAAAGATATAGCCACTCCATAGAAAGATTAATAAGTGAGTTTCTAATTAGTACTGTAACACGGTAGTACTAATAAAGTGAATCTTGGGTAGTATTTGGTTGGTCTGGTCCTGGTTATCTTGCGTCCGTGATGTTGGGGGCTAACGACTGGTTCCGCGGCCGTCCAGGGTGTCCATATGTAGGAAGTACTCAAGACGGATCTCTTGGCGATCGTTGCTGGCTACACGCTTATATACCCGCTGGTGTGTGAAGGTTATAAGGTGCACGTAGATTTCTTGTACGTGGACAGATGCTTCTATCTCAAATCTGCCACGGAGTCTGCCGGCTCTGGAACTCAAATCTCAGGAACAACACAAGGGCAGAGCTAGAGGTCAACTTAAGGGGGCCAGCCACTGGTTGGTGTCTATCTTTCAACTGATTTTACTGGGGGCTGGAGCTGGGTTTATAGGCTCGGTTTTGGACCCTGTAGGCCATAGGGATCTCGAGTCTTATGGAATTATTTGAGCTCTCAATAGATACGGGGACTAGGTAAGGTGGTGATTACTGTTGTGGCACATGGCTATAGGGAGCCTTCATAATGTGATATAACTGAGCCTTAGTAAGAGGTACTATTTTGGCTATATTGGAAGTATTGAGGGGAGGGAGACTGGATCTACTTTGCGAGGAGGACTGGGACAGCTGTGATAGGAGTGTCTCTCTTATTTTGCTCAGTCTTCCTTCTATGGTATAGCTGAGGTGCTAATTTGATTATCCGAGTATGCAAGAAAGGTGAATGGGTTATTGTGGGTTAATAGAGGTTAGTAAAGGGGTTAGTCATGCATGGTTAGTTCATTGATAGGAAGAATTCCTGTGCTACCTGGCAATGACCCGGAAGTCAAAACAGGGGTCAGGTATACCTCCGCAGGGGTGGGGGTCTCCCTCCTCGGGTGGGTAAAAAGGGGTAGATGCGCGCCCTCTCTCCGTGATGGTCGTCCGGCGGCTGTGGCTAGGGGCTTGCCATATCACAAGTGTTTGTAATAACCCTCTGTTTATGAGACAGATGTGGGTGTTCGTAATACCAAAACCGAAGGTGCCTTGAATAGCTGGTTTAATCGGTTGGGTTGTTAATTGCATGGTTTGCTGGATGTGGTGGAGACTGGGTTGCTAACTCTGCCACATTTATCTGGAAGTATGGCAATAGAAGTTAGTCACTGGCGAGGCGGCTAGCCTCGCACTGACGATCATTGGGTATAGGGTTGTGAATGGTTTGTGAGGGAATAGATGGCATGCAGAGGGTTAGTAAAGTTCTAATGTTGTTCCGTCCTACTAAGGGAAGGTAGGCTGGATAGGAGTATATATATTAAAGGGTTGAGAACATTAGCAACGGAAAAATCAAGGATCTTCAGGAGGTATGATGGAGAGGCTAGGTCGGAAAGGAGTTGAGGAGCGTGGGGGGTTAATGAGAGGGAGATGGTTCAGGGGGCTACGTGGAAGTTTGACCCTAAGGTCTCAGGGCGAAGGGGTGGCATTAGACTACAGTTGATATTGGAATTTGGGGGTTAATGACAGTGAAAGTATTTTAGCCAAATGCTACCGGGGGATGAGCAAATACGGGGTGGTATATGAGTCTGGAAAGGATAGAATCATGTGGACTGTGGGCTGTGGGGAAAAGGAGGTTAACTGTAGGTGTGTGCTTGACTGTGGATAAAAGTAGGGAAAAACATGGTGTATTATTACTCGTCAATACGAGGGGTTATGGACACTATTATTTGACATGATTTCTTGCTGATCTAGTTGTCCCTGGGAACTGCGTTTTCTATGAAATATAGACCAAAGAAAAGCGGCAGTTCGTAGGGGTACTTCGTTATTGTTTCGTGGTAGATATGTGTCTAGACAATGGTAAAAAAAGGTTATCTATATAATCTCTGGTTGGGGTAAGAATTAGAGTTACTGCATGGTGGCTAACATCTTCAGTCATTATCTCTGTCTAGGTCTTACAGGAATAATGGTTATATACAATGGTGTACCCGTGGGTATCATAGTTTCTTATCAATTATGACATGGGGTTTAACATACTACTTCTCGGATGGAAGAACATACATAGATTTATGGGGGCGGTTGGTCTTCAGAAACTTAGTCTGGCAAGACAAGGTATTTTAAGGGGGTGAACATATTACTTCTCGGATGGAAGAACATACATAGATTTATGGCTGTCTGAACTGGTTGGCACTGGCTCAACCTAGGGACAGGGCATGGGTGTTTTAAATGAATGTGTACTCATGTTCATCATCATGTAGGTAGAGTCTGGCGGGTAAGAGGTGTAGGACACGAAGCAAAAATATAGTAGTGTGTACTGTGGATACGAAGGAGGTGATTGGAAGACGTATAACAATGGTGGAAAAGTAAATGGAAGAGATGAACACAATGGCGGATAAAGATAACTAACCTAAGGATTGAATACATAGATTTATGGCTGTCTGAACTGGTTGGCATTTGCTCAACCTAGGGACAGGGCATGGGTGTTTTAACCTGGGAGGAACATACATAGATTTATGGGGGGATTGGTCTTCAGAAACTTAGTCTGGCAAGACAAGGTATTTTTAGGGTATGTTGATATTGACATCCTAATTTAGGGACAGGGCATGGGTGTATTAACTTTAAGGTGTATTTATGTTCGTCATCATGTAGGTAGAGGTGTAGGACACGAGGGGTAGTGTATACGCGAGGTGTGGGAAAGGTCAGTGTTTAGAAGGGGTAGGCAGGTGTGGTTTGGAGCTGCTTAGCCCTGCGGGCTTCGGCCTGTCTGAACTGGTTGGCTCGGTCACCTGGTCCTTTCGTTCTGTGGGCCTTTCTTTCGGGTGTTTCTGTGTGGTGTTCGCTCGTGGCTTCTGTGGTGGGCTTCTCGTTCTGGGGCATTTTAACATTAAGTAAGGAAAGGATATGATAGAATAGGTTCAGCTAACCCAGGACCAGTGGACGGGTTAGTTCAGATTCGGTTAACTGCATGCATGAAACAGATAATCATCTAATTTATTCAGTTTTCCATAATTTTTGTTATTAGTCGTATTCTTCTTAATCATGGCTCATATTTGATGTGATGGGGAACAGTTGTCCGGGGGTAGTTTTCCTAGAGGGCAATTGTCCGGGGGTCAATTGCCATTGAAGCACACTCCCTGTTAAGGGGGGGGTGACCTGCTTTTTGTTAGTTCTGTCCTTTGCTCTCTTTCTCTGGCTTGTATCCATTCGGCCCCATTCAGCCAACTATTTTAAGACGTTTATCCCCATCTACATGTCGATTTCTTCCTGGCGAGTGATAGCGAGCCAGCATTATATGAAGAAATCCGGCTTCGCCGGAGAAATTTTTCTATCGAAAAATGTACAAATTTAGCCTGCTGTCAAACAAAAATAAAAAATATGCTGGCTCACTACCGCTCACCAGTAAAATATTGACACCTGGATGGGGATAAACGTCTTTAAACAGTAGGCTGAATGGGGCCAAATGGATACAAGTCAGAAAAAGATAGAAAAGGAGAGAACTAAAACAGGTGGCCCCCCTTAATACTGACCCTGCTCTGAAGTACTCCCACCAGTCCAGTGTATGTACCGTTACCTTGGTCCACCCCATACTCTGCCTGCTCACTGCTCAGCACACTCAGCCGTACCCTGCAGACACACAGACACATACAAAGTAAAGCAAGGTAAATGGCTTACGCTAAGCTCATCATCGTAACAATAATATTATTAATAATATTTTTAAAAATAATAATAAAGGTATCTTTTATTGAAATTATATCTCTTGCCTACATTAGTTCTTTCCTAAGCTGAATAATCCATCAAGACAGCTTAGTTAAAAATAATCCGGTCGTTGATTTGCCGAAATTGATTGTCTTTCATAATCCCCAGACGTGTAAGGCTAATCCTAAGCTGAATAAAATTGCTCTTTATGATACAAAATTAATGCAGTCATTGGCATTAATAGTGAAGCACCTATATTTAATCCTTATCTACCCAAAGGAGACTATATACAATGCTATATTATAGCACAGATGTTTGAGAACTTGGCTTAAGGGGATTTGTATTGTAGGTAATTATACAGCATGTTCATCAATTGTATTCTCACAAATACACTCCAAAACACTCCACTTCATGGTGCATTGTAAACCGAGAGATCGAACACCGTCAACAGCTTCTCGAAATGTAAATATCGGGTATGAAGAATATTAGTCAAATAATTATGTCCTCGAGTACTGGTATACAGTCTTAAATAGTGAAACAAGACCCCAAATTCTGAAAATCAAAATACGTCAAAACATCTTAAATACTTTAATTGACAGTACCGCCCACTGCTAAGACTGTAATGAGAGAGAGAGAGAGAGAGAGAGAGAGAGAGAGAGAGAGAGAGAGAGAGAGAGATGGAGAGAGAGAGATGGAGAGAGAGAGAGAGAGAGTGACGTCATTTTCACTATTCTAGCAACTATGGAATGGTTCTATTCATCTTAGGAGTTTGTGAAAGCTAAAAGGATTGCTTGAGATAGTTTGTAGCCTTTTCATGGTGAGAGTTCCTTCCTAAGCTTAATAAAACCATCTAATAGTTACCAGATTATTACGAAAAGGACGTCACTGGTACTGAATGGGTTAACTAAATGGGTTCATCACTACCAATGTACCAACTGCCTCAACCTCCATGTGTCTATAGACGTTTGGACTCGAACGTACCATGAATTTGTCTCTATCACTCTTTCCATTAATTTTGGGAGGGACACTCGTTACAGACAATTCTGCCATTTGTCTCCTTCTTACAAATATAAATGGAAGTTTGTAAACTTGTTATAGTTTGCTCGCTATACCTTCATCAAGCTTAAAGGTAAACAACCACAAGACCTCCGCTTTGAAATATATTTGTACATTTCTCGGTAGAAATATAATGATTTTAACCCTTTCAAGATACCATGATGCATTTCGTTTCTGCTTTGTGGCTATTATTTGACAATTCTATTCAGATTGGGAAGGGTGTATGGAAATCAGAGGGTTAATTGAGATAGTCTATACCCATTTAATTCTCACAGATCCTTCGTAAGTTGTATGAAATCGTCTAATGATAACCAGAATTGAACTGGAAAATGCGGCATAATCTTCAAGGGACCGGGCATTGAACTGACATGGAACTGATTAATACAGCTATTCTAACACAAGATAGAAAGGCAAGTACCATCAATATACCCAATGATTTTATATACAGTACAGTACTCGTTTCATGCCCTTGATTGTTATAGTGTGTGGCAATTAGATGTCCTTCCTAGTTGATTAAAATAGTCTAATGCAAATCCTTTTCTAATGACGGCCTTTAACTTTATTCTGGCTATTTTTAGACAATTTTAGTCAGTTTAAAAAGGGCCTCCGGCAATTAAAAGGCTTCGAACTATCTCGGTTAACCCTTTTTACGACCACAGATCCTTCTTAAACTGAACAAAATCGTCAAAATATAGCTAGAATAAAATATAAAAGACGTCGCCGGTACAGGAGTTAATAAAGTTCATGCCATATAATTTAGTAACTAATATCCTTTAGAGAACAAGAAAAACAAATAATTAAAACAAAAATATATACATGTATAGCCTAGAGGAAATAGTTATTAGCATTTAATAAAATAAGAATACACGTAATATATATTTGATATTTGATATATAATAACCTTTAAAAATAATAGTAAAACAAATTACTAAATACAAATAAATATATGAATAGATTATAATAATCTAATTTCACCCCTTTCCGGCAGCGTTCTGTTCATGCCACCATTTAGCTGCATTATCAGCATAGCGCCGACTTCGCTGTTTTCTCCAGTGGCGAATCTGTGCTGGCGTGAGGCCCTCCGGTCATTTGGTCGTGTCAGGGTATAGCATTACGTACTGGTCTACTATATCCTGACCGACTGAAGGATAATGGCCACCCGCTTCATAATGGTCACCCGCTACAAATTGGCTACCTGCTACAAATTGGCCACCTGCTTCATACTGGCCACCCACTTCATGCTGATCATGCCACCATTTAGCTGCATTAAGAGCATAGTGCCGACTTCGCTGTTTTCTCCAGTGGCGAATCTGGGCTGGCGTGAGGCCCTCCGGTCGTTTGGTTTTGTCAGGGTATAACATTACGTACTGGTCTATTATATCCTGACCGACTGAAGGATAATGGCTACCTACTACAAATTGGCCACCTGCTTCACAATGGCCACCTGCTTCATGCTGATCATGCCACCATTTAGCTGCATTAACAGCATAGCGCCGACTTCGCTGTTTTCTCCAGTGGCGAATCTGTGCTGGCGTGAGGCCCTCCGGTCATTCGGTTGTGTCAGGGTATAGCATTACGTACTGGTCTATTATATCCTGACCGACTGAAGGATAATGGCCCCCCGCTTCATAATGGGCACCTGCTTTGTAATGGCCACCCACTTCATAATGACCACTTGCTTCAGTCACATCCGCCCGCTCAGCCACATATGTCTGCTCAGCCACATCCGCCCACTCAGCCACATCCGCCCGCTCAGCCACATCTGCCCCTTCAGCTACATCCGCCCCCTCAGTCACATCTGTCCCTCCAGCCACATCTGCCCCCTCAGCCACATCTGTCCCTCTACCCACATCCGCCCCCTCAACCACATTTGTCCCTCCACCCACATCTGCCCCCTCAGCCACATCCGTACCTCCACCCACATCCGCCGCCTCAGCCATATCTGTCCCTCCAGCCACATCTGCCCCCTCAGCCACATCCGTCCCTCCACCCACATCCGCCCCCTCAGCCACATCTGTCCCTCCACTCATATCTGCCCCCTTAGCCACATCCGTCCCTCCACCCACATCCGCCGCCTCAGCCACATCTGTCCCTCCAGCCACATCTGCCCCCTCAGCCACATCCGTCCCTCCACCCACATCCACCCCCCCAGCCACATCTGTCCCTCCAGCCACATCTGCCCCCTCAGCCACATCCGTTCCTCCAACCACATCCGGCGCCTCAGCCACATCCACCACATCCGCCCCTTCACACTGTGGGCGGGTTGTATCAAATTTATATCCACACAGCCCTTTCAACTGCACCAGAGCTCCTTCGTCTGTGGCCCAGGTGTTGGGGCCATTCACGTCAATGATGAATTTTTGAACGGTCCTCCGCCCCAACTTCCACTTACACTGTACCAGGTGTGTGCCAAGTGGGAGGCGCAAAACCACCTCGGAGTCAAATTTATACTTTAACCCTTAAAAAGCGGCTCACCACTTAAGTCGAGTTAAATAAAGCTGGACTATGTGGCGGCGCTCGACATAACTCGAGTGGCAATTTCAGCACGTAATGTGGCTGAGAGAGAGAGACAAGTGGTGGCAGGAGACTAGCGAGCGTATGACTGCTCCAGACCACCGCGGCGAACCTACTGACACAAATCTCAGCTCCCTCCTCCCTCTCTCACTCGCTACATACTCAATTATGTACCGAAAGTACCGAATTACCTGCTTTTTGCACTCGCGTTGCACGGTTATTGCAAGAAAACTATCCATCATACAAGGATCGTTATGGTGTCATTCGAAAGCTCTGTTTATGCCCTTTCAGGGATAGATACTTGTTTTACGTTCTGGGTCTTATTTAGGCATGAAAATGATCACGTAAACAGCCCTATTTTGGCTAAAAACACCCCGCTGGGCGGTACACATAAATAAACCGCATAGGCCGCTCGTAAGGTGTTAAAGACTGGTTTTCTTTGTCCTTTGTCATTGTGTCCCATGCCCAGTTCTCTTCACTTAAAGTTATCTGAACCTGAGTCATAAATGTTTTACTTCTAAATATTTTCTTAACTTTTTTTTGTACCTTCAGCTTTAACTCTGTCGGGTACTTCAAAACAGATTGAAATTTTGATGGATTGTACCAAATTCCATATACCACCAATGCATCAAGGTAGGAATCCTTGTTTGGGGAGAACTCCATTTATCAATATAATTTCTTTATAGTACCGTACAACACAAATATATCACAACAACAAGTTTTAATTACTACTAGTTTATAATATACTATGATTTAAGTAGCATATGTAAATAATTTGTGTAACAGACTTGTAGATAACTAACAATTCAACGAACTGAGGCTCGGACGTTCAGTCACTGCAGATCCAATTCAAAATATACACTCACAGATACTCACAGATACTCACAGAAGATTCCCGGAAGAGGCTATTAAGCCTGTGACTCCAGCTCTGGATTGCTAAAACTGGGTTCTGTGGTCAAGTGGTCATTGTGGTCGAGGCATTGATATTTTAGCACTGCAGTGTAATCAAATTTAAGTATTTAATAGTGGCCCCTCCATCATTGACGATGTTGCCTATTAGTATAATAGTCTCCATTCAACATCCACGTCAGTCGTTTGAATCAACCGCCGCGAGGAAGAATAGGAGTCATCTTCATAAGTGCAACGCTACTTCTCTTATGGTGTCGTCACAGATCGGGTACCCACTACGAAAAAACTTCGTAAAAAATAAGAGAACAAAAAAGGGAAAAGAATTTTCCATCTTAACACTGTTATTCACAGGCTTCCCACATTCGGTGGATTTTCTTGCGTTGTGGCTTCTTACCGCCTCTTGCCAAGCGCAACAATTCTTCCTCACTGTCAACACTTGTGCCCCCGCGCTCCGGCTTCATTCGACGCTCGCTCTCCTCTAGTGAGTCTTTTTTTCATTTGTATGTATCTGGGAGATAGTGAGCAGGGTTTAGACTAGCTAGTACGGGTTGTGTTATTGTTGGCCCGCAGGAAGTGTTAAAATTAGGGTACATGTAGGCACTTCTCCTTGTGTTAAATTTTTCCACGGTGTTTTTTTATTGTTGCTAGGCGCCTTAGGTTTTGCTTTTTACTTAGTTAGGAGGCTTTCCTTTAAGTTTCTTGCTGTTCCGAGGAACAGCTTGAGGGTCTAAGGACCCTGTCCTTGTTACGGACGCGCCAGGGTTAGGATTGTCCCACGTGGTTGTGGCGTCCTCCGGCATTTGTTTTTTTGTTTTTTTTGTTTTTTAAGAGACAATGAACGGAGGAAGGAAAAACACAGATAAAACAAAAAGGTCCATGTGCCTAGAGGCATCCTCCATTCATAAAATGTTTGTAACAACTGGATTTAAACATTTGTAGATTGTAAGTTTGTGGAAAGCAATTCGAGGGAAGTGAATTCCAAAGAGTAGTAGCTCTGGGGATAAATGAATTCTGATAAGCAGAAGTTCTGCATTGTGGAGGAGAAAGTGTAAATTCATGGGCGCTCTCAGCTGCCCTAGTTCTACGGGGAAAGATGTGGAGAGGCGGCACAATTGAAGCAAGTTCCTCGGAACAATTGCTGTGAAAATATCTGTAGAATAATGCAAGGGATGCAACGTTTCTTCGTATGGATAATGTAGGAAGGTCCTGTGTGATTGCAGGGTTATTGATTAATCTAATAGCTTTATTTTGAATTTTGTCCAACTGCCTCAATGCAACCACTCCACTTCCACCCCACAGAGGTGAACAGTAATCCATCTGAGAACGCACATGACTTTTATATATCACGGCCAACTGCTCGTCAGTGAAGAATTCTCGAACTCTGTACAGGAGTCCCAGTTTTTTAGAGGCATTCTTAGCAATGCTTCTAACATAATGTGTCCAGCTCAAGTTAGTAGTTAATGTTACACCGAGAATGTCAATACTAGGGGAAGTGGGAATATTTACATCATTAATAAATATATGGGAGTCAGTGAGATTCTGTCGGTTAGAAAATTGAATGTACTTGGTTTTCTGTGCATTAAAGGAAACTAGATTCTTTTGTCCCCATCCATTAATTCTAGAAAGGTCCTGGTTCAGAGAAATTGCAGTGTTTATTTTTGAATTTACAAGATCGGGTTGGGTGAAAGAATTGGTAAATGTGAAGGAACTGTGGAGTGTTGAGTCATCTGCGTAGGAATGTATTGGATTATGAGTGGTAGATATGAGATCATTGATATGAATGAGGAACAGAATTGGGGCCAAAACTGATCCCTGGGGAACACCAGCATTTATTGAGTGAAATTGAGAATAAAGGCCATCTACCATTACACATATTTTTCTGTTATGAAGATAAGAAGAAATTAGTGGAACTAATGATGCAAGGCCGTAGTGTGACATCTTCGACAATAAGGATTGATGCCAGACTCTATCAAATGCCTTTGATATATCCAGTGCTATTGTATGTGTTTCACCATGTTGGTCTGTAGCTTGGTTGATTTGATGCGTAAGAAGGCAAAGCATGTCTGCAGTTGATCGACATCGTCTAAAACCATATTGCCTATCACTGATTAATTTATTATTCTCCAGATGCTTAATTATGTGATTATTTAATATAATTTCAAAGACTTTACCAAGAGTGGAAGTTATAGCTATTGGTCTGTAGTTTGATGGATCTGAAGAGGCACCTTTTTTAGGAACTGGATGGATGTTTGCTTCTTTCCAGGGTACTGGGAAGCATGAGGTATGAGTACACAGGCAGAACATTTTTGCCAATACAGGAGCGAGCACCAAGGAGCAATTCTTGAGTACTATTGGAGGAATTTCATCTGGACCAGGAGCCTTATCTACCGAGAGATTCTGCAAAATAGTTTTGACATGTCTGGTGTGGATCTTAAGTGAGGGAATTTCAGGCGAATTAAAATTAAGTACAGGGACATCTTGATTTATTTCATCTAAGGTTGAGTTGGTGGAGAAAATATCTGCAAGAAGGTTAGCTTTACCTCGTGGGTCACTTACAAGATTGCCAGTCGGAGATTTTAATGGTGGAATGGATGAAGCAGTAGTGAAGTTGGATTTAAAATGAGTTAAGAGTAGACCAAAATATTTTGTTATCATTTGGATTATTTAGAAGTTTATTTGCCTGCTTGTGGAGAAAGTTTGATTTAGTTAGGTTTAATACAGTTTTGGCATGATTTCTGATGTTTCTAAAGTAATTAAAGGTTTCATGTGTTTTTGATCTTGTGTATGCATTGTAGGCTATTGCTTTTTGTTCAGTTACTCTAGCACAATTATGGTCAAACCATTTAGGTGAATTAGATCTTTTACTGTACTTTTGATGAGGAATAAAAGTTTCCATTCCAATTTTTACAAAATCTTGTATGTGGCTCAAGGTGGAGTGTGTATCATTAGAAAAGAAAGAGGTCCAGGGAATATCAATAAAGAAACCTTGAAGACCCTCCCAGTCTGCCCTATCGTAATGCCATTTAGTCACCAAAACAGGTTCAGAGTGGGAAGGTGTGGTAGGTGATAGACAGGTGGCCTGTATCAGACAGTGATCAGAAGATCCAAGCGGGGACCTCACTGTAACATCATAATTTTCTGAATTGGTTGTTAAAAATAAGTCCCGTAGGTGGGAATTATGATTAGGATTATCTGGTACACGGGTGGGTTGGTTGACTAGTTGAGTGAGATTAAATGAGTCTGCAAATAGCTCACATTCAAGACCAGCATCATCAGTCCTGGCTGAATGAGTGAGCCATTCAACATTATGGACATTAAAATCACCCAACACAGTGATTTCAGAAGAAGCATTTAAGTTGAGGACACTGAGTTGTGAGGACAGAGAATCAAAAAGACTTTGCTCTGGAGGAGTATTTGGGGAACGGTAGATGCAACATATGTATTTAAATTTACCAGCAGAAATTAATTTGTATATAGAATAATCAAAATAGGGACAATTGAAACTAGGGGGGGGCAATTTCAGATTTTGCGAAGCAACATACACCTCCTTTAGGTCTGAAATTTTGGAGCAGTTGATAACCTGGAAAATTAAATCTAGACGTGTCAGATGTGGATGTTACTTGAGTCTCTGTCAAAAAAAGGAGAGTAGGGGATTCTGCTTGAAGAAATTGGTGTACAGAATTGATGTTAGAGTGAAGTCCCCTTATATTGCTAAAGAAAAAGCTGCACCGACGAGCAGCTTTGGGACGTTGCAATGCTCTTGACACAGTCGCATGATGACGACCGGGAGGGCCCTGTGTCAATGACCCAACCCTGCCGGGGGTGGATATCCGAGGGACCACCAGGTTTGCTCTTAACAATTGTACTGCCATGTTTATTGGGTAAGGTGTATGGTGTTACATGTATGATATGTAGTGGGAAGAGTAGTGTTTTATGGATAGAGGATAGCAATGTAGGGCAATGTCGTGAAGTTGGATGTGTATGTTATATAAAGAGGGTTTTCCTGATACCCCTGATGTGTGAGGCAGAAAGATATGTATCCAGCTACCAAGGCCTGGGAGAGAAAATGGAATTCAGGCTATTCCCTGAGTCTCCCGAAACCTTGGCGGTAGTACTTCCCTGGGCGGGGCTGCCTACCCCTACTACCTACAAGTAGTAGCCTACAAGTATTTGAGCCTGTGGAGAGGCCCCTCGTGGGGGCTTTTCTCTTCGCCCCTTTGGCAAGGTTCTGAGTTCTTCGTGTGGTCTGTATATTTTTCCCGGATAAGCCCATAGGCTATCTAGTTTTGGGGGGATTTTATTATTACTGTGATTGTTTTTTATTATGTCCCCAGTGAGTTGTGGTCTCCCTATGGTTAATGTGCCACTTTCCGGGAGTCCGGCAACGTGTTCCAAGCGTGGGAGTACATGAGTTTGGGGTTCAGTTTCCTCGTGGCTGTGCCTTGCTCTGAGTCCCCCCCCCCCCCCTCACGTTGCTGAGCTCGCCGGCCTACAGTTGGTAGCCATTGGGTCGGTCCGCCGTGCCGGCGTGTTCACGAGCTAGTGTCTCCCTTGCCGGGTCTTTGCGTCGGTGGGTGTGGCGGCGCCACTGCCCCCTCTGGTCCCTCGGGACTCCGGCAGACGCCGACGTGAATCAAATTGGTAAGGTGCTTCTCAAACCCCTCGGACTTTGCCTCCGCCTCCCGGCGGTTGCGAGAGCTACAAGTCCTCCGGCGGGTGGTGTTTTCGTATGCGGAACACAACGATATCCACCGTTCGGGGTCCCCCGGTCTTTCGGCCTGGTCAGTTCTTGACGGGGGATATTGCGGTCGTTTACCCCACCGTACCGGCGGCCCAGTGGATAATAGACCCCGGCGGACACTGCATTTATATCTATCAGCTAGCACGCTTACCTCAATGACGTTTACCCCGCCTTGCCGGCGGCCCAGTTGGTAAACTAATCAGCGGCTGCTTGTGTGTTTTGTGGAGCACAGAGCGATCCACCGTTAAAAAGGGCTCCTTGTGCTACGACATACGCCGTAACGGGGGGCCCTCTGTTTTGGGGATATCCCCCTCTCATGTCACTCAGGGGCATGGGAGGAGGATATTCACGCCCTCTTAGGGGTAATAAGAAAGAGGAGGCCGTGGCCTCCTATTCTTCTTACGCCGGGAGGTTAGGATGGGGGGAGACTCTCCCTGTATATCCTGATGAGCATTGATTCCTGGAAATTTTTCTTTCCAGGTGGACACTCAAGACAGCCGGATACCGCACAGTTCCCGCCGGGGAGAGGAGTCTCTGCATCATGAATCTGTTTACAGTCTGCTCGACCCCCTTTTGTCTTTTGCTACCAATACAAGCCCATAGCAGATGTATCAGATGTGTTCAGTGTTTAAACAGAAACTCTTCCTTCTGGGCAGCTCGTACATGTCCGGTTTGTTCCGCTTTATTTGAAGAATGGCTAGCAGCCCAAGATATGTCTTGCTTACTCACGCTCATTGAGGTTAAGTCTAAGTTTCAAACCTATGCTTCTCAGGTAGCTAACAAAGAACTGTCATGTGATAACCCAGAATTATTAAGGGTAGTTCAATTGTACTCTTTTGATGATCATATAGCTCCCCAATCACATAACTCCCCTATGCCCTTGTTGACCATGGGGTCCCCTACGTCCTCTATGATATCCGCACAGAGCGCCTCTCCCCCAGCAAAGAGGAGCCGCTTGATGTCACCGTAATGCCTTGACCTTACCTAACCGGCTCCCCCGGCGGGCAACCTGAGGCGCATGGACAGCACGGAATATTTGCCTGACAAGATTCGCCGGCTCTCCAGCCCACCACGACGTGTGCTACTTTCTAATGAAACTCCTACTTCTGCGCAAGTAGATCTCACAGAATCACTGCTAGAAGGTCCGGCGACCTCCTCAGGGACGCAGAGAGTTAGTCCCGGTCTCCCCGAGCCGGACGCTGGACCCCTTCACATTGCCACTAGACTTAGACAAACTGTACACGTTAGGATCCAAGGTTCCAAGTTAGTGTTGTCAAACATACAGGCTCAACAAGCCGACATGGCTCATACCTCTACTCAGTCTCCGGGTGTAATTACGTCAGATGCGGTTACGACCGTACGGTCTCACGCAACACTACTGGCTCCGTCTAAGGACCAGCCCGGCTTGACAGCCGCCCTCACGGATATAGGTTCGCAAAAAGCGACCAACCCAATAACACCTCAGCCGCGTGACCAGAAGTCACCGGCCTGCAGTTCGCCCCACCCGGCTACGGCTAGTAGCAGTCTGACGCTAATGAACACTCATCAGACACACGCGGCCACTATCAAACAGACTGACACTCTGATACAAACAGACCAACATGATAGGCCAACGACACAAACCACTTCCACAAGGTTAACAGCTGTACAACTAAATGAATTATTACAGAAGGTGATAAGCCAGTGTGCCATTAAGCAAGGTCAAACCCCTACTCCGGTGCCGGGACCACCTTACAGTGTAGCTCATATCATATGACCCTCTCATATCAATGTAGGTATTCCCTCTCCGGCAGTCCCCTCCGCCGGGCCAGCTACGGCCCGTATAATTGACTACCCGCAGCCCACGGGCCCGGCGCTAAACAGCCCAATTCATTCCCGACCTGAGGGGCAAGAGTTTCAGCCGCGGGCCGTAAATGTTACCCCAGGTTCGTTGCCAGACCCATTAGTCCGTCCCTCAACCTCGAAGCAACTCTTAGGATTACTAGACCTCGAGTTCATGGGTGTGTCCAAGCCCCCCAATATAACTCCCCCTTCCGCCAGCCGACCCAGGCAGGGACTACTGGCGGAGCCTTGGGCAATTGTTCCACCCGGCCTTAGATCCCCCTTGACTAGGTTGGACACTGAGTCAGTTCATAGTCAAGAATGCCTAAGTCTGAATAGTTCGATAAGTTCGAATGATACCCAACCTTACTTGTTCCCCTCGTTAGATAGGACCCATACGGCAAGTAGCCTGCCGGGTCCCTCTTCTACCCCAGGGTCTCACCCCGGCGCTCCACTAGCCCCGCCGGGTGTCCCATCAAAATCTCAGGTAGTTAAAGCGCCAGGCAGGCTCTGGCTTCCCGTTACGGCAGTGACACAAGGTGAGGGGCATAAATCAATACAAGGGGAGGTCCCGGTGCCGGTGGAGTGGGCTATTGAAGTTAACCGTAAACATGTCTTTAGGGCCAAAGATGCCGGTACAGTCTTACAGGTTTCTATATATGCCAAACCTTACCCGGCAAATTTTCAATATTTTGTGTACAACCCTTGCCAGCTGGTTCCTCTTCCGGCGGATTCCCCGGTCCAGGATCCTTCTCACCCAGACACTCCCATTTGCCCTGATTGTCATAAAAAATGTAGCCCTACTGGGTGTCGTTATCTGCCCACACAGCAGAATCCTTCTGGTAAATTTCAAAGGTGTGGCCCACATAGAGACCAAGGGGAGTTGAATCTGAGTGAGGTGGGCGATGGGCCGAGGGTAACGTGGGATCATGAACTGCAACAATTTGCTATAGATATTACATCCAATTCCTTGTCCCCAATTCCCCCTCCCCCCCTTATCGAGTTTGACTGGCTAGCACAACGACCAGGCGGAGTTCCATTCCCTATTTTTGATTTTCTGATAGCCCCTCAATTGATGGCGGCAGATTTTCCCTTACCTCTCATTACTCCTGAACCTATTGAGCTTCAACGCGAATTTCTGGTCATAGATAAGGCCCACAGGACATTTATTAGCTTCCTGTTAACTAGAGACATGGCCCAGGCTATTGCCAAACCAAGACCGAAGCCCTCTCCCCGAACCCAGGAATTAGTTAAAGTTTTTCAACAATACCTCCTCCCTGCCCCGGCTAGAACACTCACGGAAATTCGTACAGCCTTGGCAGTCCGGTCACGTCAGCTACTCAGACTCGGTATGGCTCAAAGGTTACCTATGAATGCTTACTATAGGATCTTGTTCTCCCCTGTCTTAACTGCGAGAGTCATAGATAAACAGATGGAACGTGATGTTCGGGTAATGTTGCGCTTGAAGAAAAAGACCAACCAATAGCTCTTCCCCTGTCAGCTCCATGCGGCAGGCGGACGGGTTCACCTCCGGCTCTGCGGGGTTAAATTCACATATACTTTTAGGGCTACTGTCCAGGACTCTCCAGTCCTCCCTCTGTCTTCCTCCCTCCCTCGGCCATGCTAGCACAATAGGGTTTTGAGGTTCGACCAAGTGTTCCCGCGGGGGGCAGCGCCCCCTGATGACTTCGGCCCGACTGTCCGGAACCGATCCACACAAACGCACGCCGGAACAAAAGTCATGCGGCTTTACCTCACATGGCGTTGCATAACAGACCGATAACACCCTCTGCATAAGGGATAAGGTGACTAACTCATTACGCTGGGACAAAGAATGGCGGCCGCCATCCAGGGTCGGTTCTGCTACAACCGTTAAAACCCCCGGCGGATCCGCATCTGGGGTGTATCTCAAATTTCGTTGAAAAAGTGATAGCCGGAAGCACCCGCCCGCCGGCTTGCCTACTTTAAACGATGTAATAACTATTAAATGATGTAAACACTAGTCATGAACAGGGAGAGAAGGTCACCAAAGGATTCTCACCCACAATAAGCCATGTAGGTCCCCTAACAGGCCCCTCTTGATACCATAGGTACGGTGTAACACATCAGTTTTCCCCCCTATACTAAGCCATTCCAGGCCTCGGCTCGTCTGGTGGCCGGCTGTTCCTTTAAAGATCGCCCTCCGCCGTTGAGAATAGGAAATCACCATAGTGGGTCTTTTTCTTCCTATCTCCAATGGACTGAGGGCTGTCTCCCTATACTTAACCTAGGGGTGTGCACCCGGAAAAGGTTTCCCAGGGTCAGTGTCGGCTCAGCAGCAAGTCGATAAATTTGTTTACGAAACTACCACTGCCGGCCGGGGTCATGATTTCCAACCTCTTTTGAAGTTATGTTGTCAGCAAAGGGAGCCCTTCAGGACACTCTCGTTCCTGTCTTTTTCTTGTTTTTTATGCCATATAGAATCATAACCACAATCCCTTGCTCTTTGCCGATTGGCAAACTTCACTTGATCTTACAGACACGTCCGTGTTGTCTGCAATCCATGCGACTGCTGCCTTTGATCAGGGCTCCCCGACCACAGTTCGGCCCGGTTAGCCCCGAGGCCATTTCAGCTCTCTATAACTCATCCTTTCACAGGAAATTCCTTTTCCCATTCAATCCCACATGACCTCAACAACGGCCCCGCCGTAGGATACCCTACGATTAGCCAGATCATTACTCTCTTAACCCTCTCCGACATATGACGCGATTTTGAGCCTATTGGGGATACTTTAAAGCCTTTGTTACCATCAGGGGTATTTAGAAACCTTTAGTTTAGTTACTTCAACCTCTGCAGTTGTCTTTGAGTTAGCTGTGGGCAGAAAACTAATTTTGGAGAGGTAATTATAAGAGTGAGAGAACTCTATTTCTATTGCTAATCTGGCAACCTCTGCGTCATATGAGTCTCAAGGGGTTAAGTGACTAGCCACGCTGTCCCTGATCCTGCTCTGGCCCCGGGTGTATAGTATATTATATTTTAGAGTTAAGATCAACCTTTCACCATAATGTCTATGTGCCGGCTGGGCAAAATTATGTTTTAGATATAAAATCAACCTTTCACCATAATGTGCATGTGCCAGTTGGGTCACACCGTGAAGGGCGGGGGTCACGGCGGAAGCCTGTCAAGGCCCCCGGCTCAGGTTCCCCGAGTGTATGCCTCGATACCCTCCTCGATTGAGATTATTAGGGTTCCGGCGGACTACCTGAGATAGTCGACTAGCTCAGTTACGCGCTGATCCTCGCCGAGAAGACGGGTTCGGTAATAGACGTAGGAAGTGCCATCCAGACAGCTTGTCATGGCAAAAGTTACTTCCCCGTGTTCTGTACAAACTACATTTTCTTTCTTTAAAAAAAAAAAAAAAAAAAAAACGATTGTTGTAAGTATGCCCGTAGACACACTCCTGTTGTTTGTCCTTGTATTCCTAGTTTTTATGTACTGTGATAGTTGCGCCCTAAAAGGCTTCAGAACAAAAAGGGGGTGGGGGGGGGGGGGGGAATGTGGATCCCAGTACAAGAGAGGAAATCCCCCTTACACAGGATTACAAGTGGGTTTAAGGGCAAGCCTAGACGCTGTGTACGCCGGGCTGTGCCCAAAATAAGATATGTATGAACTTAGAAGCTCAGTTTGCTTGATTTAGAAAGAATTGAGAATTTAGATTGCTTAATTCACACTCAGGTTTTATGATTAATAAAAGGAAGTTTTTTTATGTTCCAATTTTCGAAACTAGTTGCACTAGATTACAATAGGTCCTAAGTGACTCTGTAAATATTTCCAGTTTATGAATAATAAAGAATTATTTGACCTACGGTTTATATGATTTTCAAGTTTCCAGGCTAATCGCACTAGACGCAGAAGGTCGATAGAGATCAGATGGCGACTCCAATATGTTCCTGGCTAGTTACACTAGTTTCAGTAGGTTTGATAATTGTCAATATGACTACGCCCAGGGCCCTAGCTGAGCTCAGCATAGGTTCCGGGTCAGGGTGATGCAGGGTTGTTGCTTTTAACGTCTCACCCGGTACAACAAACACCACATGTATGAGGTCTCTGTTGTTGGAGCAGGCTTCTTTGAAGCAACGCACTGCTCACACTCTGTCAATATTTTTTAACTGTGTTGTATGCACAACTACATAATATACGAATAGCTTTTTCTGTTATGAGGTTTCTGGACTTAACCATGCGGTTATTAAGAGTTTAATACTACGAATGTCCCCCTCCAGTCTTGGAATTTAGGCAACATCGTCAATGATATATTAAATGATAGGTTTGATTCCCGAAGGGAAGTAGAGAAAACCTAATATTTAGTAGGGGCCCCGGAATCATTGACGACGACATCCCTCCCAGCCATCCCCTTCCCATTCGCTGATATTTTGAGTTATCTTGTTATATCATTGAAGGAAGAATTGTTGTGCTTGGCGAGAGGCGGTAAGAAGCCACAACGCAAGAAAATCCACCGAATGTGGGAAGCTTGTGAATAACAGTGTTAAGATGGAAAATTCTTTTCCCTTTTTTGTTCTCTTATTTTTTACGAAGTTTTTTCGTAGTGGGTACCCGATCTGTGACGACACCATAAGAGAAGTAGCGTTGCACTTATGAAGATGACTCCTATTCTTCCTCGCGGCGGTTGATTCAAACGACTGACGTGGATGTTGAATGGAGACTATTATACTAATAGGCAACATCGTCAATGATTCCGGGGCCCCTACTAAATATTAGGTTTTCTCTACTTCCCTTCGGGAATCAAACCTATATTCTGGTTCTTCCACACCCGGTCTAATTTTCTTTTAAAATCCAGCACAGATTTAGCATTCACTACAGAATCCGTGAGGCTGTTCCATCTGTTCACCACTGTTACAAAATGTGTATTTTCTGATGTCTAACCTTGGCCTTTGCTTAAATATCCTTTTTCCATGTCCTCTTATCACCGATCCCTCTTGTTGCGTAAATAATCCTTCGCTGACGTTCCTGTCGTACACACCGCTCATTATCTTGAAGGTCTCCACCATATCACCTCTTGATCTGCGGTAGGCTAAAGTTGGTAGGTCCAACTTCTTAAGTCTGTCGTGATATGGTAAGTCCTTCAAAGTTGGCACCAGCTTCGTTGCTCTCCTCTGCACCGCTTCCACATATGTTATAATATTATCTTCTATTAAATAAATCGCATTTGCTTGATTGAATATATAAACTAAATTATTATTTATATTTTTACGTAAAGTATAGTCACAGTTATTAAAATGCCTCAGAACGAGAAGCCCACCACGGAAGCCACGAGCGAGAACAACAAAGAAACGGGAACAGAAACACTCGAAGGAAAGGCCCACAGAACGAAAGGACCAGGTGAGAGCAGACGCCCCATAGATCAGCGTGAGAGAAGAAAGAAGGAGAGAAGGCACCAAGCCAACCAGTTCAGATAGGCCGAAGCCCGCAGGGCTAAGCAGCTCCAAACCACACCTGCCTATCGCTTCTAACCACTGACCCTTCCCCCACCTCGCGTATCCACTACCCCTCGTGTCCTACACCTCTTACCCGCCAGACTCTACCTACATGATGATGAACATGAATACACCTTAATTTAATACACCCATGCCCTGTCCCTAAGTTAAGATATCAATATCAACATACCCTAAAATACCTTGTCTTGCCAGACTAAGTTTCTGAAGACAAACCGCCACCAATAAATCTATGTATGTTCTTCCATCCGAGAAGTAATATGTTAACCCCCATGTCATAATTGATAAGAAACTATAATACCCACGGGTACACCATCGTGCAACCATTACGCCTGCCCTATCTTGCCAGATCTCACGACTGAAGATGTCGCGAGCAATCCAGTAACTATATTCCTGCACAGACGAGATGGTATAGGAAATTCCATTGTTCCTGTATTGCCCAATTCTACTCCATATTCATCAAACCAGGGAATCTTATGTAAGAACCCCTGCCCCCTCCCCCCCCCCCTAGATTAAGTACACGATGATACCCACGGGTACACCATTGTATATATAACCATTATTCCTGTAAGACCTAGACAGAGATAATGACTGAAGATGTTAGCAACCATGCAGTAACTCTAATTCTTACCCCAACCAGAGATTGTATAGATAACCCTCTTTTACCATTGTCTCAACGCATATCTAGCACGAAACAATAACGAAACTACCCCTACGAACTGCCGTTTTCTTTGGTATATATTTCATAGAAAACGCAGTTCCCAGGGACAACTAGATCAGCAAGAAATCGTGTCAACTAATAGTGTCCATAACCCATCGTATTGACGAGTGATAATACACTATGTTTTTCTCTACTTTTATCCACAGTCAAGCACACACCTACAGCTAACCTCATCTTCCCCACAGTCCACATGATTCTATAATTTCCAGACTCATATACCTTCTTCTTCTTCTTCTTCTTTTTGTGGAGTTGCTGTCCCCTCTCAAAGCCAGCTCACCTATGCACCGGTGACTTCTCCAGAAACAGCTAGAGCTAGATTTAAGAATTAGTTTAGAAATTATGTAGTCATAGAAAAGATAGTTAAAGACAAAGAATTGAAGTATATAGCTTAAGCAGAACTCTCCTCTCCTTATTTTACCCCCTCCTCCACCCCCCAATATCTTGTTCTCTCCTTACCTTAATTTAACTTTTCCCCTCTCTACTATTTAATCTCATTTGTCTTCCTCCCCCGCTCTGGTCCCCTTCTCCCCCCTCACCCTATTCTATTCTATTCCGTTTTCTCTTCTGCCACACCTGCTCCAGGAATCTTTTCACTACCTTCATTCTTTTCCCCATTTCCCCATCTACCCCCTCTTCTGTCCCGAGACCTAACACAAATTTTACACCCTCATCCTCCTCCTCTTTCTGCTCTTCCCATTCCCTCTCCCTACCACCCGTTTCAACTCATTTTCCAACCCATCTCTCTCCTCTGCATACCCCTGGCACTCTGTCACTATATGTTCTATTGTCTCCTCCACTCTCCTCCCTCCCACCTCACACTGTAGACACTCTTTCACCCCCCCATTTCACCTCCATGTTCTCCTATTTGTCTCTAATGCTCCTGCCCTAGCCTTAAACAGTAGTTCAGCTCCCCAACTTCCGTCATAGAACTCCTCTTTTCTCGGTCTCCCCTTGCTTCTATATCTTATCAGTGTCACCACCTATTACTCATCCCCCGGTAGCATTTGATTAACCTACCTTCCCTGTCGTTCACCCCCAGTCTAAGATACCAACTGTAGCCTAATGCCACCCCTACGCCCAGAGACCTTAGGGTCAAACTTCCACGTGGCCCCCCTTAACCCTCTCCCTCTCGTTAACCCCCCACGCTCCTCGACTCCCTCCTGACCTAGCCTCTCCACCATACCCCCTGAATATCCTTAACTTTTCCGTTACTAACATTCTCAAACCTTTTGTATATATACTCCTATCCAGCCTACCTTCCCCCAGTAGGAAGGAACACCATTAGAACTTTACTAACCCTTTGCATGCCATCTATTCCCTCACAACCCATTCACAACCCTGTTCCATATGATCGTCAGTGCGAGGCTAGCCGCCTCGCCAGTGACTAACCTCTATTGCCATACTTCCAGATACATGTGGCAGAGTTAGCAACCCAGTCTCCACCACATCCAACAAACCATGCAATTAACAACCCAACCAATTAAACCAGCTGATCAAGGAACCTTCGGTTTTGGTATTACGAACACCCACATCTGTCTCATAAACAGAGGGTTATTACAAACACTTGTAATATGGCAAGCCCCCAGCCACAGCCGCCCAGACGACCATCACAGAGAGAGGACGCGCACCTATCCCTTTCACCCACCCGAGGAGGGAGACCCCTACCCCTGCGGAGGTACACCTGACCCCTGTTTTGACTTCCGGGTCATTGCCAGGTAGCCCAGGAATTCTTCCTATCAATGAACTAACCATGTATGACTAACACCCTTACTAACCTCTATTAACCCATTAACCTTTCTTGCATACTCCGATAACCAAATTAGCACCTCAGCTATACCATAGAATGAAGAGTGAGTAATCTAAGAGAGACGCTCCTATCAAAGATGTCCCAAACCTCCTCGCAAAGTAGATCCAGTCTCTCTCCCCTAAATACTTCCAGTATAGCCAAAATAGTACCTCTTACTAAGGCTCAGTTATATCACATTATGAAGGCTCCATACAGCCATGTGCCACAACAGTAATCACCACCTTACCTAGTTCCCGTATCAATTGAGAGCTCAAATAAATCCATCAAAACTCGAGAGCCCTATTGCCTACAGGGTCCAAAACCGAATCTATAAACCGAGCTCCAGCCCCCAGTAAAATCAGTTGAAAGATAGACACCAAACAGTGGCTGGTCCCTTGTGTTGACCTCTAGCTCTATCATTGTTTGTTCCTGAGAATTGAGTTCCAGAGCCGGCAGACTCCGTGGCAGATTTAGATAGAAGGATCTGTCCACGTAAAAGAAATCTACGTACACCTTATAACCTTCATACAGACCTGACCGGGAAGCTGAGCGATCGACGTGAGATGTGCTTGGCGTTAATTCCGATCCAGATTGACAGGAAGATCCTAATATCTGTGATTCAGGTCTAGAAACCAGAGGGTATATAAGAGTGTAACCAGCAACGATCGCTAAGAGATCCGTCTTGAGAACTTTCTACATATGGACCATCTGGACGGCCGTGGAACCAGTCGTTAGCCCCCAACATCACGGACACAAGATAACCAGGACCAGACCAATCAAATACTACCCAAGATTCACTCTATCAGTGCTACAGTGTTACAGTGCTATTTAGAGACTCACTTATTAATATTTCTATGAAGTGGCTATATCTTTGCCCCAGTATAATTCATATATAACCATTCCATTAGGAAGTGCTAAGCGTATCAGTGTTTATTAATTAACAGGCGATATTAACTCTCGTAATTACCCATATATCCAGATATTATTACATAGAAGTGAAACCCTAGTGATATCTGATGTTCGCCCACTGATTTGCGTTCTATGTGTTTCTGATACAAGAATATAAAACTTAGATCAGTACCCCTCCGAGGTTACTAGAATTCCCGTGCTCTAAAATACGCGTGTCTAATCTTGTCTGTGAACTATTACTTGTGCACCAGAGCTACCAGTGATAAATCTAACAGTGAATATGAATCTATAAGTAACATTTATGGTCTCCAGTATATAAACTTGGGAATAAAGCCAGTGATCAGAAGATTAATACCTGAACGTTGGAAGTGGGAGACTAGGCTCCATCCAGATCCACTTCATGCTAGTGTTGTTCAATTCTATCATTTGTCTTGTACGAGTATTCATATCTTCTTATGCTTCATATTAATCATCATCAAGAAAACTATAGAAGTGTGTACATCAATAAAAGTGATCGTGTGTCTTGTTACTGTGTGCTTATTTTGTGTTCTCTATTCCTCATACCTTGTTTTGTGCATGCAGCCTTCTATACCCAGTCAGTTAGAACTCGCATTACCCAAGTTAATCCTGTAGAAAAACAGGGCATAACAGTTATCATATTTATTCTGGAATAATGTTATTTATTGTAATGCTTTGCGAGGAACTAGCCTATAGTAGGATATGTGTATAGGCTATAGCCTATCTCTAGTCTTCGATTATACGTAATTAGTTCATGTTATTTAGGAAACTTTTATCCGATAAGTAGGCCTATATCTACAGTAATATTTCATATGTTAGTCATTTCCAATCAATATAATTGTCAATAAAGATATTTTACAAGTTTTATAACAATAATATTTTATATTAAAGTCAATCCTTACAAACCATCGTTTTCTCTAAATCTCATATTATTGTAAAGTACGCAGATAACGGGGTAACTATACTATATATTAATTATTTCCGCAATATCACTCCCCATGGCAATGAGACCACTGATATTATAAGTTTACCCTGTCAGTTTTATGATGCATTTCTTCATATATATATGGCTATTATTAGAAAATGTTATTCAGATTGGAAGTCAAGGGTTTACTTGAAATATTGTTTACCTTCTTGTAATAGGCCCCCTAAAAACTTCAATAGGAGAAATAACAGAAAATTATTTAGAAATGTGCAGTACATTAAATAGTCAGTTTCTTTCCGTTTTCACTAATGAAAATTTGGCACAGATTCCAGAAGTCAATATGGTATATAGTGATAGTATAGAAAATATGTTAAGTACAGTTAGTATAAGTAGAAATGATGTGCTTAAGGAAATTGACAGACTGAAACCTCAAAAATCGCCTGGTCCTGACGCGGTATATGCTAGAGTATTAAAAGAATGCAGAGATGAGTTAAGTAACCCATTAGCATTTTTATTTAACAAGTCTTTAGAAACAGGTTTAGTTCCAGAAGCTTGGAAGCTTGCAAATGTAGTTCCGATCTTCAAAAAAGGTGATAAATCGATAGCATCCAATTACCGTCCCATTAGTCTCACATCAATCATAGGAAAGTTGCTAGAGTCTATTATTGCTAGGAAAATTAGAAGCCACTTAGTAAAATTTAACTTAATAAATTCTTCTCAGCATGGATTCACTCAGGGACGTTCTTGCCTTACTAATTTGCTTAGCTTTTTCTCAGAGGTATATGAAGCAGTAGATAGTGACAAGTCATATGATATTATTTATTTAGATTTCAGTAAAGCTTTCGACAGAGTCCCTCATGAGAGATTGATGAGAAAGCTTGAGGCACATAGAATAGGAGGATCGTTGTTGGGATGGATTAGGTCATGGCTAATTGGTAGGAAACAGAGAGTCAGCATAAATGGTACCAAGTCAGAGTGGGGAGCAGTCAAAAGTGGTGTCCCCCAGGGATCGGTATTAGGTCCCCTGTTGTTTCTTATATACATAAATGACCTAGATTTAGGTATAACTAGTAGGATAAGTAAATTCGCAGACGATACTAAAATGGGTAGATCAATTGATTCAGATAGCGATATAGAGTGCCTCCAAAGGGATCTAGATACCTTACACGAATGGTCAGTAAAACGGCAGATGAAGTTTAACATTGACAAATGCAAGGTATTAACCTCTGAAGTGCGCATGGGGGTAATTGGAAACGTCCCCCTGTGCTGACGTATTTGAGGTGTTTCCGTCACTAAAATATTCATTGTGCCATTAATAGCATTAATATTTATCCATATGCGCCTATTATGGGTGATTATAAAGGTATTAACCTGAAACAACAATAAAACGAGTGAAAACAGCGTTTGGATGGTCAAAATCGGAGATATAGCCCGCGAGTTGTATAATGTATGGGTGAGGCAATCTGCTTTCCCGCCAATTTCCCCCAAGGCCACTGAGACACAGTCGATCGATACTCTCTCTCTCTCTCTTGCACTCGCTTGCTCTCAGTGATGACCACACCCTCCAATCGGATTTCTAATGTTAGCACGAAAATATACCTCAGAATAAGGGAATAACAGGGAAAATAGGTGATAACTGAAGGAGAGGAGGAAAGTGGGGAAGGAGGGGAGGTAGAGGACTGAGATTTTGCATGGCCCAGGGGCCAAAAAAAAAAAAAAAAATAAAAAAAAAAAATATAAAAAAAAATTTTTTTTTCGATGTCAAAAGTTGATTTTTATTTTCTCTGACTCTTAAGAGTCTTCCCGCAGTGCGCCGGGGGAACTCTTAAGAGTCTCCCCGCAGCTCCCGGGTTAAAGATAGGGAAGATGCATACAAATGTTAAATATAAACTAGCTAATTTAGAATTAGAAAATTCAGACTGTGAGAAAGATCTAGGTGTGTTTGTTAGCAATGATTTGAAGCCTAGAAAACAGTGTATAAGCGTTCGTAATAAGGCAAACAGGATTCTCGGGTTCATCTCTAGGAGTGTGAGTAACAGATCTGCTGATGTTATCTTAAAACTTTACTTGTCATTAGTGAGACCCCATATGGATTATGCTGTCCAATTTTGGTGTCCTTATTACAGAATGGACATAGATTCATTGGAGAGAGTACAGCGTAGAATGACAAAAATGATCCATAATATTAGAAATCTTTCGTATGAAGAAAGGTTGAAGAAATTAGGTTTACATTCGTAGAGAGACGCAGAGTTAGAGGGGATATGATAGAGGTGTTCAAGTGGGTTAGTGGGATTAACAAAGGGGACATGACAAATGTACTAAAGCTCAGTGATAGCGAAAGAACTCGTACCAATGGTTTCAAATTAGATAAATTTCGTTTCAGAAAAGATATAGGCAAATATTGGTTTGGTAACAGAGTTGTAGATGGGTGGAATGGACTACCTGCTATAGTGGGGTCTAAAACGGTAGGGAGCTTTAAGATAAAATTGGATAAGCATATGGACGAGAAGGGTTGGGTGTGAAGGGGGATCAGCCGGGTTGGGCCAATCAGCACTCTGCATACCCCCATAATCCTGCGTTAATCTCTAACCGTTTTGGTAAGATGATCCTCAGGGTATTAGAGTGTTGAGCCTATAATTGGGCTTTGTAATTGATTTGGGGTTGTGTGGGACAGGGATCTGCCTTGCTTAGGCCAATCGGCTTTCTGCAGACTCCCATTTTCTTATGTTCTTATGTTCTTATGTTCTTCTTCACTACCACAGATCTTTCTAAGTGGATAAAAATTGTCTAATGATAACCTGAATAAATTGTCAAAATAATTCGTAATCCTCAAAGTAGACGTGCCGTTTTGCCCAAAATCAAAACGGCATATTTTGGATCGAAAATCATAACTATTGCACAAATTAAAAAAATCTTTTTTGACTGACGTTCGCATTCACACAACAAATGTTTGTGTGAAATTTGGTGAAAATCCGTCCAACGGTCTAGGAGGAATTTCGAGACAGATGGACTACATCGACGACGACGACAGACATTTTTTTCCGTGGTACCCACTATACGGGGGGCGATACCAAACTCGATCTGCTTACACAGAGTTGATAATAATAATAATAATAATAATAATGATAATAATAATAATAATAATACATATATTGTTTATTCAGTTAATATTATTACAATGTTGGTACAATATATGTAATAAATATGACATTTACCAGCTTTGCTTAATTTCAACTAAGCATAGCCCAATAAGGCCGTTAAGCATACAGTCAATACTCCGTTTACGCTATCTTCCAATTAGGCGAGGGGGGGGGGTCTCAGAATCAGACAGATTCCATTTATGTGAGGGTGGTCCCATTTAAATGAATCGGGGATGAAAAGCCATGGAAATCCGTAAAAACTTCCACTTACGCAACCCCCCCTCCCATTAACGCCAGGGAAGCTGGGTCGTAGGCTGTGACGTCACCCGGCGCAGTGACGTGTCAAGACCACCTAGAGGTGGTCTTGGACATGTTGGCGTCCTGATTGGTGGGATTGTGGGATATGCCATCCTTCCCCCTTCAGTTGTAGCTTCACCACCGTGAATTGAATTTTATTGTGCCCTGTGTTAAGGTCTATTTTAACCTGCCTAGCCTGCCATTTCGAGGGAAATGAAACACCATGTCCCACTAGACCAAGCTGGAGTATTCAAGAGAAACCAAAAAGGAGAAGGAAATTCGGCCATTGGCAGGGCCTTGGTAATGAATGATTCCAGTGTTCAACTGTTCATACATGTTACAGCGCTGCCCAATTTGACAACCGAAGCAAATCTACTCACCCGGAGACATAGAACCCTGTTAGCAGCTTCTGAATGCATTTGAGTTAAACCAAGGTCAAGCAGGGGTTTCCTATCAGGTGAAACACTGAGCATAATAGAAGAAAGTCGTGCTGCCAGATAGAATAGAGATCTGGGGTGCCACAGAGCTCTGTCCCGTAGAGCCAGAACTTTACTGAGGGGAGACAAGGAGAGGTATGTCAGGGGAATTGCTGAAAAGGTCGAGAGCCATTTCTCTTCTAATGACATTAGGCCTGCTTACCAACCCCTGAAGAAACTCCGCTCTAAGCCTACCCTCCAGACTAGTTCAGTTCGAAAGGCAGATGGCCAACTCGCATTGGGTGATGAAGAGTGTAAGGCTCGTTGGGCTGAGTATTTTGAGCAGTTGTACATGGCCAGTGTTACGAATGGACAGCTTCATGCGGTGAATGTTCTACCACTGGTGCCTGATCCACAAACTAGCGAAGACTCTCCCCCCCTTATTATTATTATTGTGTCGACCACTGTATAAACTAATATACAGGCTTTAGCCTAACTGTGTCATACTGCTAACATAATTTTATTTTTATTTTCAGGCATAAAATTGTGTTCTATTGCTAACATATTCTTTTTGTGATTAACATATTCTTTTTGTGATTTACAGGCATTAATTGTACCATATTGCTAACCAATATTTTTGTTACTGTACTGTATACTGCTTTCCAGTTTTCTCACTAGGCTAAATTAACCCTCTCCCACTTTTTTTCCAGTAAATTGTGTAACAAATTACTAGTCCATTTGCAATTTTCAGGCTTTAACTGTGTCATACTGCTAACATCAATTTTTGTTTTATTTTCAGGAATAAATTGTGTTCTATTGCTAACATATTTTTTGTGATTTACAGGCATAATATTCTTTTTGTGATTAACATATTCTTTTTGTGATTTACAGGCATTAATTGTAGGCTACCATATTGCTAACAAATACTTGTTGTTACTGTATATACTGTATACTGTTTTCCAGTTTTCTCACTAGGCTACATTAGCCCTCTCCCACTTTTTTTTTTCCAGTAAATTTTGTAACAAATTTCTAGTCCATTTGTAATTTTCAGGCTTTAACTGTGTCATACTGCTAACATCAATTTTTGTTTTATTTTCAGGCATAAATTGTGTTCTATTGCTAACATATTTTTTTTGATTTACAGGCATATTAACCCTTAAAAAGCGGCTCACCACTTAAGTCGAGTTAAATAAAGCTGGACTATGTGGCGGCGCTCGACATAGATCGAGTGGCAATTTCAGCACGTAATGTGGCTGAGAGAGAGAGACAAGTGGTGGCAGGAGACTAGCGAGCGTATGACTGCTCCAGACCACCGCGGCGAACCTACTGACACAAATCTCAGCTCCCTCCTCCCTCTCTCACTCGCTACATACTCAATTATGTACCGAAAGTACCGAATTACCTGCTTTTTGCACTCGCGTTGCACGGTTATTGCAAGAAAACTATCCATCATACAAGGATCGTTATGGTGTCATTCGAAAGCTCTGTTTATGCCCTTTCAGGGATAGATACTTGTTTTACGTTCTGGGTCTTATTTAGGCATGAAAATGATCACGTAAACAGCCCTATTTTGGCTAAAAACACCCCGCTGGGCGGTACACATAAATAAACCGCATAGGCCGCTCGTAAGGTGTTAATTTTATCATATTGCTAACAACATTTTGTGTGGATTTCAGGAATTAATTGTATCACATTGCTAACATAAATTTGTTGTGATTTTCAGGCTTTAATTGTACCATTTTGCTAACATAAATTTGTGTGATTTTCAGGCATATTGTGATTATATCGTCATGGTGCCGCAACGAACCTGCACGAGTTGTTCCGGTAAATTTGGCCCTACCATGTTTGTTGATACTGATGTCCAAATTTGTAGATTTTGCCAGCTCCGAGAGAAGATTGCGGATGAATTGAATGCAGCTCACCGCAAGATCGATGCCCTGACTACGAAGCTTGAATCCCTTCAAGAATTTGCCACACTCAACGTAGGAGTGCCCTCGGCCCAAGAAACCACTACGATGTCAATCGCCATTCCAGTGCATACAGTACCGGTACCGGTACCCACACCAGCAGCTACCTTAGATGTTGCAGAAAATAATAATGACTCTACTCTCACTCCCCCCCAGGACAACTTTCAGTTAGTGAGAAACAATGTGCATCCCAGTACCAGTACCAGGAAGGTCATCCCGACAACATGCCAAAACCGCTTCAAAATTCTTGCTATTGACGAGGAAGAGGAAACGGAAGAAGTTCGGCTTGTGGGCGACTCCATGGTCCGTGGCCAATTAACCGAGTTCTGGGCTAATGATGGTGGGGGATCGACTGGCGAGCCGGGGCTCGGTACGCATAAGGGGGGAAAGATCACTTTGGTGGGGGTCACGCGTGAGGGGGGGATTAACGGCACGTGTGGGAGGATCAGCGTGGCGAGGTGTGAGTGATTTAGAAAACGGAATTTGTTGGTGGGACTGCGGAGGGTTGGTGGGGGAAGAGTGAGGTATAGAAGATGGGTTATTGGTGGAGGACTGATGTACTGATTTGTGGTTTTAGAAGGACGAATTTGGGGAGTTTTGTCGGTGGCAGTGACGGTTTGTTTGGAGTTTATATGGGATTGGTGGGTTTGTCTGTCATGAGAGGGCGAGTCAAGTGTGGGGTTTTGAAGTTTTCTAGGGGTGTGAATTGTGTGGGGGTGGAAGGGAGCTACTGACGGAAAACTGTCACAAGGGGAATTTGGTTGGTTGTGGAATAGCTGGACATTTCTGGGGGCATGGGGGGAACATGGTTGGGTCCCTAGGTCGTCACGCGTGAGGGGAGGATTAACGGCGCGTGTGGGAGGGTCAGGGTGGTGAAAGGTGAGCGAGTTAGAAAACGGGATTTGTTGGTGGGACTGCGGAGGGTTGGTGGGGGAAGAGTTAGGTGTAGAACATGGGTTATTGGTGGAGGACTGATGTATTGATTTGTGGTTGTTAACAGGACGAATTTGGGAAATTTTCTTGGTGGCAGTCACGGTCTGTTTAGAGGTTATCTGGGATAGGTGAGTTTGTCTGTCATGAGAGGGCGAGTCAAGTGTGGGGTTTTGAAGTTTTCTAGGGGTGTGAATTGTGTGGGGGTGGAAGGGAGCTACTGACGGAAAACTGTCACAAGGGGAATTTTGTTGGTTGTGGAATAGCTGAACATTTCTGGGGGCATGGGGGAAACATTGTTGGGTACATAGGTCGGCATTTTCCCTGGAAACACGTGTACATAAATATTTGATAGAATTGTTGTTACATACATCAGAGTCTGTCCTGGAAACATGGGAGGATTTATCCTGGACAGAGTTAGGAGAGTTGAGGGGATTACCGAGAGGGAGTTGCTTGGACTTGTCTTCTTTCGTTTGTTGAGGCATTTTTTCAACGAATTGAGTGATATTTTGAGAGAACTCGGGGCAAGGGGAGGGGTTAGGAGTTACCTTAGTGCTAGCTGCAACTTGGTAACCCTGACTCAGAGTTTGTTAAAGGGGAAGGTGTTTTTTCTTTTTGTGAATAGGTTTCTGCGTGATTGGTTTGTCAGAGGCTTTGGGTTGGATTTTTTTTTTTGAATGAGATCAGCCTCTGGCCGCAGTCAACCTGGGCCTGGAGTTTTTGAAGGAGGTCAAGTCCAAGGAAACCATCGTAATGTTTACAGTGGGAGGAAAATACTGTGAACGTGTGATAACAACGAGCATGGGGGGCAGGAGTAGTTACTGACAGGGGCAAAGTGTCTCCTAGGAGATTTAAGTAGGTATCAGCAGCTGAGATTAGTTCTGCTTTGGTGGTTAACAAGGGGCCAAATAGTCGGTGGTGTTGATCATAATAAGACTTGAACAAACATGACTTGGCAGCTCCCGTGTCGATTAACAAGCGGACAGGAATGTCCTTGATTTTGGCCATGTAATAAATGGGGGCAGTGCGGTCAGTTATGGCGTCCCCCGCCGAGGCCATCGTGGGCGTCGGTATCTACCTCCTCCAGGGTTTCCTCGGTATCATCTGAGGTCATGATAGGGGCTATTTCTCCGGTGTGCATTTCCTCCATTTCTTCCTCTTGTCCCAACTCCTCTTCATTTACAGAAATGCAAGGAGTAAAGGGGCGAGGTTTGGCAGAGTCACGAATTTGATGGAGGGCACACTGAGCACTACAGGCAGGGAAACCATAGGGGTTGATAATTACTAATGTAGGGTTTTTACTTTGGTAGGTGTTGTAGGTTTTGTTCCGGTTGAAGATTCTGCGTGGCTGGGTAGGTTGGAACTGGGGCCTACTGGGTTGGGGCTTGCCGGAAGGGTAGGTGGGCCTGTTGTGGAAGGATGAGGAAGGGTAGGCATTCTTGGAGTTGAAAGTTTGGGCCTTGGGGTTTTGGTGGTCGAGGTGCTGCGGGTGCGTGGGATACCTCTTTATTACAGCGATTTGGGTGGGTGCACACGGAAATGATCTTTTACTGCTGAGGGCAATATTGATACAAGGTTGACCAGAATCTGCTGCTCTTGTTGGATTCTGGTCAATGTGGGGAAAGAAACTTTTATATGTTGGGCGATCTTATTCACTGTGGCATCTAGATCGCCTTCGAATTTAGTGTCTTGGATACGGGTGTGGGCCACGAAAACGCCCAACGAAGGCTTAATGGCTTCTATCACTATTGGGCGAAATTCGTCCCATGTGAGAGCAGGGTGCACTTGGTAGGCAACCAGGGAAACGGCTTTTCCCAGGTGCGTTAATGTCACGGCTATCTTTTCTGCGTCCGTGGTATAAACTAGGTCAAGTACGGGTTTCACTATGTCCATGAACGTTTCGATCTCGTAAGTTTCTCCATCATAATGTGGGATGGGAATGTGAGAACGGTGCGCCATGATATTATCATGTTCTGGCTGTTCCAAACTTGCAATGTAATGCAACCTTTTATCCGAATCAAGAACCACCGCTGCCGCCAATGTTATGCCCTGTTTTTCTACAGGATTAACTTGGGTAATGTGAGTTCTAACTGACTGGGTATATAAGGCTGCATGCACAAAACAAGGTATGAGGAATAGAGAACACAAAATAAACACACGGTAACAAGACACACGATCACGTTTATTGAGGATGATTAATAGGAAGCATAAGAAGGTATGAATACTCGTACAAGACAAATGATAGAATTGAACAACTAGCATTAGTGGATCTGGATGGAGCCTAGTCTCCCACTTCCAACGTTCAGGTATACTCTTCTGATCACTGGCTTTGTTCGCAAGTTTATATAGTGGAAGCCATCAATGTTACTTATAGATTCAATTTCACTATTTAGATTTATTACTGGCAGTTCTGGTGCACGAGTAGTAGTTCACAGACTAGATTAGACACGCGTATATTTAGAGCACGAGAATTCTAGTAACCTCAGGGGGGTACTGATCTAAGTTTTATATTCTTATAGCAGAAATACGTAGAACGCAAATCAGTGGGCGAACGTTAGATATCACTAGGGTTTTACTTCTATGTAATAATATCTGGATCGGGGTAATTACGAGAGTTAATGTCGCCTGTTAATTAATGAACACTGATACGCTTAGCACTTCCTGATGGAATGGTTATATATGAATTATACTGGGGCAAAGATATAGCCACTTTATAGAAATATTAATAAGTGAGTCTCTAAATAGTACTGTAACACTGTAGTACTAATTAAGTGAATCTTGGGTAGTATTTGGTTGGTCTGGTCCTGGTTATCTTGCGTCCGTGATGTTGGGGGCTAACGACTGGTTCCGCGGCCGTCCAGGGGGTCCATATTATGTAGGAAGTTCTCAAGACGGATCTCTTGGCGATCGTTGTTGGCTACACGCTTATATACCCACTGGTGTGTGAAGGTTATAAGGTGCACGTAGATTTCTTGTACGTGGACAGATGCTTCTATCTCAAATCTGCCACGGAGTCTGCCGGCTCTGGAACTCAATTCTCAGGAACAACACAAGGGCAAAGCTAGAGGTCAACTTAAGGGGGCCAGCCACTGGTTGGTGTCTATCTTTCAACTGATTTTACTGGGGGCTGGAGCTGGGTTTATAGGCTCGGTTTTGGACCCTGTAGGCCATAGGGATCTCGAGTCTTATGGAATTATTTGAGCTCTCAATAGATACGGGGACTAGGTAAGGTGGTGATTAGTGTTGTGGCACATGGCTATAGGGGGCCTTCATAATGTGATAAAACTGAGCCTTAGTAAGAGGTACTATTTTGGCTATACTGGAAGTATTGAGGGGAGGGAGACTGGATCTACTTTGCGAGGAGGACTGGGACAGCTGTGATAGGAGCGTCTCTCTTACATTGCTCAGTCTTCATTCTATGGCATAGCGGAGGTGCTAATTTGGTTATCAGAGTATGCAAGAAAGGTGAATGGGTTATTGTGGGTTAATAGAGGTTAGTAAAGGGGTTAGTCATGCATGGTTAGTTCATTGATAGGAAGAATTCCTGTGCTACCTGGCAATGACCCGGAAGTCAAAACAGGGGTCAGGTATACCTCCGCAGGGGTGGGGGTCTCCCTCCTCGGGTGGGTAAAAAAGGGTCGGTGCGCGCCCTCTCTCTGTGATGGTCGTCCGGCGGCTGTGGCTAGGGGCTTGCCATATCACAAGTGTTTGTAATAACCCTCTGTTTATGAGACAGATGTGGGTGTTCGTAATACCAAAACCGAAGGTGCCTTGACTAGCTGGTTTAATCGGTTGGGTTGTTAATTGCATGGTTTGCTGGATGTGGTGGAGACTGGGTTGCTAACTCTGCCACATGTATCTGGAAGTATGGCAATAGAGGTTAGTCACTGGCGAGGCGGCTAGCCTCGCACTGACGATCATTTGGTACAGGGTTGTGAATGGGTTGTGAGGGAATAGATGGCATGCAAAGGGTTAGTAAAGTTCTAATGTTGTTCCGTCCTACTAAGGGAAGGTAGGCTGAATAAGAGTATATATATAAAAGGTTTGAGAATGTTAGCAACGGAAAAATCAAGGATATTCAGGAGGTATGGTGGAGAGGCTAGGTCGGAAAGGAGTCGAGGAGCGTGGGGGGTTAACGAGAGGGGGAGGGTTAAGGGGGGCTACATGGAAGTTTGACCCTAAGGTCTCTGGGCGTAGGGATGGCATTAGACTACAGTTGGTATCGGAGCTTGGGGGTTAATGACAGGGAAAGTATGTTAGCCAAACGCTACAGAGAGATGAGCAATATGGGGTGGTATATGAGTCTGGAAAGGATAGAATCATGTGGACTGTGGGGCTGTGGGGAAGAGGAGGTTAACTGTAGGTGTGTGCTTGACTGTGGATAAAAGTAGGGAAAAACATGGTGTATTATTACTCGTCAATACGATGGTTATGGACACTGTTAATCTGACACTATTTCTTGCTGATCTAGTTGCTCCTGGGAACTGCGTTTTCTATGACATATACACCAAAGAAAACGGCAGTTCGTAGGGGTATTTTCGGTATTGTTTCGTGGTGAAAATGCGTCGAGACAATGGTAACAGAGGGTTGTATATACAAGCTCTGGTTGGGGTAAGAATTAAAGTTACTGCATGGTGGCTAACATCTTCAGTCATTTCTGTCTAGGTCTTACAGGAACAATGGTTCTATATACACTGGTGTACCCGTCGGTATCATAGTTTCTTATCAATTAGGACATGGGGTTTTAACATACTACTTCTCGGATGGAAGAACATATATAGATTTATGGGGGCGGTTGGTCTTCAGAAACTGAGTCTGGCAAGACAGGGGGTTAACATATTACTTCTTGGATGGGAAAAAACATACATAGATTTAGGTCTGTCTGAACTGGTTGGCATTGGCTCAACCTAGGGACAGGGCATGAGTGTTTTAACATGGGAAGAACATATATAGATTTATGGGGGCGGTTGGTCTTCAGAAACTTAGTCTGGCCAGACAGGGGTTAACATATTCCTTCTCGGATGGAAGAACATACATAGATTTATGGGGCGATTGGTCTTCAGAAACTTAGTCTGGCAAGACAAGGTATTTTAGGGTATGTTGATATTGATATCCTAACTTAGGGACAGGGCATGGGTGTATTAACTTAAGGTGTATTTTTGTTCATCATCATGTAGGTAGAGGTGTAGGACACGAGGGGTAGTGTATACGCGAGGTGGGGGAAAGGTCAGTGTTTAGAAGGGGTAGGCAGGTGTGGTTTGGAGCTGCTTAGCCCTGCGGGCTTTGGCCTGTCTTAACTGGTTGGCTCGGTCACCTGGTCCTTTCGTTCTGTGGGCCTTTCTTTCGGGTGTTTCTGTGTGGTGTTCGCTCGTGGCTTCCGTGGTGGGCTTCTCGTTCTGGGGCATTTTATATATATATATATACATATTTTAACTAATTCTCTATGACTATGAGCAATTAGACTGAAATTAGATCGAGTTCAAATATAAGATTATCGGTATTGAAGGCGGGAATCACAAGAGAATAGTTAAACAAGCAAATGGACGAAATGTAGTGTGGGTTAGAATAGGGCACTCGTATATGTAGCTCCTTTAACTAAACACAACAATGATCAGATTACGTTAAGTTAATATTCATACAGTACTAAGATAAAGCTTAATATGATTCACTCAAATAATAAACAAAGTATATACATTACGATGGCACTTAATGCACAACGAAATGATAAACACAAGAAAGTTGGAATACATGTTGTCTTGTCTGTGGACTGGCGAGGACTGCTTGTGGGCCAGGGTTATCATCAGGGACCTAACGTATTTCCCGCCTTGCGCAAGTCGCGCAGGTGGACGTCTCACATAATATTATAATAGAGACGATCAAGCTCTATCCAAAGCTTATATATAATATATACAATATATTAATATTGTAAATCAATGGCAATGGATAAATAATAACTAGCCGTTTAAGACTTATAGATACATTTTAGTACCAATTCAAACCACCAGGGCGCTCCACAGGTGCGCGGGTGATTCGAAAAGAACAATAGGTACGAAATGACGAGATGTAGATAGGATAGATCAAGGTTAAGAGATACAACAGGTTGGAGCATGGGGTCACTCAAACTCGTACCCGCTCGCGCATGACGTCACGAGGAAGGAAGGGTCGGAGGTCACTCGACTGTTTACCATTCATTCTCAAAGGAGCAGCCGAGCCAGCACCATCCTCCGTTTTCTTTTACTTCATACCGTGATGCTATAACTACTGTATAATGCCCTGTGAAAGTGCAGCTCTTCTATTTTAACTGAACAAAATGCCTTTATATTGTCAAGTTGTTGGATGCATTTTGGATGCATTATTTATATATATATATATATATATATATATATATATATATATATATATATATATATATATATATATATATACTGTATATATATATATATATATATATATATATATATATATATATATATATATATATATATATATATATATATACAGTATATGTGTGTGTGTAGTATGTAGGCTATGAACCGTAAAACCGTGTAACTTCGGAAATTTGTCGAAGTTTTTAACAATATCTGACTGTAAACACATTATAGAGATATAACTAGGTAAAGTGATGCGTGGTGATAGTGCGCGGTAATCCAGGAAGCCTCCTAAAATTATCCCCCATAATAAGAGAGCTATCCTTATCCTAAATGGTGTCCGAAGTCATCTTGAAAAGTGGCTATTACTTATTATCGCCAATGTCCGAAGTTACGACCCAAGTCCGAAGCGACTTGGTTTTACGGAATGTAATTATTTGTATGTATGTGTGTATACCGGTATATACCAGGTTCAGATTATGCTGTTCAAATTTGATGTCCTCATTACAGAATGGACATATATAGTTTATTTGGAGTCAGTACCACGAAGAATGACCAAAATTATCCATAATATTATATATCTTCCATATATAGAAAGGTTGAATAAATTAGTCTTGCACTCGTTACAGAGACCCATCTCGTCCAAATGCCTATCTAATTTTATCTTAAAGCTCTCTATCATTCTTGATCCCACTATAGCACTTGGTAGCCTATTCCACCTATCTACAACTCTGTTACCAAACCACTATTGGCCTATATCTTTTCTGAAACGAAATGTATCTATCTTGAAAACAATTGTTATAGTTCTTTCGCTATCACTGGGCTTTAGTACATTTTTCATGTCCCCTCTATTAATCCCACTAACCCACTTGAACACCTCTATCAAATCCCCTCTAACTCTGCGTCTCTCTAATGAATGAACATAAGAACCTAAGAAAATGGGAGTCTGCAAAAAGCCGATCGGCCCTCACAAGGCAGATCCCTGTCACACCCAACCCCAATTACATAAGAACATAAGATCACGTGAAGCTGCATATGGCCTATCTAGTTTAAAAGCTTCTTACTCTCACAAATACTTCCTAGAATTAGTACTTAAGTTAATATAGTACCAATATATAATATATTTAAGAAATAATAATTATGTCTAGATTTCTAGAAAAAATGCAATATTTGACACTACTTGGCCAAACTGGTTCACGGGCCTCATGCTAGAGGGAGTGGGGCCGCATGAGGCTCGCATATTGGAGTTGGACACCCCTGGGTCTAGTGGCAGCAGGTTGGCTGGCAGGCGAGCGTTTTTCTACCTTTCTTTCTCTCGTCCAGCATTGTGACGTCAGCAGGCTGCGCGTGCGCCAACCTGTTGTATCTCTTAACCTTGGGATAGATAAGAAACAGATAGAAAACAGGACAAATATCATACCATACATGCAATGTCTCTATCGCATCCACGACACATATATATATTATGTATATTATATATATATATATATATATACCGGTATATATATATATATAATATTATATACAGTATATATTTTTTTTTTTTTTTTTTTGCCAGACACCGTAATCCCCGAGAAGGGGTGGACATGAACATTAGGCGTTGATAGGAATCGCTATGTCAAGTTACCAGGGCTTGACATAACATAAGAACATAAGAAAATGGGAGTCTGCAGAAAGCCGATTGGCCTAAGCAAGGCAGATCCCTGTCCCACACAACCCCAATTACAAAGCCCAATTATAGGCTCAACACTCTAATACCCTGAGGATCATCTTACCAAACCGGTTAGAGATTAACGCAGGATTACGGGGGTCTGCAGAGCGCTGATTGGCCCAACCCGGCTGATCCCCCTTCACACCCAACCCTTCTCGTCCATATGCTTATCCAATTTTTTCTTAAAGCTCCCTATCGTTCTTGATCCCACTATATCACTTGGTAGCCTATTCCACCCATCTACAACTCTGTTACTAAACCAATATTTTCCTATATCTTTTCTGAAACGAAATTTATCTAATTTGAAACCATTGGTACGAGTTCTTTCGCTATCACTGAGCTTTAGTACATTTGTCATGTCCCCTTTGTTAATCCCACTAACCCACTTGAACACCTCTATCATATCCCCTCTAACTCTGCGTCTCTCTAACAAATGTAAACCTAATTTCTTCAACCTTTCTTCATACGGAAAATTTCTAATATTATGGATCATTTTTGTCATTCTACGCTGAATTCTCTCCAATGAATCTATGTCCATTCTGTAATAAGGACACCAAAATTGGACAGCATAATCCATATGGGGTCTCACTAATGACAAGTAAAGTTTTAAGATAACATCAGCAGTTCTGTTACACACACTCCTAGAGATGAACCCGAGAATCCTGTTTGCCTTATTACGAACGCTTATACACTGTTTTCTAGGCTTCAAATCATTGCTAACAAACACACCTAGATCTTTCTCGCAGTCTGAATTTTCTAATTCTAAATTAGCTAGTTTATATTTAACATTTGTTTGCATCTTCCCTATCTTTAATACCTTGCATTTGTCAATGTTAAACTTCATCTGCCAATTTACTGACCATTCATGTAAGGTATCTAGATCCCTTTGGAGGCACTCTATATCGCTATCTGAATCAATTGATCTCCCCGTTTTAGTATCGTCTGCGAATTTACTTATCCTACTAGTTATACCTAAATCTAGGTCATTTATGTATATAAGAAACAACAGGGGACCTAATACCGATCCCTGGGGGACACCACTTTTGACTGCTCCCCACTCTGACTTGGTACCATTTATGCTGACTCTCTGTTTCCTACCAATTAGCCATGACCTAATCCATCCCAACAACGACCCTCCTATTCCATGTGCCTCAACCTTTCTCATCAATCTCTCATGAGGGACTCTGTCGAAAGCTTTACTGAAATCTAAATATATAATATCATATGACTTGTCACTATCTACTGCTTCATATACCTCTGAGAAAAAGCTAAGCAAATTAGTAAGGCAAGAACGTCCCTGAGTGAATCCATGCTGAGAAGAATTTATTAAGTTAAATTTTACTAAGTGGCTTCTAATTTTCCTAGCAATAATGGACTCTAGCAACTTTCCTATGATTGATGTGAGACTAATGGGACGGTAATTGGATGCTATCGATTTATCACCTTTTTTGAAGATCGGAACTACATTTGCAAGCTTCCAAGCTTCTGGAACTAAACCTGTTTCTAATGACTTGTTAAATATAAATGCTAATGGACTACTTAACTCATCTCTGCATTCTTTTAATACTCTAGCATATACCTCGTCAGGACCAGGCGATTTTTGAGGTTTCAGTCTGTCAATTTCCTTAAGCACATCATTTCTACTTATACTAACTGTACTTAACATATTTTCTATACTATCACTATATACCATATTGACTTCTGGAATCTGTGCCAAATTTTCATTAGTGAAAACGGAAAGAAACTGACTATTTAATGTACTGCACATTTCTAAATCATTTTCTGTTATTTCTCCTATTGAAGTTTTTAGGGGGCCTATTACATCTCTAACTTTAGATTTATATAGTTGGTAAAAAGCTTTAGGGTTATTTTTTGAGTCGCTGGCTATCCTTATTTCATAATTTATTTTTGATTTCCTGATTTCCTTTTTGACCTGTCTTGATAGAGTCTGATAGTATATATGTAAATGATTTTCACCTTTCTTTATTTTTCGATATATTCCTTTCTTTTTTCCTATAAGATCTATTAGCTTATTAGTCATCCATTTTGGTTGGTTCTGCGTCGATCTAAATCTTCTTTTAGGGATATATTTATTTTGAGCATTGTGGAGTGAAGCAATAAACTGGTTATATGTAGGTGGCAAGTTTAACTCTGGCATATCCTGACTTAATCGCTTAACAATAGGGTCCACCCTTAAGTCTCTTCTTAGCCCACCATAATCGGCTTTTCTGAAATCTGGGATAAGTGTCGTATTCTCTTTAGCATTCCCTGTCCATTGTATATTAAAATAAATAGATTTATGATCGCTATTTCCTAGGTGGTCACCAATCTCTACATTATTTATCATATGTTCATTGTTACTGAAAACTAAATCAAGAATATTAATACCTCTAGTCGGCGTATCTATGAATTGAAATAAAAAACTATCTTGTACTACCTCAATAAACTCTACTGAATCGGAGTCGCCTATTTGGTGCTGCCAATCAATGTTCGGAAAATTAAAATCCCCCATAATGCACACATTGCTAAACCTTGATGCTATTTTAATTTCCTCCCATAACGATTTTCCGCCATTTCTACTCATATTAGGCGGTCTATATATAACTCCAATAACTATGGTCTCACTACCTTCGTTAACCTCTACCCAAACACTTTCATTATCTTTATTTAGTCTAATACCTGATTTAATACAGCTTTTTAATGTACTCCTGACAAACACTGCTATACCCCCGCCCCTCCTACTTGTTCGGTCATATTTAAACAAACTATATCCTGGAATATCAAATTCTGCTAAAAAATGCCTAGATTCTGTATTAATCCACGTTTCAGTTAGCGCTATTATGTCTATATTTTCTGTGCTAACGAGTGCTCTAAGTTCGTTCATTTTGTTACATAAACTCCTACAATTTGTATAATATACCCTCAACCTATTACTTTTATTTGCAACTAATTTTCTATTGTGTTTAGCTAACTTATTATTTCCTGTTGAACTACTAGCTCTAGACGGAAATTCTACTCTATCAGTATTCTCATCTTTACTATCAGTTACATGTGTAGTGTTATCGATACTACTATTACACATCACTATATCCGCACTATCTTGACTGATTATTTCTATTTTACTCACTGGTTTGTCACATGAAGTACCTGCTCCATATGGAGACAGTATTTTACTTACACACCCAGGTTTTTTTAACGAAACCCCGCAACAATCTTGTCGAGTGAGCTGGCTAAGGTCGAAACTCCTAGTCGAGAGAGATGTACTCCATCCTGGGCATACAGTTCATCCTTACCATAAAAGAGGGACCAGTTATCCAGGAATGGAATAGTATTTGCCTTACAATACTTCTCCAGCCGGCTATTTACACCAATAGCCCTGGAGGACCATTCCTTCCTTACCCCTCTTCTAGGCAGGATACTGTTTACCACAGGAACTCCACCTTTTTCCTTGATCCTCTCCAACATTTCCTGATACTTGGAGAGCAACTCCTCAGTCCTGCATCTCCATATGTCGTTGCTCCCTGCGTTGAGGTAGATGATGGGGTCCTCCCCACTCACTTCCATGACAGCATCTATCTTCTCAGCCACCCTCCCGACTCCGGCACCAGGCACGCAAACAAGTTTACCAACCTGAGTGTTTGTTGCCCTGCCAAGGTATCTAACCAATGAATCACCGACAATGAAAACAGACTTAGCTTTTTCCTTTTGTCGGCGTGTAGCAGTTGTTGCAGCAACAGCAGCAGACTCCCCCCCCCCCCCTCCCCTCTCACTGCCTCGATGATCGCCACTTCATCGCCATCGCTCTCATCAGCCAAGGTGCTGAAGTTGTTGTGGGTCTTGACTGGCTGCCTTTTCAGCTTGCAGGCCGTTGCACTAGTTGACACCACTTTCCAAGGGGCTTCACGATCCCTGGGAACACTTCCGGTAGCCTCACACTTCTTCTCCGCCATAGCTAGTCTCAAGGCCAAATTTTCATCTTTGAGACACTGAATCTCCTGCTCCACACTCTCCAGTCTCTCTTGCAAAGCAAGACAAAGCTGGAGAGTATGGGAGGAGACAGCAGACTCATCAACAACAGCCATCACTATGAAAGTTCACTAGGACCTCACTAAGGGTAAACCGGTACACTAGCGGTCACTGGGGACGTCCGCACTAGTCACGGGTCAGAGGGCAACGGATCAGAGGGATCTACTTACTTTGACAATGGGGGCTCGATCCGCCGATCCTTTGATCAGCAGCCGACGCTCTAAGAACATAAGAACACTCGAGTCTGCAGAGAGCAGATTGGCCCACACACTGCAGATCCCCTTCAGACCTAACCCATCTCGTCTACTCACTATGCCATGGCTCGCGACAAAAATAGTGTGAATTGGTGATTTCGAAATGTTAATTACGTTTATAAATCAGCTCTTATTTCGTGTATCTTTAAATAATGTTGGTCTAGTGGAGAGCGTCTTGACTTCCTACCCGGGAGTTTAGAGTGTGAGCCCGCTCAAGCATGAAAAACGACATACTTTCCCTTAACCCTTTAAGTACCAGCGACGTGTGATACATTTTATTCTAGCTATATTTAAACGATCTGTGGTAGTTATTAGGGTTGGTTGAGATAGGTTGAAGCCTTATTATTGCTAGAGGTCCTTCCTAAGCTGAATAAAATCGTCTAATAGTTGCCAAAATATGATGAAAAGGACGTCCCCGGTACTGAACGGGTTAAGATGTTGATTTTTGTTCCTGGCGTGTAATAGCGAACCGTTTTTCTACCGAAAAACGAAAAATGGGCCTCCAGTAATTAACAGGCTTCGAACTATCCCATTTAACCTTTTTTACTACCACAGATCCTCTTTAAACTGCACAAAATCTTCTAAATACAGCTAGAATAAACTTAAAAGTCGTTCCCGGTAAAGAAGGGGTTGATGGAATAATAGTTTTTGGCTGCACAATACCCCCCTAAAGTATCTGTTTATGTGTGTTATGGCTCATATCTGTAGCTATAGTGAAGGCAATCATAGAATAAACAGAATGATAGAGAGTTTCAACACAAACATAGATAGGCACATGGACGTGATCGGTTGGATGTGAAAGGGATCTGCATTGTGTGGGCCAATGGGCTTCCTGTAGACTCACGTTCTCTTATGTTCGTATGTATACATTGTATGTGTTATAGTATATGAACTAATGCTTAAGTAACGCTCAGAGACCAAAAGTGGTCACAACGCGATGAGGTTGATTTCGTAAGAGATCAGAAACCGAAAATTCTTAGGTAGCCACCTGTGCGCGCCATAGCTTATGTTTTTCATCAGTATTAGTAGGTGGGAGGAGCTTATTAGTACATCTGTCAGGACTCGGGGTATATTGACCGCCAGTGTACCTTGAGTGACCGTCAGAGGCTGAGAGTAATAACACCCTCGTCAGTACTTGTGCATCCACTGAGGAGGAAGGTTGTGGTCGCTGTAGCTCTCCGTTTACTAGTGTGGTTAGTATCTGTACTTTACGCATCAGTAACTGTTAATATCTTATTTACAGTATCATTATCAACATGAAATTACCTAAGGCTGAAATCCTCTCTGCCCTTGTGGTCATTAAGCCAATCGGTGGAGGGAGTCAAGGCCAGGCGTCCTTGGTAAACTATCACGGCCAACTTGCTTGTATGAAACAAGTTCCAGGTCAATGGGATCAAGACTTGATGACCATGTTTGATCGGGAAGGTCAAATGTTGCAGAAGCTGGATGGTGCAGCGGGGGCGCCGCACCTTATTGTCATGGCCAGTGACTGGCCTCTTATTATCATGGAGTACTGTCAAGGTCATACCTTACATGATATAACATTTCTTAAAAATAACTATGATAAGTCCATGATATATTTAATCATTATGGACATAGTGGATAAATTGGTAGAGTTGCATGATAGAGGTGTTCACCACAACGATATTCATGAAGGTAACATCATTGTTCAATGCTTCTCCACCCACCTACGCACGCGAATATTGGACTATGGGTTGTCCACCTTGGAGCACGAGGACCAAACTGACCCTTACGAGGATATTTACTTAGTTCTCATGATGTTACACAAGCTGGCCGGTGACATCTCCAAGGCCGAGGTGTTGACTTTTACGAACCAAATGTTGGAAATCCAAAATGACCTCACTCCCATGAGGCGTGTGGCCAATATGGTCGCCAATCTTAGTGGACTATTTGATTACTGAATGTTTGGTTTGACTAAGCATATATATATTATAGCCTACACATTGGCCAACCGTCTCAAGTTGGTTCATTATTCCGTGTTCATCTTATCATAAATTCCCATATAATATCCTTAGTATGAAAGTGGTCACATAAACATAAGAACATTAGGAAATTTGAGTCTGCAAAAATCCGATCGGCTCACACAAGGCAGATCCCTCTCACACCCAACCACAATTATAAGGCCTAATTATAGGCCCAACTCACTAATACCATAAGGACCGACCTCACCAAAACGGTCAGAGATCAACACAAGATTACAGGGTCTGCAGAGCACCGATTGGCCCACACTCAGCAGATCCCCCTTCACACCAAACCCATCTCGTCCATATGCCTATCTAATTTTATCTTAAAGCTCCCTATCGTTTTTGATCCTATCATATCACTCAGTAGCCTATTCCACATGTCTACAACTCTGCTATCAAACCAATATTGTCCTTTATTTTTTCTGAAACGAAATTTATATAATTTGAAGAAAACAAAATTGAGTTCTTTCGTTATCACTGAGCTTCAGTACATCTTTCATGTCCCCTTTATTAATCCCACTAACCCACTTGAACACTTCTATCATATCCCCTCTAACTCTGCGTCTTTCTAAAGAACATACGCCTAATTTCTTCATATGGTAGATTTCTAATATCATGAATCATTTTTGTCGTTCTTCGTTGTACGCTCTCTAACAAATCTATGTTCATTCTGTAATAAGGACACCAAAATTGGACAACATAATCCATAATCCACTAATGACAAGTAAAGTTTTAAGATAAAATCAGCAGTTCTGTTACTCACACTCCTTGAGTTGAATCCGAGAATCATGTTTGCCTTGTTACGAACGCTTATACACTGTTTTCCAGGCTTATCATTGCTAACAAACTCACCCAAATCTTTCTCGCAGTCTGAGGTTTGTACTTCCGTATTAGCTAGTTTATAGTTTGCATTTGTATTCGTCTTCCCTATCTTTAATACCTTGCATTTGGCAATGGTAAAATTCATCTGCCAATTTACTGACCATTCGTGTAAGAACATAAGAAAATGGGAGTCTTCAAAAAGCCGATCGGCCCATGCAAGGCAGATCCCTGTCACACCCAACCCCAATTACTATGCCCAACTCACTAATACCTTGAGTACTGACCCCACCAAAACGGTCAGAGATTAACACAAGATTACGGGGGTCTCCTGAGCGCCGATTGGCCCACACCTGGTAGATCCCCCTCACACCCAACCCATCTCGTCCATGTGCCTATCTAATTTTATCTTAAAGCTCCCTATCGTTCTTGATCCCACTATATCACTCGGTAGCCTATTCCACCCATCTACAACTCTGTTACCAAACCAATATTTGCCTATATCTTTTCTGAAACGAAATTTATCTAATTTGAAACCATTTGTTAGAGTTCTTTCGCTGTCACTGAGCTTCAGTGCATTTTTCATGTCTCCTTTATTTGTCCCACTAACCCACTTGAACACTTCTATCATATCCCCTCTAACTCTGCGTCTTTCTAACGAATGTAAGTCTAATTTTTTCAATCTTTCTTCATATGGTAGATTTCTAATATTATGAATATTTTTTGTCATTCTTCGCTGTACACTCTCCAACGAATCTATGTCCATTCTGTAATAATGACACCAAAATTGGACAGCATAATCCATATGAGGTCTCACTAATGACAAGTAAAGTTTCAAGATAACATCGGCAGTTCTGTTACTCACACTCCTTGAGATGAACCCTAGAATCCTGTTTGCCTTGTTACGTACGCTTATACACTGTTTTCTAGGTTTCAAATCTTTCTCGCAGTCTGAGTTTTCTAATTCAGCATTAGCTAGTTTATATTTTTTTACATAAACATAAGAACATAAGAACATAAGAAAATGGGAGTCTGCAGAAAGCCGATTGGCCTAAGCAAGGCAGATCCCTGTCCCACACAACCCCAATTACAAAGCCCAATTATAGGCTCAACACTCTAATACCCTGAGGATCATCTTACCAAAACGGTTAGAGATTAACGCAGGATTACGGGGGTCTGCAGAGCGCTGATTGGCCCAACCCTGCTGATCCCCCTTCACACCCAACCCTTCTCGTCCATATGCTTATTCCAATTTTATCTTAAAGCTCCCTATCGTTTTTAATCCCACTATAGCACTTGGTAGTCCATTCCACCCATCTACAACTCTGTTACCAAACCAATATTTGCCTATATCTTTTCTGAAACAAAATTTATCTAATTTGAAACCATTGGTACGAGTTTTTTCGCTATCACTGAGCTTTAGTACATTTGTCATGTCCCCTTTGTTAATCCCACTAACCCACTTGAACACCTCTATCATATCCCCTCTAACTCTGCGTCTCTCTAACGAATGTAAGCCTAATTTCTTCAACCTTTCTTTATACGGAAGATTTCTAATATTATGGATCATTTTTGTCATTCTACGTTGTACTCTCTCCAATGAATCTATGTCCATTCTGTAATAAGGACACCAAAATTGAACAGCATAATCCATAGGGGGTCTCACTAATGACAAGTAAAGTTTTAAGATAACATCAGCAGTTCTGTTACTCACACTCCTTGAGATGAACCCGAGAATCCTGTTTGCCTTGTTTCGAACGCTTATACACTGTTGTCTAGGCTTCAAATCATTGCTAACAAACACACCTAGATCTTTCTCACAATTCGAGTTTTCTAATTCCACATTAGCTAGTTTATATTTAACATTTGTATGCATCTTCCCTATCTTTAATACCTTGCATTTGTCAATGTTAAACTTCATCTGCCAATTTACTGACCATTCGTGTAAGGTATCTAGATCCCTTTGGAGGCACTCTATATCTCTATCTGAATCAATTGTTCTCCCCATCTTGGTATCGTCTGCAAATTTACTTATCCTACTAGTTATACCTAAATCAAGGTCATTTATGTATATAACAAACAACAGAGGACCTAATACAGATCCCTGGGGGACACCACTTTTGACTGCTCCCCATTCTGACTTCGTACCATTTATGCTGACTCTCTGCTTCCTACCAATTAGCCATGACCTAATCCATCCCAACAACGCCCCACCTATTCCATGCGCCTCAACCTTTCTCATCAATCTCTCGTGGGGGACTCTGTCGAAAGCTTTACTGAAATCTAAATATATTATATCATATGACTTGTCATTATCTACTGCTTCATATACCTCTGAGAAAAAACTAAGCAAATTAGTAAGGCAAGAACGTCCCTGAGTGAATCCATGCTGAGAAGAATTTATTAAATTAAATGTATCTAAGTGGTTTCTAATTTTACTAGCAATAATTGACTCTAGTAGCTTTCCTATGATTGATGTAAGACTAATGGGACGGTAATTGGATGCTATTGATTTGTCACCTTTTTTGAAGATCGGAACTACGTTTGCAAGCTTCCAAGCTTCTGGAACTATACCTGTCTCCAATGACTTGTTAAATAAAAATGTTAATGGGTAACTTAACTCATCCCTACATTCTTTTAATACTCTAGCATATACCTCATCAGGACCAGGCGATTTATGAGGTTTCAGTCTGTCAATTTCCTTAAGCACATCATTTCTACTTATAGTAACCGTACTTAACCTATTTTCTATACTATCGCTATATACCTTACGGACTTCTGGAAACTGTGCCAAATTTTCATTAGTGAAAACGGAAAGAAATTGACCATTTAATGTACTGCACATTTCTAAATCATTTTCTGTCATTTCTCCTATCGAAGTTTTAAGGGGACCAATTACATCTCTAACCTTGGATTTATATAGTTGGTAAAAAGCTTTAGGATTATTTTTTGAGTCATTGGCAACCTTAATTTCATAATTTCTTTTTTCTTTCCTAATATCCTTTTTTACCTGTCTTGATAGATTCTGATAGTAAGCAAGTAGGTGAATTTCGCCTTTTCTAATTTTTCTATATATTCCTCTCTTTTGTCCTAGAAGATCTAATAGTCTATTATTCATCCATTTGGGTTGGTTCTGTGTTGATCTAAATTTTCTTTTGGGGATGTATTTATTTTGTGCATTGAATACTGACTTGATAAAATTATCGTATGTATCTACCAAGGTTGACGTCTCTTCCTGACTTAAGATGACAGGTGCCTGAGAAGGGGTACACTCATTTGGACACCTGGATCGACTTAATTTTTTGACCATAGGGTCAGCTAATAAGGCTCTTCTTAACCCACCATAATTGGCTTTTCTAAGTCAGGTATTAATGTTGTATTCTCTCTGGTATTACCTTTCCATTGTATATTAAAATACACAGAATTGTGGTCACTATTTCCTAGGTGGTCCCCTATCTCTACATTATTTACCATATGTTCATTGTTACTGAAAACTAAATCGAGAATATTATTACCTCTAGTCGGCGTATCTATGAATTGAAATAAAAACTATCTTGTACTACCTCTATAAACTCCTCAGAATCAGAGTCTCCTATTTGATGCTGCCAATCTATATTCGGAAAATTAAAATCCCCCATAATGCACACATTGCTAAACCTTGATGCCATTTTAATTTCCTCCCATAATGACGTTCCGTCATTTCTACTCATATTTGGCGGTCTATACATAACTCCAATAACTATGGTCTCACTACCTTCGTTAACCTCTACCCAAACACTTTCATTATCGTTATTTAGTCTAATACCTGATTTAATACAGCTTTTTAATGTACTCCTGACAAACACTGCTATACCGCCACCCCTCTTACTTGTTCGGTCATATTTAAACAAACTATAATCCTGGTATATCAAATTCTGCTAAAAAATGCCTGGTTTCTGTATTAATCCACGTTTCAGTTAGCGCTATTATGTCTATATTTTCTTTGCTAACAAGGGCTCTAAGTTCGTTCATTTTGTTACATAGACTCCTACAGTTTGTGTAATATACTCTCAATTTACTTCTTTTCTTATACCTAATTTACCTTTGTTTTTAGCGACATTTCCATCTTCTGTTGCACCATCACTACTATCATTTGCATTATAGTCATCATTTTTAGCATGAGACTGAATATCCTTATCGCTTTCGCCTGACGCTAAAATTGTTCCAATTAACCTCTCATTTACACTCTCAATATTTCTGTTCAAAACCCCACAACCACCCTATCTAAAGAACTAGCTAATGTAGAAACCCCTAACCGTGAAAGATGAACCCCATCCCTTGCGTACATCCCATCTCTCCCATAGAAACTATCCCAGTTATCAATGAATGGTATTGCTTTTTCTTTGCAATATTTCTCCAAACGGCAATTGACACCAATCGCCCTGGATGTCCATTCCTTGGGAACTCCTCTTCTAGGTAGATACAATGTACTACAGGGATCCCTCCCTTCATCCTAACTTTATCTAACACATCCCGATACTGCTGCAGCATTTCCTCACTTCTACCCTTACCAACATCGTTACTCCCGGCACTGAGACAGATAATGGGGTTATCTCCACTATCTTCCAAGATGTGGTCCATCTTCTCTAAACCCTCCCAACTCCATGGCCAGGCAGACACACAACCTTCCTAAGTTTAGTGCGGGTAGCCCTAACTAAATGTCTTACCATGGAGTCGCCCACAATCGACACAGACTTACCTTCTCGGGACACAGACTTACCTTTCCCTCGGGAGGATCCAGCAGCTGCAGTTGGAGAACCCCCGGTGGTGGCAGAAGGTCCCTTGGTGGTGGTGGTGGTGGGGGTAGTGGTGGTGGTAGGTAGCACAGCGTCAGAGGTTGGAGCTGAGTCGGCGGCAGGCACTTCGGTTATCCCTCCCTTATCCTGACAATTAGTCAGGATTAGTATTCGTCTTCCCTATCTTTAATACCTTGCATTTGTCAATGTTAAAATTCATCTGCCATTTTACTGACCATTCGTGTAAGGTATCTAGATCCCTTTGGAGGCACTCTATGTCACTATCTGAATCTATTGGTCTCCCTATTTTGGTATCGTCTGCGAATTTACTTATCCTACTAGTTATACCTAAATCAAGGTCATTTATGTATATAATAAATAACAGAGGACCCAATACAGATCCCTGGGGGACACCACTCTTGACTGATCCCCACTCTGACTTAGTACCATTTATGCTGACTCTCTTCCTCCATTAGCCATGACCTAATCCTCCCAACGACCCACCTATTCCATGCGCCTCACACTTTTCTCATCAATCTCTCATGAGGGACTGTCGAAAGCTTTACTGAAATCTAAATATATTATATCATATGACTTGTCATTATCTACTGCTTCATACACCTCTGAGAAAAAACTAAGCAAATTTGTAAGGCAAGAACGTCCCTGAGTGAATCCATGCTGAGAAGAATTTATTAAATTAAATGTTTCTAAGTGAACATAAGAACATAAGAAAATGGGAGTCTGCAGAAAGCCGATTGGCCTAAGCAAGGCAGATCCCTGTCCCACACAACCCCAATTCAATTACAAAGCCCAATTATAGGCTCAACACTCTAATACCCTGAGGATCATCTTTCCAAAACGGTTAGAGATTAACGCAGGATTATGGGGGTCTGCAGAGCGCTGATTGGCCCAACCCGGCTGATCCCCCTTCACACCCAACCCTTCTCGTCCATATGCTTATCCAATTTTATCTTAAAGCTCTCTACCGTTTTAGATCCCACTATAGCACTTGGTAGTCCATTCCACCCATTTACAACTCTGTTACCAAACCAATATTTGCCTGTATCTTTTCTGAAACAAAATTTATCTAATTTGAAACCATTGGTACGAGTTCTTTCGCTATCACTGAGCTTTAGTACATTTGTCATATCCCCTTTGTTAATCCCACTAACCCACTTGAACACCTCTATCATATCCCCTCTAACTCTGCGTCTCTCTAACGAATGTAAACCTAATTTCTTCAACCTTTCTTCATACGGAAGATTTCTAATATTATGGATCATTTTTGTCATTCTACGCTGTACTCTCTCCAATGAATCTATGTCCATTCTGTAATAAGGACACCAAAATTGGACAGCATAGGCCTTAATCCATATGGGGGTCTCACTAATGACAAGTAAAGTTTTAAGATAACATCAGCAGTTCTGTTACTCTGTTATTCTGTTAAGTGGTTTCTAATTTTACTAGCATAATTGACTCAAGTAGCTTTCCTATGATTGATGTGAGACTAATGGGACGGTAATTGGATGCTATTGATTTATCACCTTTTTTGAAGATCGGAACTACATTTGCAATCTTCCAAGCTTCTGGAACTAAACCGGTTTCTAATGACCTTGTAAATAGAAATGTTAATGAGTAACTTAACTCATATCTGCATTCTTTTAATACTCTAGCATATACCTCATCCGGACCAGGCGATTTCTGAGGTTTCAGTCTGTCAATTTCCTTAAGCACATCATTTCTACTTATAGTAACCGCACTTAAGCTATTTTCTATACTATCGCTATATACCTTACAGACTTCTGGAAACTGCCAAATTTTCATTTGTGAAAACGGAAAGAAATTGATTATTTAATGTACTGCACATTTCTAAATCATTTTCTGTAATTTCTCCTATCGAAGTTTTAAGGGGACCAATTACATCTCTAACCTTGGATTTATATAGTTGGTAAAAAGCTTTAGGATTATTTTTTGAGTCATTTGCAACCTTGATTTCATAATTTCTTTTCTCTTTCCTAATATTTTTGACCTGTCTTGATAAATTGTGATAGTAAGCAAGTAGGTGAATTTCGCCTTTCTGAATTTTTCTATATATTCCTCTCCTTTTTTCTGAGGTCTAATAGTCTAAAAAGCGAGAAAAATATCAAGCCATCGCCAGAATTCATCAGTTCGAGCCCCTGGCATTCGAAACTTCAGGAGTCTTCGGCCCTACCACCCTTAAGATGGTGAATGAAATAGGCCGTAAAATCAGAGAAGTTTCAGGTGAACCCCGGGAAACCCTCTGGCTCAAGCAAAGACTAGGGATGGCTATCCTCCGGGGCAATGCCACCAGCGTCATGAGCTCAGTTCGACAGGACTGGGTCATGCCACTGCGTGAGGCCCCGGCAGGAGTGGTGTATCCGTAGTCTTTCCACAGTAGGGTAAAACAAAACATAAACCTTATTTGTATGTAACATGTGTGATGCACATTAATAAAAGGGGATGTGTCGGATGGTTGAAAGCCACAGTTGCTCGCGCGTTTGGGGCTAGCAACACGTATTATGAAAAACATGCATCCTCCTTCATTCACTGTCCCCCCCCCCTTCACTCCCTCAACCCCACAATTTGCCGGAGGATAACAGGTTTTTCACAATACGTAGACGGAGGTCTTTTAAAAAAAAAAAAAATCTATTATTCATCCATTTGGGTTGGTTCTGTGCTGATCTAAATTTTCTTTTGGGGATATATTTATTTTGCGCATTGAATACCGACTTGATAAAATTATCGTATGTATCTAACAAATTTGATGTCTCTTCCTGACTTAAGCTAGGGGTAAGGGGTACACTCATTTGGACACCTGGATAGACTTAATTTTTTGACCATAGGGTCCGTTAATAGGGCTCTTCTTAACCTACCATAATTGGCTTTTCTAAAGTCGGGTATTAATGTCGTATTCTCTCTGGGATTACCTCTCCATTGTATATTAAAATACACAGAATTGTGATCACTATTTCCTAGGTGGTCCCCTATCTCTACATTATTTACCATATGTTCATTGTTACTGAACACTAAATCGAGAATATTATTACCTCTAGTCGGCGTATCTATGAATTGAAATAAAAAACTATCTTGTACTACCTCAATAAACTCCTTTGAGTCAGAGTCGCCTATTTGATGCTGCCAATCTATATTCGGAAAATGAAAATCCCCCGTAATGCACAGATTGCTAAACCTTGATGCTATATTAATTTCCTCCCATAAAGATGTTCCGTCATTTCTACTCATATTTGGCGGTCTATACATAACTCCAATAACTATGGTCTCACTACCTTCGTTAACCTCTACCCAAACACTTTCATTATCATTATTTACTCTAATCCTGATTTAATACAGCTTTTTAATGAACGCCTGACAAACACTGCTATACCGCCGCCCCTCCTACTTGTTCGGTCATATTTAAAACAAACTATATCCCGGTATATCAAACTCTGCTAAAAAAAATGCTGATTTCCTGTATTAATCCATGTTTCAGTTAGCGCTATTATGTCTATATTTTCTTTGCTAACAAGTGCTCTATCTATCTATTGCCTTGACGCCGTGATCCCCGAAGGGTGGCCACGAAATGAACCGACCCCATGCACCTCTGTCCCCACTCAGTCGACGCCCCTCCCGCCAACCAGCACCGCCTTCGTTCATGTACTTCCTCACCTCCATCCTTCCACCTCTCATTCGGTCTACCTCTCCCTCTCTGTCCCTCCACCTCGCTCTCGTACACCCTCTTAGTCATTCTCTCGCTTTCCATACGTTCCATATGGCCTAACCATCTCAAGTTGTTCCTTTTCACACTTTCCCCGCACATCTACCTCCACACCACACCTCCTTCTTACTTCCTCATTAGTCTGTCTATCCCTCCATGTAACTCCGCACGCACTCCTTAAGTAATTCATTTCCACTGCTCTCCCTCACTCTGGTCTGAGTCTCCCAACCAACGTCCATGCTTCGCTTCCGTAAGTCAGTGTCGGGATTACCACACTGTCATGCAAGGACTTCTTCACTTCCATACTGACCACCCTATTTCTTGTTACTGCTTTTAGCGTTCCTACAACCCTCTTCCCCTGTTGTACCCTCTCCCGCACTTCTTCATCCATAGTCCCATCTTTACTCAACACACGGCCCATGATTACTTAAAAGAGTTGACGATCTCCATAGCCTGACCGTTCAGCTTCACCTCACACTCTGTGACTTCACCCCTTTCGAAGACCATAACCTTGCTCTTCCCCGCATTTACCTTCAAATTCCGTTTTTCGCACACTGTTCCAAACTCATTTACCAACCCTGCAACTCCCATTCATTATCACTCATCAGAACTGTATCATCCTGCAAACAGCAGTATAGGTAGCTTCCACTCAATTCCCTCCCTTTTCAGCGATACACCAACATCCACTGCTCTTGATAGTATTCTTTCATGACTCCACCCATATACAGTAAACAACCACGGGGACATCACACACACCCTTGTTTCAAACCAACATTCAGGTCAAAGAACTCGCTCTGCTCACTCTCCACACGTACTGCCACCTTTGCACCCTCATACATGCTCTTCACTGCTTTCAGCAACTTGCCCTTTACTCTGTATATTCTAAGTACTTTCCACAAACCTTCTCTATCCACTCTGTCATAGGCCTTCTCCAAGTCCATAAAGGCAACATACACCTTTTGTTTCTTCTCCAGATATTTCTCCACAACACAATTCAGGGTACAAATCTGATCTACCCATCCTCTTCCCGTCCTAAAACCTCCCTGCTCGTCGCCTATCCATTTCTCCGTTCTCACTCTCACTCTCTCAATCACTACCCTACTGTATACCTTCCCTACTACGCTTAGAAGACATATTCCTCGGTGGTTACCACACACTCCTTTTTCCTCCTCCTTTGCCCCTTATATAGGGGGACTATTATGCCAGTCTTTTCCAGCCATGCGGGTGCAGCTCCCCCTTCTCGCCATGGCTAGTTTTCCCACATTTTCCACTAACCCATTCTCGATATCACTATCTCACCACCATACCCTCAACGTTTCCCCATACACTTCCATCTGTGTCCTGGTTCTTTCCCCCAACTTCACTCTTTTCATGGCTTCCCACACTTCTGACCCTCCTGATCCCCACCTCCTCCTCCACTACTTCTCTTCTTCTTCTCCCTCCCATACCATATCCAGCTATGGTTTGCTGGCTCTTCATTCCTTACATTTAGCAACATCATTGAAGTACTCCCTCCATCTTTCGACTCTCTCTTGCTTCTCGGCTAGCATTCTCCCATTCTTATCTTTCACACCCTTACCTGTTTCCCTTGCTAACCTTCCCTAATCTTTTCTTGACTTCTTTCCAGAACAAGTTTTCTTACTCCTCCCTCCATTTTACACATCAGATTCCTTCCACATTCCTCATCCATCTACTCTTCTCTATACTTTCCTGTTTCTTCACTAGCTCTCTTCACCACCCTCTTACTCTCCACAGTACCTCGCTCATTTCTGTCTCTCGAAATCTCTTTCTTTCCGTGTCTCTTGCTCTCTTCATTCTTCTCTGGTCTCTTTCGTCTCTCTCATCTCTCTCCTCTATCCCCTTCTCCCACGTCTCTCTTTCTTTCTGTCTCATCTCTTCTCTTCTTCGCCTTCCTTCTCTCTTCTTCTTCTTCTTCCTCTCTCTCTCTCTCTCTTGTCTCTTTCTCTGTCTCCTGCCTTCTTCTTCTCGAAATCTCATTCTATTCCCTCTACTACCCACCACTCTCTA